>VYXB01008836.1:73667-519215 GCA_013397135.1 Pachyramphus minor
GACTATGTGACCAATACGTCTGTTCTTGAACAGGCTGCAGTCACAAGTATCGAGGCCATGCTGCTGAGAACACTGTTGTGTTGGGCAGGGCACGTCTCCAGGATGAAGGAGCACCGCCTCCCTAAGATCGTGCTCTATGGTGAACTGGCCACTGGCTGCCGCAAGAGAGGAGCCTCGAAAAGGAGATACAAGAACTCCCTGAAACAACATCTCAGCCTTGGCCATATTGACCATCATCATCGGTCTACTCTGGCCTCCAATCGGGAGGCCTGGAGACAAACCATCTATAATGCTGCTGCCTCCTTTGAGAACTCATGCAAGATCACTCTTGAGGAGAAAAGACAACTCAGAAAGAATCGCGTCCAGTCGTTGCCGCCTGGGGAATCTTTCTCTTGTCCCTTCTGCAACTGGACTTGTCTGTCGCGCATTAACCTTTTCAGCCATCAGTGAGCCTGCAGCAAGAGTGGGTACAGCCCTTCGAAATCTTTGTTCGTGAAGCCAAGCCATGACCACATATTCAAATTTTTTTTTTTACTCCTTTAGAAAATTTATAGGCTAAATGAGACATTTACTTCTGGCAAAGACTGTGTTTCTTTAACAATTGTTGTCATGATAAAACGAAACAAACCCCTTTCCTAGGCTTAATTTCAACCATTTTACTTTTTGCAGCTTGCAAGTTCTTCAGGTTTTTTTAAAATTATACCACATAAAGCAGAAAGAAATAGTCATTGCAAACTAAAATGATAGGATGTTACTGCAAAAAAATACGGAAATGAAAGACTATATTGTGAAAAGTGTATGAAGTAATTAACACATTGAGCTGCTCTGAAAGATGCTGGCACGGTTTAAAGATTAAGTCAGTCTTTGGCATTGTTGATCATTATTATTTCAGGGTTGCACTTTTAAAGGGGGATTTTAATGAAAGGCTTTTGGATTAGTAGTTGGGGAAAAAAAAGTTTTTCTTGTAAAGCAGGTTTATAATGAAAGTCCATGTTGGTTGTAAGGCCAACAGAAGGAATATAGCTGTGGTAATGCAATTGCTACATACACTTTAAGCTGAGCTGTTACCTGAAAGTATGACTGAACAACAACTAGTTCACCTGTGACAACATTAAAAAAAAGCAGAGCAAAACAATCCCAAAGCAGATTCAAAATGTAGCTCTGAGAAATTTGGCAATCTTCTCTGAGAGGGAGTTTCGAAAGCATGTGTTGATTCCTGGAAATGTATCTCAATCCATTTCCAGATTCACTCATATTTTGTTTTCTCTTTCAAATTTGAATGAACTGTTGACTTTCTCCTCATCGAAAATGGAATTTTTAATTTTATAATTTGTTAGCTTAGATATATATGAAATATTTGTCAATCAGTGAGCCTCTTGAAGCACAAGGTCTGAGTTACCAGGTACAGATCTCATCAGGGCAATAACCATTAATGTTTGTGAAGCAGTTTGTGAGAACATTGGAAACAAATCACACTCAAATCACCAGCAACTTTTTCCTTCTGTTTTGTGGGTTTTTTTAGGTGAACATTTTAAGTAGCTGTCTAAACACAAAAACACATTGAAAAAATAGATATTGAAATTAAATAAAATTTGCATGAACAAATTTCCAAATTTAGATGGGATGCACTAATACGCAAGAGATATGTTGCTGCATATTCTCTGCATATCTAGGGAACACTAGGGAACCCCTGCCTTAAGAATAATAAGAAATTCTAGAACATCAGAAACTACAGAATAAACATTTAATAAGAATATTTGTCTTTGCCTCATTCTATCTGGTCATATTAAAGCAAAAATTTAGCTTTTGGAGTATTCATATTTTCTCCTACAGGAAATCGTACAGCTTCCGATCAACACAAATGATGACAAACCTAGATTTTAAAAAAACTGTTTCCATGTGGACATAGTTAAATGCTGATCAACATTTCCTTCTCAAAGAAGTCTCTCTTCAGTTTATTCTTCAGATTCTACTAGAGAGCATTATACTCATCTGAAATAATGACACACCTCAGTCTCACCTGATCAGATATTTCAAGCACAAAGAAAACCAGTTTCCTTTAGGAAACATTAATTCTTGAGTTATCTTACAGAGAAATTCCTTTCAGAATACAAAATTAAAGATTAAAAAAAAAGGCTATACTTTTTCTCTATTTGATATATTGCCCCAGGCAATCTGTGAACCTTGATAAGTTTGTAATATTTCTATCTTTTTTTCTTCTTCCTTTTATAAATTTATGAGGAGTAAAGCAATTTGGAGTAATCAAATGTCTTCTGTTAGGTTCTTTGTGCCATCAGCACAAAAAAAAATAACATCAGTTAGAGAACTTTACTTTTTATTAGGATGAATTTAGGTCTGAGATTTAACACCTTATGAAAAAATCCTTGTATTCTCTTCTAGAATGGGGCAACAATTTTATCTTTGAACATTAGGTGAGCAGTTTTTTAACATGCAAATATATGAAAAGAAACACTCTGTACATATTTAAACCATAAACAAAATTATTCTATTCATGATTTTATATTAAATTCTTATTAATATGGTAATGTCTTACTAGGTACAAGTGCAATCCTTAGAATCAAAGTAAAGAGTAAATATAAGTAAATGTCTCTGTCAAGGCCTAAATCTTTTATAGATACTTTCCAGGTGACTAGTATGCCTGTATGTTAAACAAAGAAAATTTGGACCATTTGGAACTACTTGGAAATCCTTTCATCATTTGCTTAAAAGGAATGTGTCCCAAATAGTTCAGCACATCATTCTCTGGAAACCATTTAACTAATTTATAGAAACGACCACTGTTGAGAGTGTGGCCTGCATCTACCAGACATAATGATGCTGCCTTATGTTTTGTTCATTCTGGAAACAATCAGTCACACACGTGCCAGGAATAATTACTACATGCTCAGAAAGTACCCAAACACCAGAGACACATGCATCTCATTGACTAAGAGGGTTGTGTAAGTCTACACCAACAAGAATCATATTCTGATATACATAAGATACTTTACTTCAGCAGCTGACAGTTTCAGATAATTTTTATGTGTAATGCATCATAGTTCAAAAATACCATGGAGTGTAGTTGTGAGAAAAAGAGAGCACTGTGGTGAACTGAGAGGAAAAAGCTGCAGGGGAAAAAAAAGACAAATGGAAAACAAACAAATAGTTTTCTGTGACAAATTTCCAGAATAACTGGAGATATCAAGCAGATATCAGTAACAAAATATCCCATTTCTACAAATGGAATATGCAGCCCAATAATATCTCCTAGAAATTAAAACCACGATGATTCAGAAGCACAATCTACTTTCCTGAGACCACTCATGGGATTAAGTGTTGTACAATTTTGGAAAACTCAGCAGAATCAATCCCATAACAATTCTTTCCATTAATATTACTGGCAGGAACTTGCTTCCCAAAATCTCTAATAATCGTATTAGAAAACCAGTCACCTTTTCTACCTTCTTCTAAAGTTTTTTCATCCCATTTAAAAGAGGGAACTGGGGAACATTGTTACATACAAAAGTAAAAGAATACTGAGGGCTGTATCAGTTGTATCTGATTAGAAAGATTTTGTTAGTGCCTTGTCAATAGTTATATTCCTGTGGACTACAAAATGTCTTTTGCTCTTTAATTTATTCTGCCTGCAAAGAATCTCAGCTCATGTTGGAACTGGAAGATATTTTGCCTTTGTGGGTGATGGACAGCCACAACATACTAACATTATTGACAGCAGCGTCTTGTTCTCCTGTCTAGTTCACTGGAGGACACATCCTCTAGTGACAGGATTGGCAGCACAGTCTTCCCTTTAGACCTTTGCTGTGAGAAAGTATATCCCTTTAGTTATGTGATTTACTTTAATATGCATTCAGAATAACTACACATGGGTCATTAGGTTGAAACAGATGTAAATCAGCATGTCTAAATCAGACTTAGTAGGTGAATTAATCAGTAAATGTAGTTTTACACTGAGGCAAGAGACAGAAACCACAACTGACCTACTGCAGGCAGGGACAAGAAGTTACTGTGTAAGGGTCCCACGGGTTGCCTTAGCATAAAATCAATGAGGGTTCAGATTTGATCTCACCGGATGAAAGGATTAGTGCATCTGAGAAATGTCAGAGAAAACGAGATTACAGTGCATGTGATGCATAAAAAACTGAGGGTTAAGTATGCACAGGGTCTCTGCCAGGTCAGTTTGCAGGATCTGCTCTTTTCTCTGAAGGCACAATAACCTACTAGCAAATATTCACTGAAAATGCACTAATAACTGCTTGCATTATGGTTCATCTTAGAAGTATTATAAATTTTATATTGACAGCTGCAACTTCAAAGTGTGATTCATGTGCAATTATTGCAGATGTAGGTAAGCTAATGGAGGACTGGATGGCTGTGATGAAATATACAGCCCCTTGGGGACTAGGAGTGATTGATTCATTGGAGTGATCCTAAATGGCTGCTTGTGGGACTGGAGGATGTCACCAGCCTGCTGGGGCTCTCCCCAACCTTCCCAGGGCTCAGGATCCCACATCAGACCACAGGGAGGCTGGCTCACAACCCCTCTGCTGAGGGTGCGTCACCACAGTACTTGTTCTCCTTGCTTCCTGCATCATCATTACTACTATTACGGTTTTGCCCTAAACTCTCTGAAACAATAGGAGGATTGTGCTGTTACTATGAAAGGAGACTGAGGGATAAGTGACACTGCCTGAGCTGCCATGTGAGGGATTGCTAGGGTGAGCATGCAGGGGGACCTAAATGGTGTGGTTTAACAGAACACTCTGGCTCTGGAGTGTCAAGAAAAGTTATCCAAATGCTGGGCTTTGTCCTGGGTACTTGATAGTTGAAGTGGTTCTATCTGGATTAAGAAATAAACCAACAATTAAGCGCTGTGGCTGGTCAGGTATCTGGTACTGAATCTTGATACTCAGACCTCTTTTGTACAGACTCACGGAGGCAGCACATATGGCCAAATTACACAAAGCAACAGAGCATATCCTTCTTGAGAACTTATGATGTTTTTCTTAACTCTACTTTACCTAAATCAGGATCACAAAATGGTTGAGGTTGAGGTTGGAAGGTCATCTGCTGCAAGTCCCCTGCTCAAGTAGGGCCACCTAGACCTGTTCACCCAGACTGTGGTCAGATGTCTTTTAAATATCTCCAAGGATGGAGACTCCACAGACTACCTGGGTAGCCTGTGCTTGGTCACCCTCACAGCGAAAAAGTGTTTTCTGATGTCTGAACCTCCTGTGTTTCAGTTTGTTCCCATTGCCTTTGGTCCTGTCCTTGGCCACCACCACTCACTGAAATGAGCCTGACTCTATCTTCTTTACAGCGTCCCTTCAGGTATTTGAGTGGATTTGTACCAACAGTAGCTGTGGGCTTAGGAAGGGAGAAGCATAAGGTTCAGGACAAAACTTCTGATTTCTTATGATAAATCCAGAAGTAACTTAAATGCTGGTATTTCCTGGTTTTCAGGTACTCAACTGAAATATAGTTAAGTAAGTTTGGGGTAGGTAATAGAATATGAAGCCAAGCCATGAATGAATGAATAGCAAAGCATAAAATTCAACCAGCATCCCAAGTTTTGGACCCATCTAACAACTAGATGTATCAGTCACTATGTTTGACTAATTTTAGCTTTACATTAAAGAGGACTTTTAGTTTAATATATATTAATATATGTTACCATTTGAAAACCTTGTGTCAGCCAAATTAATCAGTCAAAAGCACTTGTGATAAGCAACAATAAGTTTGCTCTAGTTTTACTGGAAAATGTGCTTTGGTATCACATTTAAGCTTCAAACAAAGGAAATACAGTCTGCACTCTGCAATTTGCTTATTTCCTATATTATTTGAAAACAAATATAAAATATAAAAATTTATGGCACAAATATTTATTATTTATATTTAACTATTATTGTGCATATATATACACACCCTTATGATATGCATGTGTACCTGCATATATATACACAGGCTGTTTCTAGTACAGTGAGGTTTCATTGATAAGTAAAAGTTATCACAGATAATCTCTGACCTGGGTCAAGCTGACAAGGCAAAACAGACAGGTCATGAAGGTCAAAACCTCTTTCAATTAGCCCCACACCATGTGAATAGCATTAGGTAATTATTGTTTTATATGTGTCAGGGTGGATTAATTTTGTGTCTTAGAGTTTAGATTTTGAAGTAGTGAAACTTACAGTACACTACTACTGTCTATTACCTGTAACATGGTACATACCGATACTTGAAATGTTTTTAACTGCATAAATTTTAGTTTTTAGGCAATAAATTGGCATGATGGCCAAACTACTGTTGGCATTCAGATGAACCTCCGTTCAAGGCTCCAGAGTTATGGGTAAGCACATTACCATTTCATTAAATGACTAGCTACAGGCCCTTATCCAAAGAGCATTGAAGTCAAAGAATGCTAACTGATGAGAAAAATATGTGTAGTTTTCAAAATTATTTACAGACAATAAATTTTAGAGAAATGCATATTATTGATGTATGAATTACAAATTTATTCCATCTGGCACCATAATAAGTTTTTTATGGCTAATTTGTCTACCTTTCTAACCTCCATCAGCATCCTGATTTTACTTAAGAGAGTACATGTATATTCATAATTCCAAGATTTATAAACATTTCTGAGCAAGAAGACTGCAAAGAGTCTTTCACTGAATTGAATTCACTCATATTGGTTTTACTCCTTCCTCTACTAGAATTCATTGGTTCAAAAAATTCATTTCCCTCCTTACGTAAAAAGGGAAAAAACCCAAGAGACATGAGAACTGGAAAAGTGGGAATGTTTCGAGATTTTTGCCTCTCCTTGGTTATCATGGACTTTGAGTGCACCGTAGCGGGGTACACATAGAATTGCAGCTGCCAAGCAATGAGGTGCATGACTTTTATTACTGACCTGGCTTGATCAGAAAACTGTACCTCTATTAGCAACTAAAGTTGATAATTCACAACAATAAAGCTGGTTTGGTTATCGTAATTTCAATATTAAGGTATAAAATCTTAACACTACGTAATTGCTGCAAAATTCAATAGTCTGTATGTTTATAAGCAGAGATTGCTATCCTGATTTTGGCTGGGATAGAGCTCATTTTCTTCCTAGTATCTGGAGCAGTGCTAAGTTTTGGATTCAGTATAAGAATAACATTAATATCACACTGATGTTTTGGTCGTTGTGCTTACCCTAAGGCACGGACTTTTCAGTGTCTGATACTCTGCCAGTGAGAAGGTGTACAAAAAGCTGAGAGGCAGCACGGCCAGGAGAGCTGACCTGAACTGGCCAAAGGGATATTCTGCACTATAGAACAACGTACCCAGTATATAAACCTGGGAGAGTAGGCTGGGAGCCACCAATTGTTGCTTGGGGATGACTGGGCATTGTTCAGTGGGTGGTGAACAATTGTATTGAGCATATCACTTTTCTGCCTTGGGGTTTATCTCCTTCTCTCCCTCCACTTTTTAGTAAAATTATTCTAAGTAGCATTATTATTATTTTTATTATTATTATCTTTTACTTGTTTGAATTATTAATCTATTCTTATGTCAACACATAAGTTCTATTTTCTTCCTCAATTCTCCTCGTCATCCCATCGACAGTGGGGATGGAAGAGTGAGCAAGCAGCTGTGTGGTACTCAGTTGCCAGCTTGGGTTAAGCCACAATATTGTTATAAGCAGGTCACTTTTGTGTGATGGCTTTCTCCCTGTTATGATCCCTGAGTAGTAGTCTCCAGTCTCTGCAGCTGACACTGCCCCTGCTCAGGATCAGGACAATCTGATCCTGGAAGCAAGAATGTTGCTGGAAGCAAGACCAGCTGTGGTGTCAGACACCAGCTAGAAATATACTTCTTTCTTTCACAGATGAAGATACATGAAGAAGAGTCCTGATTACAAGGATTACAAAAGTACTCTGCTAATTGCTGTGTGCTTTTATAAAAGGCTTATGGCCTAAGGCCTGGAAAATGAAAAGTGGAAAGAGACAGTTCAGAGTAGATCAATAGATGGTACCTCTTGCAAGAGAAGAGGAGTGCTTGTGTGCAGGTACCTGGAAGTAATCTGAAATTAAAAGCTCTGTAAAGTTTTGGAGCAGTTCTGTCACTCTGAGCAGCATAGGGCACTGGCCACAGTAAGGGCTAATACAGTACCCTACTGCTTCTTTGAAGGAGAGAATCTAGTTTTTCATCAGTTTTACTCAAGTGATTGATGTTACATCCACGACATTAGTGTCCCTTAATAGCTGTGTCCAGAAGAAAGAGTATGGTAATGTTCATAGGCGGAAAAGACTGTACATCAACTTCAGCAGATTTTATGCTTTGAATGTTTATAATACAAAAAAATTAGATTGAAAGACTCAATTTTTCAGAGCACAACAAAAAGTTTGTGCTTGGCTTAGTGCTCATTCAGTTTCTCATCTATATGCAAACACCGAGCACAGAAACAAAACTAAAGCAGAAGCATGAAAAAGCCTCACAAAACACCTCCATATCCATCCCATTCTGCTTTTTCTGCCTTTTTCTCCCGTACATCAGGAAATCACACTCAATGGAAACACATGGGATATATTTTGCCTAAAAAGGGTGCTCCTTCCAACATTTCTACACCTGAAAATACCAGCTAATGTAAACTAAAATCTATTCATCAAAGGCTTTGAATTTCTATGTATTTATAATAAAAAAGTTTATCAAAATCAGAATACAACTGCCAATAAGAGGAGCAACACAAAGGACTATATCAGACTTGCAGCTGGGTTTCCGCCATTGCAAGGAGGTATTTAAACAATAAAATTTTACTTTTTATGGGCTGGATGTCTGCTTTTCTATGGCCAGGCTTATTCCCATATAGAAGTGGGAAGTTCTCTGAACAATCCTTACTTTTTCTTGGTAGAGGATTTGATAGAAAGAAAGAGAGAGACGTATTCTCAGTATGAGCTGTGCTTTACTAGCCACACTGAAGTAAAAAATAATCTTTCCAAAACATGTGAAGACAAAAAAAGTGGCTTATAACATTCTTTGCCAATGTTTTATTGCAAACACTAGTGCAGCAGGATTATTGATCTCTTTTGACCTTTTGATCTTGGTTAACTACATCGTTAAAAAACACCTTTTTCTCCATGCATTTTTCTCCATGAATGGCAATAATTTTTTAACCTTGTGGTATTTTTTTTAGCATAGTTCAATGAGGAGTAGGGAGAAAATAAATGATCTGAACATAGCTAGTGGCATTATTCATTCTGAGCTTTATCATTGTAAAAGATGTTTACAGAGAATATTTTTTTCTTTTGTTTTTTAACTTTGTATTATGAAAAAAATTTGTTGTTATTATTCCTATCAATTTGAGAAGAGAATAAAAGATTGTTATTTCTCTTTTGAAATCTTCATGATTTTCACACAAATTATAACGAGAAGTATCATTAAATTATATGAGTATTCTGTCCATATTTTTTGTTAATCACTGAAAATGAAAACAGTACATATATCATTATGAGCTTTAGACCTCTAGAAACACAATCTCATCTTTCACTTGATAAAGTCTCAGCTTCTTGTTTAGGTGTTGGCTTTTGTGACAGAAAGCACAAACTTGGTAACAGAATGAAAGGCTAAAACCTAATTGATTATAATAATTAGAAAGTTTCATATTTGTCTTCGGACATAGTGCGTATACTTACATTTTAACTGAGATAGAATCAGCATGTCCATGTACTTTTAAATATCGTAATCATTTTAGGAAGCAAATTTCCATTTCAAAGTTTTTCCTTTTCTGGTTTCTTCTAGGAGCATGTCACAAGTAAATATTCCTCCCTGTCCAGTTCTTTGCACAAACACTGATTTTATCCACATTCAATCACAGGGGGCTTTACCCCTTTTTTAAAGCAGTACTGCACTGCTTCAGTTGTACTATCCCTCATAAAAATTCTTTTTTGTCATACCATTCATCTTTGTGTTAATTTTTGCCTGTCTCAGAGATGGAATATCATAAAACACAGTGCTGGTAGGAACATCTCCATTCTAGTCCCACTGATTGAATGAGCCCCAGCTCACTGACCCATAATGAGTAGTAAGTCTTTCACTTACAAGATTACTTAAAAAGCCCACCAGTGTTGTGTTCTAAGGGCAGTACCAACATAAGCATCAACTCCACTTGTAATGTCAGTAACTACATATTTTCTGCTTTCATTACAGTGCTGATAACATCAGAGGTACCAGGGTTTGTGGAGAGTAATATAGTTATTATTTAAAGATTTCTCATCTGTAGCAAATGATGTGCATGGCCCTAATAAAGTTTAATGTTTTGGAAATGTGAAATAAAAGTCCATCACATATTTTAGTGTGAAGCACATAAAGCCTTGGATGTTTTTGAGATTTTAGGTCAATCTAATGGCACTTGTGAGCTAAACACTCATATAAGTGAGAAAAAGATTGGAAGAGAGGATAATACACCCGCTTTTGCAGGTTTTCTGGGAAAGAAAAAAAAATGAAAAAGATTTCTTTTAGATGTAAAACAAGATAGAGGATGCTGTTTACTGTGGTACTGTAACTGATGGACGAAAACATTCTTCAAATAAAAAAATAACACTGAGCCAATTTTGGAAAAGTATTCAGCCCTTTTCTAGACCAAACTGTTTACTGTATCATGAATTAATATTAATTAAATTACTCAGTATCTCCTTAATCTTAGTTGCCTTTTCAACCAAGGAAAAAGGAAAAAAAAATAAATTCTTTCCCATTAACTATAATGTAATATGGTTTGGCTAACATTAATGAATTGCACTATAATGTGATCAATCCATTTCTTCCAGAAATATTCCAAAGCACTGCATGTCCAGCCCTTGGATTAATAAATAAATAAGCAGGAAAAAGAGAAGGCAGAAAGGGAGGCACTTGGGAAACTAAATTAATCAAAGGGGTTTCTTCTAAACTTAACTTGATTTTTCTATACCAGACCAAAAAACCTTAACCCCACCCTCCAGGTGTGCATATTTAACGCTGTTTAGATTTTTTATTGAAATACCAAGGCATGCAATCGTAGTAATAACAAAGTAAACTTCAGCAATTGCTTGCACTGATTAATGCTAATTTATTAGTATGTTGCTCTTTGAATCCAGAGGTCATGCCTTGCAGCAAAATTCTGGTGGATTTCTTCAGTTGTTTTTTTTTTTAAATACTGCAGCACAGAAATACTGAGTCTTTCCTAAAAAATCTTAAACTTCTTCAGTGCCATTCAAAACATTAAATCCCTAAACCCCATATGGCTCTATTTTACCAGTTTGTGAAGTGGAACTACACAACTTCATTAGCTGAGTATACAAAATGTGAGTGTTAGCCAGTCCTCCAATAAGAGAGCACTCTTTATGAATAACCTGGGAAATATTCAGAGAGAAAATGTACCTTGCCCTCAAATCACCCCAAAAATCTTCTCCTGCATCATAAAATCCCTGAATTCCACCTCAGGGTGATGTAATTTAGAGTCTACTTCAAGGATTCAGCGAAAACCCGCAATTGATTACTGCTTTATTGTTTTGTTTTCCTTTTTTTCCCTCTCTTGGGTTATGTAAACCAACAAATTATAAGAGAATCTGGATTAAACTTCTCTGCAAATTATCCAGTTCACAAATCATAATAGCTATGCAATAACATCATATTATTAATGTCCAGAAACAGTTATGTTATATATTTCTTTTGAAATAATAGCAGCAAGTTACATAAATGTTTCCTTATATGATTAAGATATTAATCCATTATGGAATGAACGTTACTGCTCACACTTTGGCAGTAAATGTCCTGTAAAAGAGTTCATAATTTATAGTCATATCAATTAGGCATGCTTTACTTATTTTGTTATTGAAACATCCTGGGATGCTACTACACTCACTACTATGTTCATCATTCTAGGATGATTTTTTGCACTTAAAATACTGTTTTGTCAGCAGGGCTAGTGATACTGCTCAAAGATGGCATCTGCAGTTCTGCAAACATCTGTGTTGGTTTTTTCCAATGGTCTGAACACCATTTTTATAATAGCAAGACTGATTTCCAGCCATATTAGTTTGACTTAAACAACGAGCACACCTTTAGCATTTAGCACACACCTTTTGCTTAGATTTTGCTGAATATACACTTAACAACACAACTTTAACTAAAATGGGGTTGTTTCTCACTTCTACAGTTAATTTGCCTAGCGAAGACAAGCTTCCTATTAGCTGTGAGGAACACAGCTTTAATATTCTGTGACGTGTATTTTTAAGCAAATTCATTCAGTCTTCAGTCCACCAAAATCATACAGTATGTATGCTTAGAAAACTTTAGGGCAGGTAGTGTCACGTGCCTGGAAGCTTACTTTAGATCAGAGTTCAAAGCATTTACATCAAAGCCCTAATTTTTTTGCCAGTAAAGATTGTGGAGGTGAGTTTGGCAGACACAATGTCTTCAATTCAAAGCCAAAGGCAAATGCACATATCTCTAGGCTTGTTCTCTTCATGATTTCATTAATTCCAAAGAATGTATTGCTTTAGGCTTACTTTATACTATAGATAACAGAATCATTTCAGCAGAAGTAAGAATTCTTTAAATCACCCACAGAATTATCTCAGATACAGACATTGAAAAATTTTGTGGTACCTATTTTGCTATGAAAAAATACTCCAGATTTCTCTTTCTTTTCTACAAGAAGAGTCATACCCTCACCAGCAGAAGACAGTTTACTTATATCCTCAGCAATGGGGACAGTAGCGATTCTTGAAATTGTTCTGAGAGGGTTGAGATTTATGGGAAATGTAAGGAGAAAACTGAGTGGGGATCAAGTGATTTAAAAAATATATTTTAGCATTTCCATGGCTCTAGGCTACAATGACTTTGTGGATAATTATAAAACTTATATTTTTGAACTTGACACACCTGCAGTGACCCATATCGCCTCCGTTAACAGAGACTGTCAGTGTCTCCGTTGGATTCTCAGCTGTGTCTGAGAAAGGACAACAAAAAGAAGGGCATATATTCAGCAGTGTTTGTTATCTGTGGAAGTTGCAGTGACAAATATAAAGGAACTAAGAAAGTAAGACAGAAGAGTGGTGAAAAATAAACTATAAATAACCTGCTACTAGAACTTTTGGGGTAAAAAAAAATCTTAATTTCTTCGGGACGAAAGGAAAATTATAGATTTAGACAGCCTTATATGCTTCTTATACACCATTCCCAGTCACAGCTGGGAAACATCCTATCTATACAAAACTGTGGTTCTGGTAGGGAGGTGATTGTTGAAGACCAAGAATGAAGGAATGAGCATAACAACCTTTGTGTTTGGTGTCCCAGAGAGTTTGGGTTTCAGCTATGGAGATTCATGGAGCATGAAACCAACTTTTCAGGAAAAAACTCTTCCAAAGCCCTAGGAGAATTAAGGAAGCTCCTTATCCAACATATAAACAGAGTTGCTGTGCAATACTTGTGAGGAGTAGTAGTCCCTCCCTCTAGAATGCAGTCAATATGTAGTCACTTCTAAATACATGGAATACTAATGTGTAATTACTATTAACGCTAATATTGTAATTTGTAGATGAAATCCGAGGTACCTCGAGCAGCCTGTGGTTGCAGAAGTTTTATTCACTAGGTTTTCCCCAAGTTTGGTGTGCACATGTGTAAAGAATCAATCAATTTAACCAACTTATTTATATACCACAAAAGGTAGACAGACAGATACTTTCCCTCCAACTTGATTGGAAAGATCACATTGGAGCCAAAAATTCTTCGGTCTTTCCTTAAGCATTAAATTATCACTGGGTTTTCTCAAATTCCAAGGCCCTGTTTGCCTTTACTAAAGATTGCTCTATTTCACACACACAAGAATTCTCAAAGGATGAAAGCTCTGCCTGGGCTTGGGGCAAAAAATAAAAGCTTGTTCATTAGTGGGGATACAAAAGCTTAGGCCAGAATTTTTAAGCACACCAGACCAAGCTCTCAGTAGTCCTGTTATCCACAGAAGGTTACAAGAGGAAAGAAGAAGCAACTCAGTGGGACAATGTAAACACATGCTGGGGAAGTCAGGGCTGCTTTTAAGAAAAGAAGTTAATGTTTTGGGTTCATGATAATTTTCTGAAAATCCTTGAGAGCTCTAGCTGTATTCTGAGAGATCTTCGGTTTCTTATGATTGCAAAGCTTCTGAAATCTCCCTCACACACACACACACACACACACACACAAATAGTCAGTGCTATGCACCATACAGCTATGCTAAGAAGTGAAGCTCTCAGTAGGAATGGCTCACCATTTTTTCTGCATTCCAGTGAAACCAGTGTTGGAACACTACTGAGGTCCCGGCATCTGTGTTTTCAGTAGGTGGTTGGATGGAAAAAAAAGGCTTTTGGGAGGTTCTACCCAAAGACAGCTGTAGCAACACTGGGATTATCACTGTCAGAGTTGTGCATTTGCCTCACCACACCCATGCATGTGTGCTTACTAATGGAGTAATCTGATTATTTTTTAAAAGGTGTACTCATTGCTTGGCTGGTTTAATAAGAATTTGAAAAGCAGAGTTTTTATACAGTAGGGTTTAGATTATCTGCCTTTGTGATTTATGTTTCTTTTTGTGCCCTCCCTTCTCAATATCCTATTAACCCACTGCTGTTTGAATCCCTCACCTCCTCTGCGTTGCTTTGGTGCTGTTCTGCTCCCATCTTTCACCACCCTTTGTTTGTTACAAATAAGATGTGATATAGTTACACACCTGCTGTTCTCCTTTCATGATAACATCAGAATACTATTTTCTCAGCAATGTAAAACCAACAGCAGGCAGAGCTTTTCATTGGATTTTTCTCCTTTTTTTTTTTTGGCATGTATTTTTGAATATTCGACATTAAGTGAAAAGCAGTCTTTTACTTTCACATTACTCTTGTTTTGAATGAGCAAGGTTTCCATTTCTTTGAAAATGAGAGAACAAAAATAGTCTATTCTTTGGGCACATCTTTGCTGTTTTTCTGTATAGTGACGATATTGACTCTTTTCTTCATGCCATTGGATCATCTACCTCAAGGCCAGGGTAATAAAGATGCTTAATTTGTCTCTCACCTAGCCTTGACATTTATTTTAAAATATGTCATGTGTCATGGGAGAAGACTCTTTCACAGATAAAGCACACAGGTCATAATCACCTCCCTTCATTTCAAATTATCTAAAATGCATATCCCTGCTCATGCTACCTTTACCTCTCTTTTCAGTAAGTTATTTCAGAGTTGACTCCTCTCTTTAATTCCTAACTATTGGAAGTTGATACTTTTTAGGTTTTGATTTTGTTTGCTCAGCTCTATCCCAACTAGTTCCTTGAACATAACCCATCACCATCCCCTTCACACTGTTCACACTGTTAACAGTACCAGCTCTGTATTTATTGCCTTTTTTCAGCACATTTTTCGAACTGTTGCCATGTGTTTGCTGTTGCCATCTGCTTGCTGCACTTAAAAACCTGTCTGTATTCACAAGAATTGTGGATTGAGAGTTCTTTTTGTCAGTTTGTTCGTAAGTTAATTTACTGTCAAAGAAAAAAACGAAAAATTGCCTGAAGTGATTACTTCCTCTTGGTCTCCATTTGGCAAGGTGGGAAATGTAAATTGGTCTCATATAGAAATAGAGAATCAAATATGTTGTTGGAGCTAAATATTTAGGTTAACAACTATAAAAGATTTTCACAGTTCCTTACTTTGCTTTGAATTAGGCTTTCATGTTATCAGCTGCAGTACCTGAGCTAGAAGTTAATCTGTTACAGCTTTGGGATAACTGTATAATGCTAAGATCATGTGGAATGCTATTACTATTTCTATGTTTCTCAAATCAATTAAATAAATAAAGCCAATGAAACTACAAACCAAGCAAAACATTATCATCAAATCAGATTTTAGTCATGTTAAAAACCTAGAAATTGGAAATACCACTGCTTAGACTCTGATTTCACCTAATTGCCTTTGAATTTACATTGGTAAAACTCAAACTAGAATTTAATTAATTCTTCTTGCAAGGAAAATTTCATATCTTGGCAAACATAAGTGTTGTTTATAATCATTTTATGAATGGAAATTCATTCTACTGTGTATTTGATAAATGTGATAACTTCAATACCACATATTAGAATGATTAGTTTATAAAATATTTTATAATATGGAGAGTCTTCAATATTGAGACTATTTTTTGTTATTATTGACATCATGTATTGCTGCACGTGCACAACTTTTATGTGACAAATTCAAATTCTATATGATCACACTTTCATAATATGAATATTATAAATAAATAGAAGTCTTCAAGTCCAATATTGTAAGTTTTTCCACTATTTCCTGACAATTTAAACTTTTTTTTTTTTTTTAAGATGAAAATTCTGGTGTTACCTACTTGGATCCTACATGGGAACCAGTCAGGTTATGGTAAGAATCTGTAAAGTAGAAATAATTCAGATCTGCCAAAAAATAGACAAGTAGTTAATTCTTTTGCACCATGTGTACATTGACTATGAAGACAAATTGGGAAACTCTGAACTACTATTTTTGTTCTAACCATCTGTCAGCAACTTCACTCATTTTTTTTCCTGTGACCTAAGTTGTCTATTTGCTCTAACGAAACTGAGCTACCCTGGGACACTGAGAGAACTGAAATGGAAGAAGAACATGGGGTAGTCAAAGTTTCTTGTTTAATGAACCTTTGTTAACCTCATTCACATTCCTTCTCATTATGTTGATTTCAGTCTCAGAAAAGATTTTAAAAATATATTCAGAGAAACTGCCTGCTGTGGAAAAGTTTGGTTTGTGAGGAATGTGGTGGTATGCCAACTCTTTCAGCATGGAAAGAGAAAAACTAAGAATACTTACCAATTAAGGTAATGTAATTCAGCAAGCCGGAGCCAACTGCAAAATAGCACTGCTAAGACTGAAATGATATAACTGCAGCATAGCAGTGCAATCCTAGCAAGGATTTGTGAAAATCAGTTCCTATAAAACAGCTTTAAAATAAAATAATTTTGTGGTTGAAGACCTTCACTAAGGAAAGTAATACCTGGAAGGAAAAGAAATGCCTCACTGTTAATGGTGTGATTAAATAACATAAACCAGTAGAGACTAAATAAGCCATTATTAAAGTCAATATTGAGCAAGAAAATAATGGAGCCTCGCAAAAAACACACTTTGATTGGTAGCATCTTAAAGTCAAAAAGTTATGCTGGCTTACAGTAGGTGAGAATGTAGTCTTTTATATTCAAAGAACTCCAGTTCAGGAAGTTTTGAATCATATAGGACTCAAGTAATAACCTTTCTCTCAAGACAGTTTCTCAGTACAGGGACGCTGCTACAGGGTGAATTTATTGATTGCATCTTTGATGCTACTGATCAAACAAAAATGGTACTGTATTTTCCCAGATTGCAGGCTCAGCTTCAAAGATTTCAACTTCAGTGCTCCTGTCTTGCAGAATGAAAGAGAAACCTGTTAATTTACTCTTGACCTTGAGTGATAACTGTCATAAAAGACATTGTTCCCCTCATGTAGATTAATATTTCTCTTGCCTTTCCAATTTCTAACAAGAATACAAACTTTTTCCTGACCAGGTCATGGCAGGAAGGATGTAACCTTTTCTACCTTTAACAGTCAGTCTAGCTGTAGTTTAAATGTTTAGCCAGGTATGCTAGCATTCCTCTTTGCTGGACACAAACAAGCCGGTCTGTGCAAAACTCTGGTATAAAATACTGTTCTATCTTTATAACATTACAGTAAGTGAAAGTGAATGCTGAGCATTATTAAAGGAAGGACTTAGTCTAAACAGATTCTTAGATGCTGTAGTAGCTTTGAGGAGATTTATGAAACTCTTGGTGTCCCAAACGTTGGACATTCACTTCCACATGGAGTAGCAGAACTGAAAGGGATGCAAATATCTGTGACATTATGCAAAAGTGAAATCAGGACTCAGAGCAAAATTTTGCAAACTAGCCAGGTCTATTAAATTTCTGAATAGACAATGCTGCCCTTATTTTTACTTTCTGGTTTCAAACACAACTACGCCCCATAAAAAAATAGTCAATCCAACACCTTCAAACATGCCGTGTTCTCTTTGTATTGCTTTATTAGTTGTTCCCTGTTTGGAGTAAGCAGCTTAGGATTGTACAAATTCTTCATATTCTTATAATTTTGTGAGAACATCTACTTCTTTCTCCTCCTGAAGGGCTGCATTTGAGGGAGGACAGCAGCTGAAGTCGTAAGGGGAGTCGGGAAGCAGAAGAGAGAGAAAAGACAACCAGAAGAGAATCATTTCTCTTGCAATATAGATAGCTGTCCTAGCAGTAGGATTTAATTACCTTACTAAATTTACTAAATGTGGGTGGTTTGGTTTTTTTTAATATCCAATAAACTCAAAAATTCTAGAGTACAGAGTATTTTTCTTTGGAAATTTCCTATCTTAACTCATTTTCTACCAAAGAAACACCTAGAAGTTTGAGAATGTATTTATGGATGCGTTATAGGATGCTAGGCAGTATATATAATCTCTAGTCAGACAAATAAATCCCTAGTCAGACAAATTTATTACCCAAATAGATAACCAAGAAATTGCTATTGTTTGTAGGACAAAAACCAGCAAAATTCAGTGATTTTCCAGAGGTTATACAGCAAAGAGAGATTCTTTGAATGTAGCCCAAATTCCTTTGTCTTCCAATCCTCAGAAAGAGTTTAGCCTTGCCTGCTGACAGGGTAGGTTTCTAGCAGCATTTCTGTTCAGTCCTCTGCAGTAATACTGTACTGGTCTATGTCAGGGCTCAAGCCCCTTTGACTACATCCATTTCTGCTAGTGTACCCCAAAAGAAAAGGCAATGCACAGCCTGTTGGTCATTTCTTTTTTCCATACAGTAAAAAGCATTCAGGCAAATGTCATATGCAGAGCTGGCAGAAATAAATTGCATGAAAGCAATGAAGCATGGAAGATTATTTAGTAATAGTGGAAACTTCTAGTCAATACTGACCTTTACTCCAGTGACAATATTTCTAGGTGATGAATAATTGCAGACATAGGCACAGTGTATATACACCTTTCTAAATCTTTGACTTTCAACATGGCTTTTGTCTATTTAGCCATACTTATTCCTATTCTACTATATTTGTCTATTAAAAGATATCAAAATGAAATCTTCTTTTTTCCACAGTTTTACTTATTAGCAATTTTAAGACAGTTTTTATCTAAAGCAAATATCAATGTATGACCTTCTGCAATGTCAGTTTTACATCCTGAGGTGAAGAGCAGTTTTTAAAACACATCTAGTACCTTTCATCTCTCAGTCATAACTGTGCTTCAAAAACAATGAGAATATACTATTACTAGCTTTGATAACATTCCTGGAAGAGTATGGTGTAACTTTGAGTTGACTAAGGTTAGGATTTATTAATTTTGTAATAGGATTACTCATAATAAAGAAACCTAGACATTTACATATGTACAAATCATCTTTGGATCTTATAAGAAATGCCAAACAAGCCTCTAACTCTCATACTCTTGCACTTGTGTTACACCAATGCACTAATAATGCGGAAAAACTCAATTTAAATAACCTACCATACATCCGACAGGTTCTTCTTGAGATCTCCGTTTCATACTATGAGGCCTTTTTACTCTATATTCACTGAAGTCAAAGGAACTGCTCTTAAAAGTAATGTGATCCTCTTAGCCTTTTTCAATTTTACCAGCAGCCCTCTTTTGGAAATAAGACTCTTTATAAAGTTTTGATTGCTTTTATAAAGATTCCTTATAAAAGCTACAGGAAAAATTCCTACATTAGCAACACAGTATGGTTTGGATTCTGTACTGCTTCATATATTTCTGAGAAGTATGATAGTGTATCCAGAGCTAGAAGTTCAAGTTCTAAATAGAACAAAAATATAAGCAACTCATGTTGGAAGTCAGTAGTTTTTGATTTAGCCAGTAACAATTTCTTTGTTTTAAATATTATTCCATTAAAAAGTAATAAATAGTGTTGGAAAATCGAAGAAAATTATTGATTTTACTCCTTAAAGAAGGGCTAATTCTGCAGTTACCTTGATCCAGTATAAAAATATATTTGAATTATATTTCTTCCCATTGTCAGTTCTAAAGCGTTTAATATTAATCTTAAAAATGTAAATTTTCAGAATTTTCTTACATTTTGTTCCAGTCCCGCCCATGATAAATTCAATATAAAGCCATTACTGTTTTCTATTAGAAAACTGTTATCACTTCAAATTGTTCTGTCCATTCTGCTGTTTCACCTTCAAGTCTTTTGGGAACAAATGAGAATAACTTCCCAGTTTCTTGAAGGATGCACTAAAACGTTGCAGAAGAGATACAAAAGCATTTATGAGAAAAAGAACTGGGAAAACACCTTCCAGGCAGGGTATTAAGCCATGTTTGCTTTTTTTCCTAAGTGAAGTAGACACAGCGATTTGCTTGAACGCTGAACTGAGAAATGTTCCACTGCCCAGGAACACTACCTGCTGGTATCTCTGATTAAGAACCTGCCCTGCTCTGTGGCATCTTGCCCTATTCCAGCTTCCTCTAAAACGGTCTCAAACATTTGCTGACTCTTGACTACACATGTGCTCAGCTTACCCATCTGATTTCCTAAGGATGTCATGGCTATTTAAGTTGATAATTCATAGTGAAATTTCCCTTTAACTCAAATATTCTTCACTAATTACAATAGCTAATGGTGACATTTAGGCTTCAACTGGGAACCAAAACAGTTCTAAGAATGCTCTTCAAGGACACAAAGTTTTAACAGTAAGAGAGAATATGCTTTCTTTCTTGAATTTTTAAACATGCAGCACAATTGAATGAAGAACAATGTTTCATGGATAGGACATAGAAAGTGCATGTGTTACAATGACACAAAATGTGTGCAACTGGTAGCTTTGCTGCTTTACAATAAAAATCAAAACTGAATGTGAAATGAAGGTCATTGTAATAAGATTAAATAAAAAATCAACATATGGAATGTCAACATATAGAAACTACTCCATGAATATTAGGGGAACAGTAACAAGCTGGCAAATGGAATATGCTGTACTGATGCCTTCCCACTAGGTTGTGTCCACAGGCGTTTTGGCTCTTTGTCCAAACCAATCCTTGTCTCATTTCAGTATTCCTCCTCCAATGTTTTCTGGACAACTCTCACCCTTACTACTGAAGCTAACATAAACTACGTCTATATATACTTGCAGAGATAAAACTCACAGTACCCTTTTATAATCTTTCTAATAATTATCCTAGTCCTGTATTATAGCATACACTGCACATACATCTACTAAGTTAAAAATGGAGTGGTAACTCTAAAGTAGTAGTTTTTTTAACAGAAATTAATTTAATCTCATAAAACATTGCATCAGCTAAAAATATTATAATTACTGTACATGCCATGGAATGTCTTAACAAAACCTATACTGAGAAAGAATTACTTTGATATTAAAATAATCCATCATTTTGTAGGATATAACAACATAGAAAGATGTGAAATTTTTATTCCATTTTGTTGAAACTCATAATAGGTTATGCTTTTTTCTTACGTAAAATTTCCTCATTTTTTAATGTTTTAGACATTTACTGTTTTAAAGCATTTTATGAAGTGTTTGTAGGAAACATTTTTTTTCAAATACAAAAAAACCACATGATCACAACTCTTCATGAACTTTCAACAATTAAAAGGAAACTAAACAAAGTGACTTCATAACTCTCCAAAGCTGTCAGAGAGAAGTCAAAGAACATCTAAAAATATAACCAATCATTGAAGAAATCTATGAATTTTGTTTGTTTGCTTAAAGTTTTGTGCATAATGGCATTACAGGGCACTGTGTTTAAGACAGAGAATTTTCCACATCCCTGTTCCCTGACATGAATTCTGCCATCACTGCTTCAGCAACAGACTGGGTGGAAAGAGGGCTTTCTTTGGAATATTATTCTTCTACTATAAGCAACATCAATATGCACCCCTCTGCTCAAAGGATCTGGTGGCACTTGTTGGGGACTTCCCCACTCTCCATTTCACTTGTTCTGCACCAACCCAGATACAAATCTCTTCTGAAGACAAGTCTTCATCCTTCAGGAATGAAGTATATATATATATGGTCCTCATATATTAAAGCTGTCTGAGACTTTTAATATTCATGTCTGAAAGTTAAAATGATGGTGCTTAGGACAGAAGTTTATTTCAATGGCTCTTAATCCTGGAAAGAACATAAAATCTCTTCAGGCAAGGTTCTCTAGTGCTTTATTGTCCTCACTAATATAAAATACTTTCCAAATACTTAAATTTGAGTCCATTAGGTATTCATCATCCTGTTTCTGCATTAGTCTCCAGCTTGCCTTCTCTGAGCAAGCTATATCCTTCAATACTGAGACACATGAGAATCATCTGACAAGTTTTTAATCAATCAAATGTCATTTACAGCAAAATTTTGGCCATTCAATAAAGCCTCTGGTTCCTCCTAGTTAATCCCTACATTATCTAAGATATTTGTGGACAACCCACCATTCTCTTCTTTTGTCTCTTCTCTGACCTTATGGTAAATATTAATATTTTTTTTATGTTTTTTTTCCAATATTTAGACCTGAAGCTTCGGCAGAAAAGTTCATATTGATCTGGTGGGTTTTGTGAAACTGTCTCAACAAAACAGTAAATTGGTGTCAGAGAAGTGCCACTCCTCCTTGTACCATAGAGTTTATGGAACATTATTCCATGGTCAAGGCAGCTGGTGTTCTGCTGGCAGCACCATCTGCTCACTCACATATTTATCTCCATGTCACATCTGTCCTTAAGCGTTGACCTTTGATCAGTGGAACTGACAAAAAAGCCACCTGAGCTCCTGACCCCTTCACCTCCCCATTCTTAGATCCTTACAGTAGCTTTTAATCTTTGTAAACTCATTCCCAGTAGTGTTATTAACACTCACATGGAACATAAGTATGGGATAGTGTTCAGAGGGTTGGAGAAGCCTTAGCAATATTTCAGTAACACCAAGGATTTGGGTTCCTCAGAGGCAGCATGCCTCCCAGAATGTCAAGGCTTCTCAACAGATGGTCCCATTGTCGCACTCATCACCACTGTCATGGACAAATCTTATAATCTTGTCACAGAAATGGTGTTACTTGTTGTTTTTCATTCAATCTAATCCTTTAAAATCTTAACTTCATGACAATTTCACATTAATCTCTTCCAATCTCTCCCCCTCTGTTACTGTCATTCTAAAATTATAACTTCTCTAATCATAGAAAAAAGAAGCTCCAAAAAACAAATACTGTCTGGCAAGAAACTAAAATATAAATTAAAATGAAACAAAACAAAATGAAAACACATACTCTTTCTCTTTAGAAGACTCAAAGATTTGTCAAGCATATATGAGTTTGTTAATTTCAGGAATTAATTTGCCAACCACAATCAAAAATATAGTAGAATCAAAGAACACAAACTTACCCATCCTTAGGGGTAAGAGGTTGAAAAGAAAGCAAAAGTATTTAGTTATAAACTTCCACTTCAGCTACATCTCTGGTTGAATTCTTGAAATACTTCCTCAAACATACTTTTGTAAGAAGTCCAAGTTCACAGTGAATGAACTTATATAGGTGGAGTGCAGTGCCTCAGTCAGTCATCCTTCAGAAACATTTTAAGGGAAACCTAATATAATATCAAATCAATCTTTTAGTGTCTTACTGGTTAGCTGCTGTGAGGATTTTTCCCTTATTTCTTTAATCCTAGAATAGGAAAGCAGGTTGGTTAGGAAAAATTTAGGAAGCATCTGTGGGATTAAGTTAAAAGTATAAACATTCTATCATTCAAATAGTGACTCAATACAGAAAAAAAATAATAGCACATCATTATAATTCCTTGTTTTTCCTATAATTTTTAGATCTTTTAGGGAGACATAGACTCACTTTGAAAAAGATGACATAAGAAAGACAATCAGCTTCAATCTAGCCTTTTGAAAGATCTCTCATACCTCACTTTTTGAATCACCTGTGAGGAAAGAAAAAGACACTACATACTAGAAAAATGAAGCTTCATGCAAACATGTGAAGTAAAAAACATCTGTATGTAATGAGGAATGCAATAATATTGCTAGATCATCCCTCCAAAAAGTAATGGTGATGTTAAAAAAACATAAGCAATCTAAAATGTATATCATGTCCAAAGTTGCCACAAAATAGTCAGTGATTAGGAGAAGGCAAAAGTTTGTGAAGTTGACTCATAAATGAGAAATTGAAAATTTTGCGACTGAGGTACACCTAACGGAGTGTTCAGTAATTGGAATTTTAAAAAATCCTACAGCTACTAATTGTATTTCCCCTTAATGAAGAAGCGTCACTGTCCAACTTGGGCAAAATTCAAGTTACCCTATGAAAAAGTAGAGGTGTAGCCGTCAAGAAAAAACTCTCTAGAGAAAAAAAGAACCCATAAAAATGCTTTTTAGAAGACTGGGTTTTCCATGGCAGAATTATTGTTCTTAGGGACAAAGCAGAATACAACAGAGAGGAGAGAAGCTCACGCATATCCAAGATGTGTAAAGGAAAAGTCAGGATTGTCTGTCAAAATGAAAGAATTAGCTATCTCAGTTAATAAAGAGTAAGTGCTTCATGCAACCTAGGATCTGCTTTCAAAGTCCACAATGACAAGCAGGTTTGGTTTGTTGATCTCAAATCCAGCAGTGCTACTATTAAATTTAAACTGGATTTAAGGGCAGAGGTGAATGTGATTTGTAAAGAGACTTTACAAGAGATGAACCAGATGGAGTGGTTACGGTTAGTGCTCAGTAGCCCTGGCGACACATAAGTTACCTTGGTCTATCTCAGTGACACAGGGAGGGTGTGTGCGTCCAACAAACTCAGCATTATGAGGATTCTAAGCACTGAAATGCCTAACTAAATCACAGTCATTGCAGAGGAGATTAAAGGCAATTGGAAGAAGCTTGGTTTAAATCTGTCAGTAATGGTCTAAAACTAGAGACCTTATTTTATGCCTTTTGCTTGTGCATTTTTGCCATTCTTTCTGCTTATCTGGCTAAAGGACATGGCAAACACCAAAACAGTAGTCATTACTAAACTGACTGTGTAGTGTGACCTTACAGAGCTGATGCTAATCAACACTTAGCTAAGCCATATATACATTTCTTGACAACACTGAAATGTGTCAAGAGTAACACAATGTTAATAAATAACTGCAAGACATCCAGATTCACTGAAATGCTGCAGCTAAAGGCTTCCAAACATTACAGAGGCATTTTTTTTACTCCTATTTCACAGATTGACACTTTCTCTGGGTATGTTACCAGGTCTACCACATCATCTCACTATCATGATGTTTAACTTTGAGATTGATGAGTCAGACTGGTTTCAGCATTATTCAACACAAAAAGCAGCATGAGCCCCCTTTTTCATTTACCAGTGGTACCTTTGCAAGCAGGGCATTGTTCTAGTTGTTTTACTCCATTCTAAGGTGGAGCATTCTGCTATATCTGCCAAGAGTAATCTGCTACCTGACCAAGAAGGATTGATTTGAGTATCTGCACCTCCTCAATCCATGGTATCCCAGGTATCCCATGGTATACAAAAGAGCCAACACACATGGGCCATTGCCACTGTCAATTTAATACTGAACAATTAATTGAATGTTAATATGCTAAAATATCACATGAATCCCAATTCATTCAGTTTTGCAAGTTAAGCAACCAGTACAAATTCTCTAGAAATATGGCTGATCGAGTTCATTTGCTCATTTCTCAAGACTTGAGAAGTAACTAATGTCTGACAAAACACAAATATATTGAGACTCTGCAGGTCTCATTTTCTGCTAGCTTTGCATTCACGGGGCAGTGTAAGAAGGGTTTAATCACAAACCTGCTGCGAACAAAAGAACTTACAAGTTTGTACTTCAAAAGAATATTTTTCAATGTCTTTGTAGTTTGACAGGCCCATCACACAATTCATAAAATCATAAAAGTAAAGGGTTTGGAAAGGATCTTAAAGATCATCTAATCCCAACCCCACCTGCCATTGGCAGGGACATCTCACACTAGACCAGGTTGCACAAAGCCTCATCCAACCTGGCCTTGAACACTGCCAGGGCTGGGGCATCTATAACCTCCCTGGGCAACCACCCTCAGAGTGAAGAATTTCTTCCAAATTTCCTTTCTTTCAATTTGTACCCATTACTTCTTGTCCTATCAACTATAGTTCCTGACAAGAGTCCCTCCATAGGCTCCCTTCAGATACTGGACAGTTGCTATGACGTCTGCACACAACCTTCTGTTTTCCAGGTGGAACAGCCCCAACTTCCTCAGCCTGAAACACTTCTTAGTTGTTCTAACACTAAAATCAAATTTGCAATAACAATGTTTTAATTAAATATTCTGTCACCTTTGTTAAAAGCTGAAAGTTGTTTTTAAAAGCAGAGTATCATTTGAATAAGACCTGAGTTTACAGTCATCTCTAAAAAAAAAATGTGTTGCACCTTTATGATGACCATCACGGAATTAAAAAAAAACAACCAAACAACCAAAAAAATAAAACAAAGCAGGAGACTGTTGAACTTTGGTAACTGCAAGCTGCATTTACATTTTCTGGAGGTGTTTCCATAAGTTGTTTATGCCATATGTTTTTTCCCCCTCAATTTCCTTGATAGGCAAGATGTCACTGTTTGCCTTAATGTTGTTTCAAAATTACTTAGTAAGAGACGATGAAGAATCCCCATTCTTTATTATCTCCAAAACAAGAAAGGACAAAGCCCTGAGCAACCCATCATTTATGATAGAGATGTTCTAAAGATTTTGAGGTTAGCTAAGAGAACAAGCATATCTCCTAGATAAAGTCTGACAATAGCTACACTGAAAACACTGATTGTTCGACCTCAAGTTTCCCAATATTTGTATATATAATTTTGAAATAAAAGGTTAAATTTCTTGTTATTGCTTTCAAATATTTTATAAAGTTACTTACAAATGTTACAAAATCACACAGAAAATAAATGTGGGATCATCCTAGGATTTTATTAAAATATCAAGTATTCTGTATTCTCTATAAGGGATTGGGAAAAAAACCCACAGATAGTTTAAGCTGAGTCAGCTTTGTGCTTTTTGATATTATGCAGGCACAGAAGTTTATAGTGTTCCTGCTACACCACTCTCCAGACTTCTTGTATTCATTCACATTACACATGAATTTTTCAGTGTGATGTATTTAGCTAACCTGAACACAAATTACTGTCTTAATGGCATTTTTCAAGTTGCAAATATAAGTGATAGTTGTCAATTTAATACACTTCTGTGTGCTTGCTACAATTTCCTGTGGCTAGCGTGGCTCTTGTGTAAAAACACCATAAGGTTTTCTGTTCTTCAGTACTGTATTTTGTGCATAATAATTGAAATGAGATACAGCTACAGCTACACTTTATATTTAAAAACTAATATTACTTTGCTGACAAGACACCCCTTATTGAAATTAGCGCTAAAAACATTAATATATATATTTTATGTGTCATATATGTGTCATATATGACTAAGAATAGTAACTGAAACAAGTTCCTTACAACAAAAGTGATGAACAGAGATCCACTATAAAGCAAAACAAAAAACCCTTCAACTTCAGAAGGGAAGATGATGGAAATTAACACGATCTTCATATAAATCTTCAGAAAAAAGAAAAAATACAGGGTTCATTCAGTAGTGCATCATTACAGTGTTAAGGTAACAGGCATTCATGAAGCACCTTAGCCAGTCAAAGGGTATCCTTCGTGACAAGAGGTATTTCCCTCAAAGTACAAAAAATGCATGTGGATCTGCTTTGTCTACAAATATGATTCAATAAACACCAAGCAAGAACAGTTGTCCCTAAGTGCTCTGAGAGAACAATTAGCACTCACCAGTTTTTTTTCTTGTAAATTCCTGTTTTATGAGTTACAGTCTAACTGTAACTCAGGCATGTTCACTGAAAATCTGAAATATTTATATTTCAAGTAAGTATTGCAGAACATCTCAGAAAAGAAATTTAAAATATTAATTTGAATGTTTGCAGATAGCTACTAATACTGGAACTAATGCTAGAAATTGATGTCAGCAACGAAATTAATAAACCAAATGATCAGCTTCTTTTTGTACCACCTATACTCATTTAAACCCGATCTTCCTGCCTTCCTCCTGATCAACCTTTGACTTACACAGAAATGACAGGGTGGAAATTCCAGCCTATCAACATCTACTAACAACTCTTCAGTCTGAACCATTTAAATCAGGCCATTTAAATTTTCTGAATAAAATTACAATGGTATGAAAAATATGTTGACGAATCATCACTAATCAGCAAACTTGGAGTTACTTTTAAGCTTTGGCAATTTTGAACCTATTGCACACATATATTCCTGGACAGCTTGCAAAACACACAAGCAAACTCTATTTGCTGTACAAATATATCTGCACACAAATATAAAGAAAAATTTGTGTAGCATATTTGCTTAACTCACCTGAAAAATTATAGTCCACCATTTCCACAATTGATCTTCCACTAAGAAGAAACAGATCTGCTGAATGCAGTTTATTATAAAGTAACATGAATAAATCATCATCATAGGTGAGGAACCAGGCATAGAAAGCATTCATAAATTCTTTAGTTTCTGTGCCACTCAGCACTCTCAGCAATGCTTAGAGCAAGGCATATATTAAATATTAATCTACGCTCCTGCCAGCACCTTGAGTAGCAAGAAGGATGGGCACAATGCAAAGGGGACACAGCAGTTCGTTTCTTGCACATTGGCTCTATTTCAAAGCTCACATTCTCATTGTTCTCCCTGGTGATTTCTTTACCCTCACAGGTGCTGCATTGCCACCAACGGGCTAACAGCCAGTGTTTTGGCCCCAAGGCCTTCCTCAAGGAGGCTGGCAAAGATTCAGATAATGACAATACAATACCTGCAATAAAAAAGCAGAAATATAGAGGGTGGGTGTTTTGTGGGTTTTGTTTGGTTTGGTTTTCTTTTGTGTTTTGGTTTTTTGTACTGCAAAAAAGCTTTCACTGGATTATTTTTTTTATGAAGTGGAACATTTGAGCGTATTCTGGTTTTAAATGCAAAAAAGCCAAGTTGTACAGAAGGACATGCCACAAAACCCAAACCCAGAATAATCAATACTGTTCAATATATACCAAATTTGCTTTATTTCACAGGATTTTCATCATCCAGTCATTGTGTCTCTTAATCCAATGTTGAATAAAATATTTATTTGAAGTTATTGAAAGAAAAAATGAATGGCTATTTTGAATTGCAGTGTATAGAACACTTCAACCAATTATTAAGACAACTTACCTATTCACCTGTTCATGTGATATATCATTCTTGTTCAGGTTTACTGGCAAATATTGAAATAATGGCACATATTATATATTATAATGGCAAATATTGAAATAGTCCAACGTGCACAGAAAATTTGCTATATGAGTTTTATAAATATTAGCCATTTATGTAAAAGGAAAACCAAACTCCAAAATGTAAGCAGTTATTCTAATGAGAAGGAAGTACAAGAAAATTTTGGAGTTCATTATCAAGTTAACAAAATCTAAATGTTTCTTAGGTAAGTCAGGTTACCCAAAGGTGCATCCCCTGACAATTTGAAACAGGATATTTATATTTATTAAAAATACAGAACTTAAATCACAGGATACTGCACTTTAAAAGAGAAAATACTCCAAATCTGGTGCACACATAGCTTTGTTTTTTCAATATAATCATGAAAATCGTGCTTTGTGGGATCAGGCCACTGACATAGATCCAGCAACTTCATTAATTTAAGTGAGCATAACAAAAGGATTAACAAATCTTCACTGTGAACTATCCAATTAAAACAGAGAAAAGAGAAGCTCTTACGTCTTACTTTTTACTTCCACTATTGGTTTTCAATGTAAATTATTCCAATGATATCTAAATTTATTTTCAAATTGATTACTATCTAAAGAAAATAAAATGCTGTAGTTAAAGAGGATAAAATGGTATGACTTCATATACAATGAAATTTAGATGAAGCAAAGGTACTTGGCACGACAACAATTTTTCTTAGATGGCTCTATGTCTTTAAGGAAAAAAAACCCTCTAAATTCTGTATGGAGGAGATAATGTAGCAATATTAAGATGTAGGATAGTTTATTACCTAAACAGTATGTACAAATTCTAAACATGAAAATAGTGAGTAAAAGAAATCAGACTCTATTTACATTTACATTTTTTTACAAATTGTTTTTACAAGAAGTGTAATTTTTTTCTCTAAATAACAGGACAAACACATAAGACCAATCTTTTGCGTATTACAGACATAAATAAATATTGACTTTAAATGACTGTTATAGGAACATAATTTCTACAGCCAATTTGGGTAACAGAGAAGCAGTTCTGTTACCTCTACTACAATATAATTAAGTAAAAAGGAAAAATTTTACATATAGAGCTCTGTTAATTACTTTGTAAATTGTACCTTACTAATATATTCAGTAGAGGTAATACAGTCGTTACATTTCATGCCCACAACTGAACAATGAGTTTTGGCATGCAAACCCATATATAATCATCGACATCTGCAGGTATTCATTTACATTTTTTTAAATAAAGGGTTTTCTTAATTATTTAGAACTACATGCAACAGCTTATTAGCATTATATTCCTGGTTAAAATGCACAAGTTTGCATAACATTATTTTTAGTAATCGATGTTCACAGGTACTGATCAAAAGGGTAGGAACATACTTGGCACATGGTATAAGAAAATGAATTAATAAATAACTCAATATCACAATGACATTTACATATACACAAAGAAAAATAAATTTTTGTATGGTATTGTACACAGAATTTAGAACTGTCTGGTTCCCTCATGTTGTTCTACAAATCCCAGATTTAAGAGAAGTATTCAAGGAAACTTTGACATCCATGCTTGATTTGAAGCATCACTAAAACTCATTCTTAGCTGCACAGGTTTACTTCCATTCCACTGGCTTCTTTTGTGCATATGGAAGCTTCCTCTTTTGCATACCTTCCTAAATCGGGACCTGCTCATGTGAAACTCTCCCTGACTCCAGCTGGGAGCATGGAAATGAAAGTATTGTGGAATAAATCGACTCAGTATTAAGTTTTCTATACAATTCTGCTAATACCGAGGGTAAAGTTCCCATTCACATTAGCAATGAGCATTTCTTTGACTTTGTGTGTGACCACGCCAAATATTAATGTTAATGTTATCATTGCCACACCATGTTCTCAGCTCTTGCTGAAGCCATTAAGTTGAGGATGTTCAGCATTTCAGAAATCAGATTTCTTATTTATCGCCTATGGGCTATATTCCTAATGAATATTCAAGATGATATGCATTGATGATACAGCACAAGTTCTGTCTTATTCTCTTCTGCTCTATAAACAACTCAAAAATGGTCAAAAAAGATATAACAAGAACAAACCATTTTCTTCTTAAACAAAAATCACGACTAAACAAACAAAAAAATCCACTTCACAAAGCACTTAGCAAAAATAGCATACTCTTATAATTCTCCTTTAAGAAATAAACAAAATGCATCTGAAGTCAACTGACAAATCCATCAGAATCGTACATAGCAAATAATACATTAGTGTAAAGGTGCAGAGTATCTAAAAACATCCCAATATCTCTAATATCATCCCAATATTATCTCTGTATCACACAACATCATTAGAGAAAATAAATCTTTAACTAGTGAATCAAGTAGCAAACTGCAATTCTATTGCTGAATTAAATGTTTAATGGGGCTTAGTAAATTAGGACAATATCCTGTACGATTCAGCAAATGAGACTTTAGAATTAGGCACTAAAAACTTCAAATCTGTACTGCTAAATTAAAAAAATAATCAAAAAATCACAGTTGGGAATTCAACATCCATTCATGAGCTTTGATGACTTTCTATTTTTCATTTTTGATTTGGAGGGTGATTTGAAAGGTGAATTGATAAGATCACTTGTAGAAGGAAAAAAATATTTTACATCTTAGTGGGCTCTATATAATACACTTGTTCAATATATTTCTACTTTATCAACTTTTTTTTTTTTTAATGAATCTACTTCAAAAGGGAAAACCTCTCGATATTATTCAAAAGTACCTCGTTACTTTGAAAAGATGAATGTTTCAGAGAGACTGGCATGAGCAAACAGTAACCATTTTCATTAATTTTGGAAGGATGAAGCTTTCCCTCAGCAACTGAGTCTAAGGGTGTGATGACTCACAGCTCCTAAATTCCTGTTTATATCCAATCCAGATTTGGCATCATCGTAATAAAGACCAACATTTCTGTTCCATGCTTTACCACGTCAGTGCGAATGAAAACTAATTTCATTAACATTAAGCAAGTCACTGCAGATTTGATCCAGCACAACTAGAACAGACTGTGATTGAAAGGTTTGGACAGAATTCTTCAGAGAAACCTGAGGTAATTATTTTCCCTGATCCTGCTGATCCAGCAAATACCAGGAAGATCAATTCTAGACTCATCTACGCCCTGTGCAATCCATATGTGGAAGAAGTGATGCACACCAGTCCAATTCAAATTTTGTTTTCTTTATAAAGGCTTATACACATGAAACATTTCCATCCTGACAAAAATCTCTCCAGATCTGGTCTTCTGCCAAAACTCAAAAGAAACCTTTATATTACAGATTTTTCTGAAGAAGAGTTCATGTGTTTATTTGTTAATGTATTTTGGGAGATGATGCAATAACAGAGGAAGGAATTAGAAGCACCATAGCCTTTAACATTTTTAAAGTACTGCTAAAGGCCCAAACCATGTAGCAATAAAAAATGTACGGAAAAGTTCTTGGTCACTAAGTGAATATCAAAAAAAACAAACAACAAAATAGAAAGAGAATGGAAAAGAGCCCTTTAAAAACAAAGGTAGAAATGTAGAAAAACTGGGATGAGCAAGTGATCAGAAATTAATACTGTTTCCTTCTGGTATTAATCCACATGAAACAAAAAGCTATAAACTTCAATATAGACAATCTGAGTGTTTTGTGAATATTCTACTATAACAAACATAGCTCTAATCCTCAGTTTCATGTATGTATTTATTTTCTTCCACAAAACATTTTGTTATGGAGAGAAGGAAAATATATTTACCACCAAAGTTTGAGCTCCTCTCACTGAATCTCTGAGATAAATATGAAACACAGGTGAGCCCGTAGAATTTGCTGGTAGAAAAAGTGGTCACTCTGTCAAGTTGGACTCGAGTGTCTGACATATGTCAGCCTCATGTGATGATTCAGGGAGTAATGGAAATTGTGCCAAAGAATGCAGGACCACTTTGTACATCCTGAACATTAAAAGCTGATTATGGGTATTTGTATGGATGTTTATTGGCAGATACTCTCCACCCTCTCAATAATAAATCCAAGCAGTTTCTGTTTACTATTGAGATATGTCTCTCTGTGTGACAAATTATTCTTGACAGTTTCTATTGCACAATAAGGCAATATGAATTCCCTTATGGTCAAAAAGGGCATCCTTCTGTCTATAGTTGAAAAATGCATTCAAATAAACTATAAGCCAATCTTTTCCAGATGCCAGAATATTGTCACATAATTCTTTCTGTAAGCAGAACAGCAAAATAGAGCCAATACATCCATCCTTCTGTTCTAAAGTTCCACAGGGAAAAGAAATATGTGCATCAAAATTCAAAGCCGAAAAGTAGCTCTACAGCTACCTGAATAATAAATGTGCCTCAGAATTTCAGTTTCTAAAATGTTAATGCTAACTATTCAGATTTTTAACTAGAAAACTGGTGGGTTTTTTCAATATAATACCCTGAAATACTATATATGAAAAAAATGTAAACTGAATTTTTAAAGTCATTCTTCCAGGACCTATCAATTATTTGCATTCATTGCTATCAATTTTAAACAATTCTATTAGTCACCATTTGTTTCTATACAATGGTATATCTACCCTGTATATCCCTTAGCTATTAACTATATTAATGGACGATCTATGTGATAGAACATTACTACTTTAGACCAGATGGGTGTACAAATATATCCTCCTCCTCCTCCTCCATGGTGACACTGCAGTTATTAAATAATGGACACTTTAGGGTTTCTGCTACTGGTATTTATTTTACTTATGCCCTTATTTCAGACATATGGAGATCTTCTTTAATAGCAAAATACACTAGGGTTTAAACTGGTGACAGGCAGGGCTTTAAGTAAAGTAGATCACTTAAATCCACTGATGAGAAGTTGGCCTCTTTCGGAAGTATGTATACATCACAGGACTACCTTGCAAATATTAACATTGAATTCACCAAGAGAAAAAGCTGGATACACTGCACTGTTTCAATCTACTTTAAACATAGAATATGAAAACATTATAATGAACACACTTCTAGTTTTCTCACAGGTGTTGAGATGGATGCGACCTTCAGTTTGCTGAGCAGTGGTAGAATTTAAGTGATACTTGCTGTATGATTCATGCTGGTCATGGTGCAAATAGAATTTTTCATGAATAAACTACAGAGAAGCAGATACAGATCATACAGGATGGTAACTTCCATTGGAAAATGGGGTTCATTGCTCCTACAGATGTGCCTTTTCCCAGACCTCATTTGGGAGCTCAGTTTTTTCCACTCAGTTATTTGTATCTGAAACAGTTTAATATTTCTCAGGGGGTGGCTTGTAGTGATGTGCATGATGTTGCTTCAGATGAGGTCCTAAACAAAAAGAACGGGAAAATATGCATGCATCAAACCCTGCATATGTAATGCCAACATTTATCCATACTTATTGTGAGACCTCCAGTTTGCAGTCCTTCAGCCTCTAAGTGAAATACCTGTGCTGACAACTATGTGCATGTTCAGTCCAGAGAACTATAGTGGGGGTGTGAAAGGACAAAAAATTCAAGTAGACTAGTCTTGAACTAATTAATTACATTTTTTACTTGGCTTCTCAATACTGAGCTGCACTTTTCAGAAACATATGAAGTGCTGGAAATGGTCATCAAGATATTTGCACTGCTTTAGAAATACAAACAGGCTCTAGCCATCGTGGACTGAGCAAACCCAGAAAAATCTAATCTTGAAAGCTAAGGAACGCCAGGCCTAGGCAGCACCTGGAGGACAGACCAACTTTGAATCCCAAGTGCTACAGGCATAAGCCAAAGGTGAGCTCTGACACTGAGGGACGTGTGCATTTATCGGACCAAAAACAGCCCAGGCCTGCTGGGCACATTTGGTGACTCCAGACAACCTTGAGCCGATCACGTGCCCCTGCAGCCACGACGACCCTTTCAAAAGTTTGGCCTGTAATTCTGTGAAAGAGTTGTGGTTGAATGAATGGCAAACGGTGAGATCACAGAAAAGGAGTGAGAGAAATACTGCATTCGCTTCCATCACTGCTGATGGATAGTTGTGGGAGTAAAAAAGCCAGTATTTTCACCCACTAACAGATTTATGAAAGGCTACTGGAACCAATAAAGACTCTAAGGCTTGAAAAAACTGTCTACATGTGGAGGATTGAACTTTTTACAACACCATCACATGTCAGAAGAGTGTAGTACTTACTGTGGGGTGAAAACGGAGGAAGGTCAGGTGTTCGGAACGATTTAATCGTAGCTGGCCCTTCCCCACCAGTCGTCAGCACCTGAACTTCCAAGCGGTACAGCATCGATGGCCTCAGATTGGGCACAGTGAGTACATAATGATCCTAAAATTAATTAAATCACTTTAATTTTCAGAGCATCTAAAACCAAAACATGGTTGCTCTGCTCACACACATCTGTGGTATAAACAGGTTCTATCACTCTCAGCACCCACAAATCACTTCCTTAGAATTCCATTAAAAGGGTTTAACATATACATCACTTTGTTGAGAGGGTTTGTTTTGAATTTTTGCTTGCCATTCCCTTTGGACAGACTTTTTCACCATAACATTATAGTTTATGTCTAGAGGGTCCAAATTGTTCCAGAGACCGTTGTGGAAAATGGACGGTGTGCTCATCACTAAGAGATGAATAAGAATGTAACTTCTCAATATTCCTTGTAACAAACATGTTCATTACATAAACTTGTTTTTATTTTGGATCTGCATGTGAATTCTACTAATTGGTAATTTAATTAGTGGCTGGCCTAGGGCCCCTTCTGTGGCTAGTGAAAAAAAAGGGTGATCACACTGATTTCAGATTTGTCCCAATTGCACTGTAAGAATTTGTCTTTTTAAGGCCATTTCTGGCATGATGGACTTACTTTTCACTACTCCATACCTTTCATGGTCACTTAGACCTGTGCAAAATAATTTCAGAATAATTTCATAGAATGTCCCAGATGGCTAAAAACTGACAGGTATTACAGAATCAGAAGTTATTCATCAAAATCAAAATCTAAACTATAAATCAAAACATCACCTGTAGTAAGCTGTTACAAATCACTCATTCCAAGCTGTAAAGGCCCAGTCCCAGATAGGGGACAATTGGAGCAGTGATGCCAGACAGTGCAGGCACAGTGTGTTCCTGTGACCTGCCAGGCTGGTCTGGCCAGGAATTTACAGGACAAGTTATTCTGGTTGGCACTGTACCTGCGTCATTCAGGGAAACCAAAGTTAACCGTGGGAATAATTGATAATTTACTGTTACTGCCAGAGCAAAAAGTAAAGGGGAAAGGACAGAGAGAAAAAGCGAGGGGAAATATGTAGTTTTACTGGCAAATTGGTATGTATTCTGAGAGGGGGCTGCCCTTAATAGACCTTGCTGAAGCTGTTCCACCTCATATAAATACTGAACGGGTAAGAAAAACAGAGGAGTGCATACATTGCACTCATGTGCTCACTCTGCTCATTCAGGTGCTCCTCCAGCAGTCAGGACCTGTGCATTTCAGCCCTGGTTGTGTAAATGCTACATTTTTAGTCAGAATGAATGACCCGCACCATAAAACACCCTACACTTTGGTGCTTTCTGAGTGGTAGATAATACTGTTGAAACTCACAACAAAGTTTTCTTCAAGTTAACTACGCACCATAACCAGACAGACAGACATAGTGATAGATGATTAAAGGAATCTCCAGGCTCAACAGTAGTGAAACTAAAGGAAAACAGATAAAAAACTAAAGCCCAACACAATGAAAAATAATGATTTAAATAAATTCATATATACTTTGGATCTAACTGAACCAAAAGCCTACAAAAAGGAGCAGAAATTCTAAATAAAACATACACCTGCTCCTAAAACACAAAGATGAAAGCCAAAGTGAAAATCAACATCTCATGGTTTGTTTACTCTGGCAGAGCTGGCAGTAGAGTTTGAATGAAGGTCTCTTCACCTGCCTCTGCCAGAGGAGGAACTGAAATAGCAAAGGCCATCTTAAAGAAAACAGGGGAAAGAATTAAAATTGTTAATGCTCCCCCTGTCAAAAAACAGTTAAATCTAATTTTCCTAAAATTATTTGTCCATCAGATAATGGTGTACACTAACAGATGGGGAAATGGTTTTTATTTTTCTTAAGAGTAATGAGTGACTCAAAGAAGAGAAAATTCTCCTAAATTCATCAACAGGGACACCAAATAATTAGTAAAACTATAGTGCTGGACAAGTCGAACATGAAAAGAAAATTAAAACTATCTCTTGCTACACAGATGGTCTTTTTCTCCTTTCAGGCACTTGTCAGATGACAATTGCCAATTTGAAAATTGTGCACACCAAAATGTTTGACTTGTCATCAAGAAGAGTAGCTGTACTTTTTATCTCCACCAAGGAGGAAAAATTAAGTACTTCCAGCTCCAACTTGCTTGTAGACCCAGAGTGTTTGACATCTGCATCACCACTAAACACTAAAAATGAGACACACACACACACACTTATGAAGCCACTAGCAAAAGGTAACAAACAACTTACTGCTGGCAGTATCTGTGACTGTGAAATGATGCTGTTGGGTAAACTGTTCTGCCGGCTTTCTGTGGTCACTTCTGCCCAAGTGACTTGAAACCCTGTCATGGGCTGGTGAAGGTCTGCCTTAGATATCTTCCAGGAAAAATGACCAGTGATGTTACCTTCCTGAACAATGAAAGACGCAGATAGATTCTCGGGTTTGGCCAACACTTTGGGTAGAACTGGCACTAAAAATTTGGAAAGCAAAAAAGATAAGCTAAACTTTGCCAGATAATCTCCAATAACATTCACTGAATTTCACGAATCAAGTTCAGCCAGAGATCTCTTTTTAGTGTTTCTGATCCTGACAGGATCCGGTCAGCTTTCTGGCATTACATTTTCAGTGTTAACCAAAGCCTATCTTTGATATATTCCACTGGCCTTTTGGTCCAAATTTAAACTTCAGATCAAATCTGCAAGTTTCAGATCAGCTGCAAGTACAGAAAGGAAAGCCTATGGCATGTAAAGATCTAAGTGCCTCATTCACAGGCAGCCATCCTCCTGCTCCTCATATTTCAGAGCACCTGAGCTCCAACTGAGTTTTGGGACCACAAGAAAACACACAGGATAGTACAGGATTCCATAATTCAGCAAAAAAGTAATATTCATGCTCTAAAACTGTAGTACAAGTTAATAGCATCACTCTGACTACAGGGAAGATATACCTGAGTTGCAGTTGCCCAGGAAGGTTGTAATGCTGGAAACTGTCAGGAGGGGCAGTAAGGAAATGGCAGTGGCGGCCAGCAGGACTCTGGATGACTCATGGAGCATGGGGGTATCCTTGGGAATAGTAGGGACTCAACGTAAGTGGGTGACTCTCCAGCCTTGGTGGTGCATAGCCATGGCTGACCTGACCTAGGGCTAGCTGACTCCAGAAGTCCTCTCCAACCAATATCTCCATAATTCTGCAATTTCCATAACCCTCTAGCTATAGAGGGTTACAATGCCATAAAAGGTATGAGTGCCTGTATTTGTTATTTGAGAGCAGAATTAATCTAAACAAAAGCAAACTGAAAAGGCAGCTTGTATAAGCAGCAAAATATTGAAAAGGTAGGTCATGCCAGCACAATTATGTTTACAGTTATCATCCATCATTATAATACATGTGAAATTGTTATTCCTTACAAAAATAAAAACTGTCATAACAAATGTCATCAAATATTTATAAAAAATCCAATAGAATTACACTAAATTGACAAAACAGTAATATACTAGCCCAAATCGATACTGCTCTGTATTTAAGTTGATTTTTCACATAAGCATTGGTTACATTTTTATTTGTTATGAATCTTTCATTTCCTGTTTTTGAATTGCTTTTAAAGACTCTCTTTTGGTGATTAGAAATGCATTTGGAACTATTTGACTCGTTCTCCAGATAATGCCTTACCTCCTTCAGCAGGACAATTAATGTTCTTGTGCTTTTTTTCTTTAAATGCAGAGCAAGGTGGGGTAACAAAGGAAGTGCTCTCAGCCTTAAAACGCCCTTTAGATTTTGCAGGCAGAACAGTTACTTTGTATTTGCATGAAAATGACAGGTCCTTCAGAATAATGTAGTTTTCCTACAACAAGAAAAACAGAAAGATCACATGCTGGAAATAGAGCTCTAGGGAAAAAAAAAAATTGAGGAACAAGATTGGCAAAAGATGAAAAGTCTTCTCCAAAAAAATATTTTCCTGGTATGCTTAACACATGCCAACATGGTTTTTACTTAGAGAAGAAAGCAAACATTGCCAATGTTATGATTATTTTCAGTAGTAAAGTATATTAGCATGGTCTTTGAATATGTCCTTCAGTTCCACACAGTTCCTTCAACACGCTGCATCAAATCAACTGGCTTCTAATATTTGGAACAGTCTCTCTGAGTGATGGCATTGGGGGCAGCCTGTGAGATATAAATGCTAATTGAATTAAATTAATGTAAGTTAAGCTGCTGTAAATGACAGGCTTCATCTATGGTTAACTTTTTAAAAGCACATTCAAAGTTCAGCATGGCATTATGGATGCATTTTTTTCCACTTCAGTACATTACCTACTTCTATATTCTTATCAGGAAGAAAAGCTCCACAGCTAAACTACAAACCGCAAGTCTCTGTTAAAGGACAATGAGTGGAGAAGAAAACTTTACACAAGGTGTAAGTGTCCTGACAAATTCTTACTGTTGTTTGAAGTACTCTTGAAAATCACAGTCTGAAAGCTTTAGCACAAATCATATATGGAGGAAAAAATGCTGGTTTGGTTGGTTTTTTTCCCTGGGAAAGTATCCAATAATACCTTACTGGCTAAGGTCAAAAGACTTTCACTACCTTTTAAGTCTTTAATTCCCTTCAGAATGACTAATTTCCCATGCTCTTCTGCATAACTCCCTCTTTTTTCTAATTGCAAACTGAATTTGCAACTAACCTTCACCTGGAAGGTCATTTTTGATGGGACATACAGACTGGGCTGAGAATGGACTTGACTTCCTGCCTTCCTCCTGCCGGGAGAGTGCTCCAACAGGCTTCAAGTCTCCTTAAAATTGTGACAGGGCTATTTTTATTTATTGTGGCAGGGCCTAAATGCTCAACACTGAAAACTTAAGGGCTTTACCCTCCTTGACCTATACACACCCTATACTAAACCTTTTGTAGTGTCCACCCTCTTCTGTTTGCTTTTAATTATTTTCTTCCTCAAAAGAAACACAGTTTCCCAAAGTAGTTTGGATGAATTACCATAAAATGATTAAAGGAAATAAATTAATTAATCCCACAATGCATTTGGACAGATGTATGAACAGTCTTTCCTGACCTCTAGTGGAAATAAACTTCTTAAATGTTAACTTTTTCTTATCACCAGCGTGCATATCGTGACATACTGGGAATGAACATCATAACATTACATCACAATCATTTTTTAAATCCAACTCTAATATCTGCTATGCTGACCTCACGAAGCATTAAGTATTACGAGCTAACAGCAGCCTGTATGAGAAATTATGTCTTTTGATTTACTCTACTTTTACATGTCATTAACTCCCCATAATTGACGTGGTAGTATAGATTGAGTTAAGAAGGAAAGGTGAATTGTGATTATGTCCATTCTCGACAACTCACTAAATCAATCACGATGCACCAATCACATTACTATGTTGTTCAAATAATGTGTTACAGAAACACATAACACCACATTGCCAACAGACTGAGAACGAAGAACTACCATGCAATATATATTTGGGCTGACATGTACTTACATGGAGCTTTTCTTCTTATCTGATATCTGCCTGACTTCCAGATTTAATGTCTAATATTTCTCACCTACAGTCCTTTTTTTCTCATATCTATTATTCTCCCCAGGGTTGCGAAACTCACCTGCATGTCTAAAAGAAAACCTGCTCTATCAATTACTATTATTACTGTTCAGTATTTGCACTGTGCTAGAGTCCTACATTACTAATTTCAGATAAAGCCCCATGTTTACATGCTGTAGAAAGGCATAAGTACTTAGTTAAGAAGTTTTCCAGGTCTCATTTTCTGAATAATAACAACAACAGCAAAAAAATGTCAGCCTTGTGTGGATTTAAAAAAACAGACAACCCAGAACAGTCTAGATGCAAAATTTTTATCTTTTGCCAAACAGGAACATAAAAAAGAAAGATCCTTACTTATCTGTGAAACAAGGCACTAAGCATACTGTCTTATGACACAGAACCATCCTTTCTTGTGCTGCTTAGAAGCTATTCAGAGTCAATCAGAAGGCTGAATGGAGACTTACGTAAGTCAGCTCTGTTACTTTCCTGAGTCCTTTGGTATCATTGTGTGCACAGGACTCCAGTAACCAGTGGACTTGGAATTGATTCATACTGATATCTAAATGATATAAAAAGAGAAGGAAAGACATATATTATAAGTATGCTTTCACCATTGCAACTTTTCTGGCTTCCCTGGATGAAAATAGAAGGAGTTGTAGGTATGGTAGGTCCTCACCTGTACCTTAGAAACCTTTAATATAATGGAGAAAATATTATACACCGAAGCAATTTAAACCTTTTATCAGCTAATGGAGATAAATTTAAAAACAGTGAAATGGCATTTTCAGACATGTTAGCATATACTGCTTACATTTTCTTTAAAAAAATCAAGAATTTAAACTGAGCATTAAAAAAATAATCTCAATGCTACTACTTCTAATCATCCTGCAAATAATGGTAATGACTTTGTGACAACTGCATGACTCTTTATATTGTTAGAGCATTGCAATACTGCTGCCTGGCAGCAGAAATGTGTACCTGAAAACATGCAAAAATGCCTGTAAATCCCTGAGTTTTCAGAATACACCATAAAACCTGTTCAGTATCTGCCCAAATAAAATTCTAGTCTTGACTCATAGGAGTAATACTGAACGCTTGAGTTTACTCCCATTTAAATCAATGCCAAAACTTCCTGCAGTACCAATAGGTTATGTTTTCAACTTATTTCCAGCTCTTCTAGCTTTTTTCTAATAATGCTTGAATAAGGAAGCACAACAAAGAGCAAAAAAAGAAGAAAAACTCATTAGGTAGTGCAAATAGTTTCTGACATTTTTCTGGATTTCATTCTCTATACAGGGGATGCAAAATTATGTCTGTTGTTATTAATTAGCTCGGTATGACATAGTCACTAATGCCAAGTGCCTGACTGCGGGTTTCAGGAGGGAAAACAAATATCTTTGACGCCTTAAGGGCTGATCTGGCATTAGACTGCTATGAGCAATTTGGATGCAAAAGGGAAGATTGTAAACTACAGACAAAATAACTACTGTACAAAACTAGCTGAAATGGCTCACTGAAATAGATTTTTGTAATAGAGTCTTCATAACAACAGATAAGCTAATTATTTGTGTGATTTCTTTAGAAACAATATTTCTTTCAAAAAGAGATCTATAAAAAATAATGCCCTGCTTTGTAATTGTTCCCTCCCACTTACAATAAATAAAGAAATGGATGTGCTTTTCTTGTTTCTCCATTGCTGGGCTTTCCCACTTGATGGGGACACAAATTCAGAGTGCATTTGCAAGTTGGTTTCATCTGATTTTATCTCTTCCAGTTCACTCAATTATTGCCTATCACCTTCTAGATGATCCTTAAGGTCCCTTCTGACCCAAACCATTCTATGGTTCCATGATTATTTTAAACTAGCTGCATGGGTGGGCTGCTCTTTGCAAAGCTACAAAAGGGCTATTTTCATTTGTAATAATTTTCACTTGCAACCTGTATAAAAATCACTCTCTTTTTGGTAGAGCTTTATCCAAGCCTTGTAATTATGCATCCATCAAGACCAGGATAAAACACATATCTGAGGTAGGTTACTGAAACCTACTGCATGGGTAACTGCAGAAAGACAACGCAAGCATCAAGACCTTAAAACAGTTCAGCATTCAGATATATTGATGTAGAAATTTACTAGGCCTCTGTTCTGAAATGTAATTCAAGATAGAATCATAGAATCATATAACTGTTTGGGTTGGAAAGGACCTTAAGGATCATCTATTTCCAACTCCCCTGCCACATGCAGGGACACCTCCCACTAGACCAGGTTGCTCAGTGACCCATCCAACCTGGCCTTGAACACTGCCAGGGACAGGAGAAATATTTGTTATTTCCAGCTACTGGCAGAGCAAAAGTCTGTTTGATTATGTGGCAGGTCCACCTCCATCTTCTGCTCTCAGGTGGTTCTTTTCTTCCTTTCTACTTTTCCTTTTCTGCATTAGCAAACCCTTAGTAGCCCATTTGTAAACAGCTGTGGTCCCTGATAATGTCTTGATTTGAGACAGAAAATGAGAAATACATATAAAAAATCCTATCAACTCTAAATTTGTAATTTGTACTCTAAATGTGGGATGAAGGTTTTCAATAAACAATTTCAGAATTTTATGTGAACAAATGAATCTTAGATTTGATACTGCTCACATCTGAAATTCTGATAACAACATATACTGAAAATAGAGGACTTTTTTTTTCTTTCCAGTGAGTATGCAATTACAAGTTATCTGGAAAAGGTTTTTGCATACATATATACAAGTATATCAGCTGTTATAAACCGGAAGGTATCATGACAGCTGGAGCTGATGCTTAACTGGTGCTAAGTTTATCCAAAACATTTCATTAGAACGGGGCTTTATGACATCCCTGAACTTTGACTTTCAAGACTAAAACTTCTTTGATTCTCACCTCCACCTTCACAATTTCTGTTATCTAAAACAATTGAAGATACACAGGAAGCCTGAAAAACTGAAGATGTATGTGCATGCATGTAGTAAGCATATCAAATGACAGGATCGTTTTAGAAATTATCTTTAATATTTTTAAAAGCAAAAGGAGACAAAATGCATGGAAGTATCTAAAAGGCCACAATAAGAGAATTTTAAAAAATGATGAAAATGATGCGTTTGTTTATAAAGGCGCTCATAAAGCTCACAGCTCTCGAGTTTTACTTTTATGAAACACTATATAGCTGATTTTGTATTTACAACACACACCCTTCCTTTCAGCAATACATTCCTAGTGAGATCACTAATTTTACTTAGATTTTTGGTTTTAGCTGTCTTTTATGAACTCAGAGATAGGTACTGGAAAAGCCATTCAAGCTGCAATCTAGATGAATACCAGCCACCGCCACCAAACTAAGTCCAGCTAAAACTAATACATTGAGCTAACACCCACATCTTTTTTTGAAAAGTCATTTGAGTAGTCAATATTAACAGAATATTCATTACCTAACGAGACTGATTTTGGACAGTTTTATGAGAAAGCTCTGCTATCCCTTCTAGAATAGGTATATAATACTGAGAAGAAACTGCCAGACTCCTTCATCTGCCTCCCTGATATTTCAGATGTCACAGTATAAGGCCTTTTTGTATATAAACAATCTCCTTCTTAATAGTCTGGTGTTTTCTTGATTCTGTACTTCCAATTAGCAGTCTTTATAAAGCTTGGTAACTTCCTTGTTCTCATGGTTAGAAAGTCTATCAATCATTTGACATTAAAACAGTGATGCTTGCACAAAGAGCAAGCATTCGTATTTTCCCTTACTCAAAATATTTGTACAGAAACACTGAACTTGAAGTACATAATAAGTACTAGCACTCATCTGAGCAGCTCTAAGCTTGTGAAATTAGCCAACAGTCTTACTTAAGTAAGAACAGCAGACAGCTTATTCAAATAATTACTTTTAGTTTAAATTTATGTAAAGCAGGGAAAAAAAAATTACAATTACTTTGAAAAATCTCTTAATGATAATGACATGGAAATGATCTCCAGCTGCCCAAGCTAAAGATTTTTAGTTCTATAGGAGAGTGCACATAACTAGTTTTTTCAAATAAACTAACAGTTGCCACTAATCACTTTGATTATGATTTTCTGAAGCATAAAATGAGTTCCTCAGCCTAAGAAAACATTTCTATATAGACACCACATGCACTTACCCCTCTTGCTCAACAAGGGTGTGCAGCTGGACGTTTTGTTGGACAGAAATCTTAAATCCTAATTAGAAACGTATGGATCAGGGGATGCTCTAATGCATGTGGGTTTTTTTAACTTGCCCAAAACTGCCTTTATTTTCACATGAGTATCTCCACAAAGCTCTCTATCAATTGTGTTTAGAAAGATATTCTTCACCAGATTTTCTGTATTCACCTCCTTCACAATTTAAACTCTTTAGTTGCATTTTAATACAAATAAAACAATACATTTAAGATTTTTCTGGGTGGAAAATGTGCATTTATTCTGTAGTTTCAAGTCGTAAAAATAGCTCAAAATCCTATTAATGCCAATGCCTAATACATCTGTTCACCGCTTGGAAAAGTTTAGGTTATTATGCACAATTTAAATATCTTAAATTGATAAGTACCAAGTACTAGAACAAAGCCTAAGCCACGGCTGCATGATGGTTACCAGGAATACCCTAGGCCTACATTCCACATTTGCTAAATATCATCATCTCCCAGAATTTAAAGCTCTGAGAATCATTCAGAAAAATAACCCAACACAATTCCAGGTAACTCTGCAACTTCTCCTAGATGGAATTTCTGGTCTAAATGGTTCTACAGCCTATTGAAAACAAACTGAATTTTAAAGGTGATCTCTTTCCCTCATCTTTGCCAAAATTTTCCACATTTCTGTTTTGTACATAAACATTACTGCCAGCCACATGAATAATTTTTTTCTAATGTGGTTTCTTTCTTTTTTTTACCATGCTACTGCAAACAGCTGCTTTCCCTGCCTCAAATACTTTATTTGCTTTATATTGCAAATACTGTTCCAGGAGGGTGCCAAACTTCATAGTCATGAGGAACTGAAGTCTGTTTTGTAGCTAAAACCTGGCATAGCATGGGCATAACAGCAGTGAAATTTGTTCATGTAGCCCAACACCACCACTATGGACCTACTGTCACTCCAGGAGATCAGGTAAGTAGATTTAAGAGGTATTTATTTTTTCGTATTCCTGTGATCCACAGCAAGAAGACTGCAGCAGACTGTTTTGAGATCTGCAGCTGGTTTGCTGGAGGTCTTTAGGCAAAGCACTTCATGGTTCCTTACCTCTGTTCCACCCCTGTCAAGTGGTGATAATGATAACGGTGTATGTTGTGAAAGTATTTCAGCTCTTGCAAATTATTCTGATGTGTGTCTCTACCATTTGGTACAAAAATGCCAAATAATACCAGCTGTGACAGCACTATTATGCAGCCACCAAATTACAAAAAACTTACTAGAAAGGAAAATCAAATGGCATTTGCTGGAAAACAAGATTTCATAGCAGACACTTTCAACAACAGCACTTCAAATTAAGGTGTATTTACAATAAAAATGTCTGGCATCAATAAACACAGCAACATCAAGTTGATTTCTGCATCATGATACAATTTACACTAATTAATATGCAGTGTCTGAAAGATTTTCCCATTAGAATAAAAGGTAAAAGTAAATATTATAAGACATATGAAAAACTTTACCTGCCAGCTTTAAATTAAAGTATTAATATATATAAATAACTAGCAGCTGAAAAAAAAGGTGGTCTGTATTTTTTCTCAAGAAAACTCAGCAAACTAACTCCCTCCAAAATATATAGATATAATTAATATGCTAATTGTATGTCAAAGTGAGTTGTTATCAACCCTTCGAAGATAATTAGCTATATGAAAACCTCCTGTCTTCATTCGAAGCTAACATTCCTTCAAACAGAATGCCATGAGGAGTCTGAAATATCTGTGAAACTATTCAGTAAGAAAATTATTGAAACAATTTGTTCTGTGCGCAGCTAAACCTTTAGATTCATTATATTTTGTTAGATCTGATATATCATATAGCAAACCATAATGATTTTTTCTGACTGGCCATTTGTTTTTTGTTTTGCTTCTCATGGTGGGGCAGAGGGGATTGATCTTACAAGCTTCTGAGCACTCTGGCCCTGATTCAACAAAGCACTTAGGCACATGAACAGTTGTGTTGACTTCAATAGTTAAGGCTAGCTAATGGATCAGGTCAGAAAGTTTAGAATCCAGTAAGATCAGGATACAAATGACCATACTAACTGTAGCTAAAGAATGGTCTTGAACATGTCTTTGATGGTCTTAGACTAATAGGAAGCAGGAAATATAGCAAAATTAAGTAATTTCCTTTCTGGATCATGTGTCTTGCAACATTACTGCTCTAAAAATAGACTACAGCAAGGGGAAAAGATTTTGTATTTAATATCACAATACAGGGCATAATCTGCTCAGGACACACAAAGTGCATGTCTCAGTATCTACAAGCTTGATTAATTGTTTCTACCATAAAGTATGAATAAAGTATGATTTTGGGGAGCTCTGTATAAATCCTGTGTCAAATAGCACACCATCCAGGAAAAATATTTATTTCATTGTATTGAATGGTGAAGCTGTGCTGTGGTGAATGCAAAAGTAGAAATGGTAAATGGTGAAATTTATGATGTTTTCCATAAAGTAGAACAAACTGCCATCTCTGAAGTGCCCACAGATGCATAGAAGTCCAAGGCTTCCTGCGGAAATGTTCCTGCTCTTTCTACTCCCAGTATGTAACCCCTGATACACCTTTACAACTGTGGAACTAATGCAACCCAGCACTGATTCCAACACACCACTCTCTAGCAGAAGAAATACAGCATGACCTGCCTGTATTTCCACACCAAGTACTTTTAAACAAATAGTTGAGACAGCATGTGATGAAGTTGTCCTCTGTTTTCTCAAGCTTGTGTTGGACCAACATTCTTTTCCATGTTTACAGACAGATCTATAACATGCAATTTTCCATCAACACTTTTTCCACTAAAACTCAGTTGCTGAAAAATATGGAATTTTGATGAAAGATGGGCAAAATTCAAGTGAATAAATAAAGCAGTGTTATTTACTACTAGTTCCTTCAGTTTTGAAGACTTGATTAGCATGAAGTGATCCACATGGTATTTACAGCATGACAGAGGACCAGTTAGGGAAGGGATACTTCAGTGTATTGCAGAGAAGCAAAATATGCTCACTCAGATCTTAACACTTATTTATTTCTTCAGATATTGATTCATGAACATTATATGACTCTGAATCATGATGTCCAACATCTGCAATCTGAAGCTAATGATAGGACAAGAAATAATAACACAGTAACAAGTGCTATTTTACTCATGGTAATTTAGCAAGGGCAAAGTGAGGTAAACACAATTGACCTTCAACTAATGTTAAAATGCCGCATTGATGCACTAATGCATTGTAAGTCTTTCTGTACTCCTCTTTTCCCTGGAAAAACTATTTGTTCTGTCACAGGCATCTTAAAACAATTAAATGAAAACCTCTCTGTCTCTTTAGCTGCCTATGCATTGATTCAGGTGGTGATATAAAAAAAGGGGAAAAAATCCAAACTTTTCTTCAGTTACAAAATTCATGGTATTCATGACACCTCTGAGAAAAAAACTTTTTAATAATCACCTATTCAAGCAGTATGATTAAAATAAACACCAAAACCTTCAGCTGACATTTAAACTTCATTCAACAAACACTTCCTAACAAGGCAAACCTTACTGTTTCCTGCTCTTACATGGAATATAGGCAGTTTCAATTAAATCACAAAGATTTTGTTTCTCACATTATGCCATTTAAAACAAACTTTCTTTCTGTAGAACACATTCTTTGTATAATACAACTATAGGCCTTTCCAAAAATTATATTAACAATTACTGTGTAATTTAAAGATAGGCCTGAGCCACAGTATTTTTGTCCATATCTAGACCTAGGAAGCCTCAAGGTTTGAAGATGTTTATATTGAAGGATTTAAGTCTCGGATCATCTCTAAGCCGGATTACCTCTACCATTACGCATTTTCCCACACACAACATCCTATACAAACTGAGTTCAACAGTATCTCATTCTGGTTTTCTATTACAAGGAAATTTGCCTCTTGTAAGCTCCAAGTCTCACATCAGCTGCTTGCAGGCTGAATAGGAGCTTCCTATGTTACTCCCCACAGCCAGATTTTCAAAGCTATTTAAGTATCCAAACCCTGAATTTAATGAAAAAGAAAAAAAAACCCAAACAGAAAAGTCCAACACTCACTATGGTTATAGATACATTGAAAATGTCACTAGGTACTTTATCATTAATCACATTCTATTATTATTAACTTTAGCTTTCTGTGTAACTTCAACAAATCTGGACAATAATTTAGATGAGTAGGCTATATTGAGGGTAAATAATCTTGGAGTCTCTCCCAGTTCCAGAGTCAAGATGTAGAGAGATACAGAGGTGCACCTGCTACTCCCTTCTCTCTCACACCCCATGCAAAGGCCACACAGGTGGGTTTGTACACATGTACAAAGATCCATCAAGTTCCAAAGCTGGAACTTCCTGATATGCATCATGGCACATCATATCAGGATGTTGCTTTGACTTAACACGCAGTTTCTAAATCCGCAGTATCCGTGCATACAGGCAGGGTGAACAGAGCTTGATTGTTTTCTGTGTCCCAAATGTAAGAATTTGTATTCAAATAAAGGTAGAAGAACAGGCTTCAAAACAAATTAAAAAATGTTGTTCCTCACAGAACAAGCACTTAAAACCCTAGAACTGCATAGCCTAGGATGCTTCAAATGCCCCAAAAATTATGTCACCCTGGTGGGACACTGGATATTATCATGAAGAAGAACATGATCACACACATGATCACACACCAGAAGTGAACAAATAAAATCACATCAGGCTCAGGACTTTTCATTAAACAGACATTGTCTGAAGCCAGGATATTAATCTGCAGAAGTACCATTACACTGCTGCCCTCTTCTTAAATTCCTTTTGATTTCCTTTTGGCCACTGACAAGAACAGAATACCTGTTGGGTAGGATCTTTGGTCTAGATACTTTTGGTTATGAAATTTGTTTAGTTATGAAATTCATGGTATTCATGACACCTCTGAGAAAAAACTTTTTAATAATCACCTATTCAAGCAGTATGATTTAAAAAAAACACCAAAACCTTTGGATACTTTTAAATTCAGTTTATGGTTACAGGAGCAAAAGAAACTGGTGTTTATCACTCATTAGTCACCAGATACATACACGTGAACATCTTCAAATTTAGATTATAATATTAGTATCAGATACCCTTTTTTTGGTTTCTTTCCCTCCAACTCTACCTACTCATTCAAATAGTCCATTTTCCTTCCCTCTCTGTAGTGTTTATGCAACTGGTTCTATGGCTACCTTATAAAACCAGGCTAATTAAAAAGAGGCATGTGGAGGAAAACTGGCCCAATTTACGAGGACACTCGTTAGTTTAAACCACCTTCACCACAAGCATGATGATTCCCTGCTGATAGCTTAACCTCCCCTGGATTATAAAATAAATGTTTTATTCAGAAATTAGGCAGGATAAGAGAGCACTCATGAACAGCCCACAGCCCACAGCTGATGGAGAAGTATCTTGCTGAACTACAGTGCCTCAGTACCTTTTTACTCAGTAGGAATGGTATGATTGCTCCAGGTATGATGGTGTAAGCAGATAAGACAGAACTTTGACGTAATATGACCTAGTGGTCCCACATCAGGAAAGGAGAGGAAGAATTGGATGGTAAAATCTTGCCATTTTATCCCTCTGTTATTGAGACTGCCTCATGACAAACACTGCCATTGACAAGCTTAGTGAGACTATATATGTATAGTACATAAGAAGTATTGTATTTTTTGTTAAAATAATTAACTTTATAGGTTGTGGTAATACTCAAGAAGGAATTAGAAATAAAGAAAATGTGTACTAGACAGACAGTATTACTGAAATACATAAAGATGCTGGGTTTGAAAACTTATTTTTTCCTGAAGAGTTACAAATCAATCAAGACTACTTATTAGCTGGCCTGTTAATTTTATCATTGCATGGGAGTTAAGCTTTAATAAATAATTTTGCAATGTAATATTGAATGTGTATCTACAGTCTGATCGCAGGTCCTCATTCCACCTAATGATGTTCTGTCTTTGGACTGCACTCATGGACCAGGTAATTTGCAATTATATTTCTATTTAATCCTTTAAAGCAAGTTCAAAAGAAATCATGCTTAAATTTCTATCAGTTACTAAATTTAAGAACAAAAACAAGACTTCTTTTAAATGCATAAATTAAGTCAAATTAAATACACTTTCACAATTACTGAAGGTGTTCTGGAGTATGATTCAGGTCATACTGTGGGCTTCTGAAAAGCCCACACTAGGTAAATTTTTTAATAAAGCTATAAATGGATCAACTGTACAAAGTGGTAGAACTAGTCTAATGACCCACATCAGTGGGTGCCTGTTAAGCAAAATCAGTCTTCTGTGCTGTCTGAGCTCTGCAACCACAGTGGGTAGTTCTGATTTGGCCTGTGATTGTTTGATTTCCTGGCAGACTTTGAATCAACTCCAATTACATTTCTGGAAGAAACAGCTCGACAAACTTGCCCCTAAGTCTCTCATACCTAGAGCTTTCACCACCTACCCTGAAAGGTATGGAGGTTTGGAATCAAGTGAAAGGTAACAAGTAATGGTCTTCTGTTCTGCCTGTGAAAAAATGAAAAAATGCAGTAAACTGTGCCCTTGAAAAGACTCTCCCATCTTGTCCCATTTTCAGGGAAGATGCCACCCAGGTTACCAATATTGTAAATGCAATTTTAAAACTTTATTACTTGTCTCACTAATCAATTGCAGACTATTGGAGAAGTTGCACACCATCTGCTCTACCAAATTCTATTATTTGTGGTTGATGTTTTTCATGACTCCCACCAGTAACATTTTAAGTATTGTTAGCACTTTACATTTGGACTCGAAACAAACATTCAGAGTCCTGTAGTCAGTTTATAAAGTACAGCAGGCAGAACTGGAGATGGTCAGATGTTCCCCTTTTAGTTCTCTCCAAAAAGATAAAGAGATTTTTCCCGGAATTATACTAAGCCTATGTCAGACTAAATCAGGGAGGAGTAGGAATCACACAGATACCTCAGACAGGATATTCTTTTAACTATGGAATAATTTTCCATAGGAATTAAAACTGACAGCATTACCTATCTTCCCAGGCACGATGCTGTGGAAGCCCATAGGATAAAAGCATCTGAGTCAGCTGTAGTCCATGTGGAAAAGCAAATTATGCAGTATCTACTAGTACATTTCTGAAGAGGAGATCTAGTTGAAGATTCCTGTGCTTGGGGCCACTTTTACTAATTAAATCCCTAAATAATAATGCACATTATGCATACCCACACAATCAAACGCTGTTGAGACAAAATCTCTGTATTCTCAGGAAAGTCTGAAGGCAAGATATTGGTGTACACTTCACTATATTTAACAGTGAGGTCATTTTCTTGGAACAACCATCCGGACCACAGTGATATCTTGAAGTACAAATATTTTACTGCTTAAATATCAATAATTAGAATATGGCCAGCTGCTCAAACACTAATCTGCCTAGTGCAACAGTTAGTACCAAACTAAATAATGCATTAGCGTTAAGCAACTACTGCTGAATTCTTTACAGTAACAGCAAGAATTTCCAGCTGGCATTGAAGGGTTTCATTAGCTTCAATAGCTCTACTTCCATGAGAAAGGTCCATTCGATAACATGGGTAAAGCTTTCAATTATTTTAAAACCTGCCATATGAAATACCTTATTACAAACAAAGAGTCGGCACATACAGTCACTTCATTTATGTCCCTAAACTAAGTGAAAGTTAATTTTGTTTTCCTAAGATCTGGGTTTAAAAGCATTTGTGGTAGCTCTCTGTTTGCTTTGCCTTGCCTTGCATTTTATTCTTCCCTGTAATTTAATTCATTATTCTTTTTTGGTTGATTTATCAGACAATGGAGGATTCTCTGCCTCTCCCTGCCTTAAATGTTCTTTTTTAATTCTGCTTTAGCATTTACAGAAACACAAAGAAAGGAGCCTCAAGCCAAGTCTTAATGCATTTTAAATATTTGTCTTTTTAAGCAAAACCAAGGGGCAGATATATTGATTTTAAATACCTATAAGTACTTAAAATGTTTAAACAGGGGGAAGTAAATGCACACAGACTTTATTCAAAAAAAAAGTGAAGGAAAATAAAACTTTACCTGAACAAGGAGAGGTGCATTATACTCCAATGACAGGCACTAACAATGACAGGCAGTAACAGCAGAGTAATAGGTTAGAAAATATTGTTGTGACATGTTGCTTTGGAAAGAAAATACTTCCTAATATTTTAATGTATTATAAATATTGCAGCAAGTGATAAGAGTTGATGCAGTGAGTTCATAAAAAGTTTTTTTTCCTTCTGTCTATTGGAAATATCTTATTTTCATATAAAAATTTGCAGCAACTTGAAGGCTTTTCAGCAGATGTCCAAAACCTCAGCTCTTCAGCTGCCCAACCACTGAGAACCAGAAAAAACTTAAGCATCTTTTTATTTTCACACTTTCAATCTTGATTACTGCACAAGATATTGACGATCTTAATTATCCTAAGTAGCTAATCCTTTTAAGTAGGTGGTACAAAGTGTATCCATTCTTGGTAATGGATGGTACTCTGTGACTCCAGCAACAAGGAGTTAAAAGTGACTTGTTTCATTTGATTCCACCATTTGACATAAATAGCTAATAATTTCTAATTTCACCCAGTCAAGATGGCCAAAAAAAAATCTGGACACAAACACATTCTTCTTTTCATTTACAAAGGTGGGATTCATACTACTTAAGGAATGTACTGTGTTTCTCTAATCCCAAGCCTAAATTGAGGCAGCAAGTGAAAGACATTTTCTTTCTTCAGAAAGAAGCTATTGTATTCATATGCAATATGCTTTTTGATGACTCTAGCAAAATTATGTGCATTTGCTAAGTACCTTGTACTGCCTGAAGTGTGCAGATATTTTTGCTAGCATATATCCTGGAGTGAAGTTATTACTGCCATCATACTGATGCATTCAAACTGAAAGATTATTTCAGTTTGAAGAGAGAGACCTATTTTAATGTAAAGTCCAGATCCTACGTTTTTATTCATGCCTTATGCTTACTGAAGCTATTGGAACTTAAGAAATGACACTTGAAGAACAGGCCTAGATAAGTCTTTCCTTAATGTTCAAACAAATTGTGGAACATTATGATGCATATATATGGAAATCCATCCACTTACTAAGACTTCGACTCAAAAACTTCTGATTATTGAATGAGTTTTTGAGTACTGACATGCAATCACTCTTTTACTGTGTAATGAAATCAGTTTGGTCATAGTTTGCAACACACCCTCAGTTGCAGGTGTACAGAACAGAGGTCTGATCAATTCTATTCAGAAGGATGATACAAAACCAAGAGCTTCAGCCCTGATGTCATCATTGTGTTCTTTTTACTGGCTTCCGAGAGACGTATCTGCAAATTTCACCAAGGGATATGTCTTCATGGTCAGGGAAGAACTATCTTTGAATGTCAACAGACATCACCATACCTTCTGTAAATCCCAAGGCACGTTGCAATAAATTTAGATGGCCTGTGTAGGCTGGTATTCATGAAGGATAAATTCTCTTCATTGAGGAAACAATGACAACATCTGTTATAGGACCTTACAGACAGAACTGAACAACTTGATTTAACTTCAGAGTTAGTTCTGCTTTGAGCAGATGGTTGGGCCAGCTGACATCCAGAGGTCCCTTCCAACCCATTTAAATTATTTTATGATTCTGACCTATTTTAGCTCTTTAGACTGAGTGAAATGATTCAAATTCAAAAGCAAAATGATTTCTCAGCTAACAATGGAACCAATGAGAATAAAAAATAATCTAAAAGATTATTCTTTTAGAATCCAAATAACGGTTTTATTTCATTATCTCTGCAACCATCTCGTTAGGATCATGATGTCTATTGCAGAGAGTACAAAAAATCTTGAAAGCCTAACGAGACAAAGTAAAGTTTGCTACAAACAATTGAAATTTGATCAACTCACAAATGTTCAACATTTACAAATGTTCAACATATATAAGTTTGAGACTTTTCTTTCTTGAATTATTTTTTTTATCATGGGAACTTTTATGCTTCTCAATCTTCTTATTTCACATGGTTTCATGATAGTTTCTTAATTTTTATGTTTTAATGTTACACATTCTAATATAGGACTATAGAATGGCTGTGTTTATCCACAAAAAAAAGTGTTGATTTTTCACAGGAAAATGAGAACATTATTGCAATCAACCGAGACTCCTGTGTTCACCCACCATTAGTAGACAAAGAGGTCAATTTCCTGTGAGGAAGGATTTGAACTCTGATTGCCTACCTACAACAAAAATACATGTCATGCCATAGAGCAGGCTCAGGTAAGTTCTCTGTGTCAGTATTTCCTCTTGTAGTTGCTGCAACTCACTAAACACAACTTAAGGTAGTGCAGTTCATAAAGGAGAAAGATGCATGGGTACAGTTCCCAACACAGCTGGCTCCAGTAATTGCTGTCTTTCATAAATACAGGACACAGTCAATATGCCTCTCCTGCTGTGTTCCTTGCATGGTGAAACAGACTTTCTCTGCAGTAAATTGTCAGTAGTAAATTTATAGTCAGTACCTCATCCATGCACTACATAATCTCCAAACTCCTTCAAGGGCTTATAGAAGTTACTGGCTTCTCAGGAGCAAGTAACTGGCTATATTTCAGTTCCACATGAGGCAATGGTTCCTGATGAGTTACTGCAGTAGCTGTCACTCAGAACACAGATATTTTCATTTTTAAAAAGAAAACAAAAAATTAAGTCTGATGACCTGCCATATTCTGCCCCTCTTCACACACCTTTGCTATCACTGTTTGCTCTGCAAGAAAAATGAAGGCATCTTCCACTGTATGACTGGGGCATGTAGTTAAACACCCCAGTGCCTGTCACAGAGCTTGCCCCCAGCTCATGACCAAAATGGACCTCTGAGTGTCCCCTTATGTAACTGGATGCACACATGTTCACACAAGATGAGTCATCCATACAGTCAGCTTCTTAGTAACTCAGCTAGTCCATTCCTGGCACAAGGTGACAGCATGTAAATCAATGTCATTTTTGACAGGTCTGCAACATGTCTTTGACATTTTCCTATTATGGAGATTACACCACTTCCAAACACTGTTATTTCTAAACTATGAATCACTGTAAGGATGCTGACTACCTATTTCTTCTTATAGATATCTATAGCATTTAATACAAATATTATCTCCAGGTATGTAGTAGAGGGTGAGATTCAGCTCCAGATTTAGATGGAAACATTTAGGTATCTACAGTGCAATGTCTCTAAGCTTGACATCTCTGTTACCATTATAATTAGTGGACACTTAGTTCAAAGTATCTACTTTGGAGCAAGAATATTGCTGTACTGTCATGATTTTTTCTCCATTAAGTACAACTAACTTTGGAAAACTATTAATAAGGTAAATTTCAATAGGGTTGCTGGCATTTTGGTCATAGGACACATGATCTTTCTTCTGGCAACAGGCTGGCAGGAAAACGGCTGCAGCTGGATCGATTGTTCCCCTGGGCTGAATCTTGCCTGCAGACTGAGTTGCACAGCCCTGTCTGATGCCTGTGGGAGACATCTTTGAATCCTTCCCTCAGTGTTTTCAGTACAAACTGCCAAGAACTTAACTTCGGCTCACAGAAAAACATTAGGCATCTCTAAGCCTTCTATAAAGGAGCCTTCTAGGTTCCCTTTTGTACTCAGTAAAGAAGAGAGGTATCTCCAGAGAACAATTCTGCTGCTGAGGGGGATGAATTGCTTCAGAAATCACCCGCTTTTCTTTTCTGACTGTAAAAGGAGCTTGGCCAATGAGCTGACATTGCACTTACAAAAGGCCAAAGTTCAAGGTGATCAGTCCCAACCAAGCGCAGAATATATACATTTTGCTTTGGATAATGAAAACCAAATTTTTAAGTAAGCAATATTCTCCAATTTTATTTAAACTCTAAATTATTCCAGCTTCCCATGAAGCTACCCAAAAATGAAATATAATGGGGAAAGCTAGAAAAAGAAAACTAGCACAGCTAAGACAGGCACACACATTTAAAATGTGTATGTAGTCAGGCAGAATCAAAGCCTGCAGATTTTTACAGAGGAATAAGGATGGATTTGAAAGTAATTGACATAGCAGAAGGCAACCATTCAAACAGGCAGGCACTTTTTAAAAAGCAAAGGATACGTCTCATAATCTGCACAATTCCATGTGGCATATTCTTATGTTACATAGCAGAACTGAATATTTGTATAGCCTGTCCTCATTCAGGGTCGTGCTGCATACACCTATACACAAAAGTACTTAAATATTTCTGAAATTGTTTGAAAAATTCCAGAAAAAAGGTGATTATCCCCTTGGTAGCTCTTTATTTCAAACACAAAAATTGAATGGATTTTATTTAGTGGTACTGCTACACATGTAGATTGTTCCAAGTTAAAACACTAACAGTCTTAGAACATTTTGAAATAACAGCATATGAACATGTAAAGGCTAAACTGGAACAATTTGTAACAATCTACACGCTCTAGAGGAAAAGAAAGGAAAATCCCTTTTTTGATTTTTGAATCTGATTAGACACTTTAAATTTATGGCATTTTCTTTTACATTGGAAGACTAAACCAAAAAATTGTTGTTAGATTTTTCTGAAAACCAGAGGGATGCAACCTAGCAGAAAACCAACTTCAAGACTTTTTCAGTGGTTGTGACCAACTATAAAGTTTTGCATAAAGCCTATTGTGGCCCTATAGTGAGCTAGCATAGCCCTAAATTTTGTGATTCAAACTACATTTTAGTTTCTGTGACATCACTGCATGATTTCCATATGCATTCATTTCCTGACTCATTTCTCAAAAGACAAAGTCCAACATGTGACACTGCAGTGGCATCAGCAGAAAATCTGCCCTGGAACTGTATGTGCTTGAGATCTTCCAACCATGCTCTAGGGGGACAACATTCAGATGTTCCTCAGAGCATTTGTGGCTCTGGCCTATTTAAAACTTCACAGAGGTAATTCCTACAGAAATAAAAATTGTCTCAGCTATGTAAAGATTCAGCATTCCAACATGACTGACTACAATTTTTGGATAACTGATTCATGTAACTTCCTTCTGTGAGACATTTACACAGACATAACACAACACAACATTCCAATATGAAGGTAAAGAGATGGAAGAATGGGCATAGGATTTAACTCTGAACTACTGTATAGTATTGTATTAATGTTCTACAACTCTGAGACAGATGATGAGTCTTCCTTCGAAAAAACAGTAAACAAAAAATTTGACAAACCCGTCTTCTTCCAGTAGACTTTAACCTGAAGTTGATTGTCCTGATAGAAAGGAGTTCCAATTTTTAGAAAACGAGTGGTTTTCCTTCTTTGAAGGGTTGGGTAAGGATCTACCAGTCCTTTCTCTGGTTTCCCAGCAGATGTCCGTTCTTCTGCAACACACAGAACAATCAGGAAACTATTCAGTTAGTACAGTGCTGTAAAATGACTATGTTATCTGTGCTGAAATTCAGCAAATAATACTATCTTTCATCCAAATGATCTTATTTCAGTATCTTACCTAAATGAAATTAATATAAAGAACAAACTGTCCACAATAGTTGAAAAGAATCACTTGTTTGAAATTCAGTCAAAGAAAATATTTCAGACAGGGACAGAAAAAGATAAATATATTATTATATGAAAACGCTCTGTAAATTTTCCAAAGAATCATAAAGAAAGGGACTGTATTTATATCCCCAAGAACAAGAAATGTTAACAGACTGACTTTTTAAACAGACACAGTATCTAGCAGTAGTTCTGTATAATCATTCAGCCTTTATATTCGTGCAGTGTTTGAATATGCAGAAAAACCAAGGACTGCATTTAGTGTAACCCACAGAGTGCCACATGTGGTTATTACATCAAAGTAAATATAGTCTTTTGGTATGCCATATAAGAACACTGTGGTTAGATTAAAGATCTTTCTTGCCCACTTTTCTGTTTCCAACAGTGAATGGTGAATGCTTAGGGAAACACTTTGTAAGAGCAGAATTTTCTTTCAGCAATTCCCTTGGTTATATGTGCCTAGCTTCCAACAAGCAATGGCAATGGGATGTCCTTCTTCAAGCCTTTTTTTGGCAACAATTTATCAACATTTAGCAGAGTTGACAGTATTTCTAGACATTTTCAGTTGAAAAGACAGCAATGTTGATTCAAACTGCACTTTTCATTGCACACTTGCAAATATATCCAATACAAATAAGAGGATCAGATTATAAACAAAAAAAGCTGTATAATTCAATAGTACACCTAAATAGTACACATAAAAACTAAAGAGTCCAATAAGTAGGAAGTGGCAAAATATTAATTACATACTTGAGAGAAAGAGGGAAATACTCAGATTTCAATAATTGTCACAAATAACAAACAAAGTGGAACATTTTGCCTCACGAGTAACATAAAATTGACCATTTTGCCTTTCATGTACCTTCAGCTGAAACTCGCTTACCTTATGGTCAAATTTTACTTTCTTGAACTTGGTACAATTTTTCATTTTCTTTCTTTGTTTTATATTAAACTACCAAACTTAGGGAAATTCTTTCTCAAGGTAACCATAACATTTCTGCTGCCTAAATGGAAATCAAAGGTAATAGAGAGAAGTACAAACTAAAATCTATTAGGTAATCCTCAACTTAAACTATTTTAATTTTATTAAATCTCTGCTTTGCTATTCTCTGTCTGCTCCACTTCCAGAAAAACCAGGACATCAATTTAGAATATTTCTATATAAAGATCAAGCAAGAGTCTTACTGCATTTCCCAGAAGTGAAGCATACAAATATAGTGAGGCAACATATTTCTTGAGTGTGGGGAAATATAATGCCAGAGGGCTGGGGTCAAAGCTCACAGAGGTCTGAAGGACTAAATTACTTCAGTGGCTTATGGACTATCTATATTATGACAATAGGACCAGACACCTAAAAACCAGAGCTTAATTCCACACAGAGCAGAGCATCTGACAGTGAGACTTCAGCAAAATTGGCATGTTGCTTCTGGAATTACTTCCCAAAGGCTATGGAAGTCCCAAGATAAAGACAGGCCATGAATGTCATGTCCTAGATAATATTTCATGATTCTTTTTTTTTCTTTTTAGTATTTCTCCATCTGCTTCTGAGTATTCTCAAAAGTACCTCAAGCAGGACTGGCTCTGTATCTAACTTGAGTGAGATTCAGAAGATGAATTTGCATCTCCTCTAGAAGTAGATTTTATTTGCTTTTCTACGTAAGCTACAATCAAGCCATTTTTTTAAATGTCCGAAAAGGTCTAACCACACCTCTCAGCAGAGTGCTCCATTCACTAAAATGTGTGATATCGGTGTTTAGGTTCAAAGAATCTTGAATCCTTTACCTCAAAACTTTAGTAGAAAGGATGTTCAGATTTGTCTATAAACTTATTACTGAAACATTCTACTGTAAAACAAATACATGTTTTAGTTCTTGCAGGCATTGATTTGCACTTAGAAAGAACATACTGCTCATTAACTAAATTGATGTTAATAATTTGAACAGAACAGTTAAATACTTGAAGCATATGAGAATACAAAAATATTATTCTCAGTATAGTCTTAGTCTAGTTTTAAAAAAAAAATACAACAATCAGTGAACCTTTTAGTACAAAAAGGTCACCCCAGTAAAACAAAATAAAGCACTAGGCATTAGAAAGTTTGTACCAATTACACATAAGTAGATAGCAAACTTTCACACAGAATACCGATGGACTGTTTTCTGAAGCAAAACAACCAACAAGAGGGCAGAGTATCCAAGCAAATTGTGGAAGGAATTGCAAATTGTGGCAATGATAGGAAAGAGGTGCCAATGGAGTTGACAGAAAATGTTGAAACAACCAAAGTCACACGTGAGGTGTAGTATAAATGAACTCCATTTGGTAGAGGATTTGTAAGTAATACCTCAGATGTGATCTGCATCAGATTCTGAAAAACACAGCATCTCGGAGAGGGAAAAGTGAAACAGAGATCTTCCTCTCTCAACACAAATCCAGGGATGATAGAGACCAAGACAGTCAGACCATTAGTGAGGCCACGGAGAGCTGACACAGCACTAGCAGTGAAAGGGTTTCTCGCAGTAGGTATGGAACGGTACCAAAAATTACATGGTCCAATCTCAACTACTCAGCTTCAGTTTAGAGGGTCTTTATTTACTATGTTTAAAGACTACAATGATCTGACCTAACGTCAGGACTAGCAACAAAGTATGAGAAAGGTCGGTTGATTAATTATCGCCGCTCCCAAGATGGGAACATTTATAAAGCTATTCTCATAGTAAAATGACAGACAGAAATTCAACAACTTGCCCATTGTTTCTTTGGCTAATTCTGTGTAATGGTATCTAGAATCTTCTTCCAGTTATCAGGACACGGACCAACCTCTGACTCAGCTGAAATCCCAGCACCAGCATTCTCCTGTGATCTGATGTAAACCCAGCTACATGTTCTTTCTCAGAGCTCTGATGTAATCTGGTGACATGACACTCAAGATGACCGGGCTGAAAAATTTTAGCCTTGAATTTTAGCACTGAGAGTAAGAACAGAAAATTTTACCAGAAGGAGCAGGAAATTGGGAGGAGGGTGGAAAAAAAAAAAAAAAGAACAAAAAAACTTTGCTTGCTTCTCTAGCAAAATGAACTTTGGAGGACTGGGGAAGGGGGGTGGGGAACAGAGAGAAGAAAAACGGTAGCAAATCCCACAGAAAATTCTTAGGAAAAGATTCAGCAAAACAGGAACACCTCCCATAAACACCAATACTGGAATTAAACACCCAGTTCTCACTGTGATTTTTCTTCTATTACATCTCCTGTGTACATAAAGAAAATAAAGGACAACTTCCTGTGGTAACTGAAATAAGTTTTTGACATCGTGCACCATCCTGTAAACTATATTATTTTTTTAGGGGATGACAAAAAAGCACAGGTACAATGTAGGAGAGCCAATAAGGAAAGGGAAGAACTCTTATATTCACTTACATTGGGCTTCACTGAGGATTTAACCCAAACTTAACTAATGTACAGACTGTGAAGGTTAAAGCTGATATTCTGGTATGGATTTGAAGAAAAGATAGTGTATGAAGAGATGAATACTTGACCTTCTGCTGTCTCTTAAGATGGCCCAGAAAAGTAGTAAAAGTAATTTTAATATGGGAAAAAGAAGGATATTTAGGTTTATTTTTTCTTCTTGGTACATAAATATAGGAAGCAACTGTAGACAAGAAGGTCTGTTATAGCTAACAACTACTTTACAATATTTTATCTATACCCAAACAGATTACGGCAACAATAGCAGTTGATTAGTTAGGCTGAAGGTAATTACAGTTCTGTTATGAAAATGGCCATAAGTTTAAATTTTGTACTTTAAAGAGAGAATGTAAAAGAAAGGAAAATGAAATGGAGACAGGGAAGAATATATAAAATCATATTCCTTAAAATCTTATTATCAGAATTTTTCTATGTTAGTTAAACAGAGAAACGTCAGCAACTGTGGCAGTACCCCAGTAGTGTATTTTAATTGTGCAAATAGCATTTAACCAAGACTAAGAATCATGGTTTACTCTCAGATTCGGATATAGTTTTCAATTACATTACTTAGCATGTCAGGTTCTAAACACCATAGCAATGCATAACCTAACCTCTACAGATCTTGGGATTTAATCTGCGTGCAGGTCCTATGTGAACAGTATTTTGAGAATGCATTGCTTGTCAGACATGGAATGTTTTTGATTCCCTAAAAGAAGAGACAATGTTTTATATCAATTCATAGTACATACATATTTGTGTGGTCCAAGAACCTGGAGGCCTATTATAGGCTACTAAAAATAGTCAGGATTTTGAAAGATATTGCAGGTTAATATTGTCCAGCTAAGACAAAAACACAGAAATGGTTTTATTCTAGACACTGACAAATACAGTCAGTATTTATACATATGTTACATCTAAAGACTACTAACACAATAGTCATGTAGATGCTTCACTGCAATTGCTTATTTTACGTGAGTAGGATCTAAGGCAAAGAATTATGCAAAAGCTGACACCAATTTTTAGATAAGAAATTTAACATGAAAAGGTTACTTGACTGAGAGAGGATCTTTGTGCTATGAAACAGCCTGCTTTAAGGAAAGTATTTTTTTAAATTTGAGAAATCATTATATAAAACATTCAAATTCCAGATAAAGGAGAGAAAAAACATTCAGGTATTTGAATATGATTACTCACTATTACTCCTGATGTCCTGAGTTGTGCTAAAATGGAGAGAAACCTTAGCACTTTTTAGGCGTATCTGACCCCAACGTGTTACTGCCTGCAGTTCTACATTGTAGTTGCTGTTGGGCTGGAGCCCCTCCAGGACCACATAATTTTGGGCCTATAATAGAATAAATATACAAAGCAGTTATGGTATTGCCGAAACACAAGCCTTTATTGAAAACAGGCCTGTTACCTTAGGCATCCTACCTTTTTGAAATTAGAAAACTCATGTATAAATTTCAGAGCAAAATTTCCTTTTTTAAAAAAAATCTCTTTTATTGGATTCTGGTTTTCAGTGCCGTTTAAAAATGTTCATTTAAAAATACTAACCTTCTTGATGACATTTTTGTAGTTCCTTGGCAATTCCAAACCTTTGTTTAGGCCAAAACTAGGGGTTTTCTTCCATATAAAAGGTTTTTTTTCTTATGCCAAAATCATTTTAGCCAAAGGAATTTAAATGCTTTATTCTCCAATTTCTGTGTTAGTAAAGCAATTCAAAACTTTATCTAGATAAGCCAGTCTGAAGACAGCTCAGATCCAACATTTAATGCATTTTTCAATATTTTCTATTTGTTTCAACTCTTGAGAATAAAAATTAGAAAAAAGAAAAATCACCAACAAAAAATAAAATACCCACTAATTGGTAACAGCATTTTTCCCCTATAAAATGGAAAATATATTAGAAAAAATACAGTTTCCAGTGTCATGGAAGTGTCTTTAACAGGAAAATAGCAGAGTAGGTTTATCATTCCCCAGTCAATAACCCATAAATTAAGGCAAGTCACACAACATTGCAAAGAAGAGTCCAGGCTCCTCAATAGCCTTACAGTTTAATTCTGTCTAGATTGAATTATAAAAATGTCCTTCTAGCACATGTGCCAGGTGGGACACATTACTCCATGTTTTTATTAGAATTCCTTGTGCCTCTTAAGTTTGGAAGTCAATCCAGAGTGAAAGGTATCTGTTTACCCAAGTAACCATCCCATATTTAACACTTGGAATGTTAACAAGGGATTGCCAAAAGCATTTAATATCAATTATCTTTACTTGTTTTGTACTGACATATTGACTATACCTCTTGATTAAGAGTGTTACTATGGTAGTCAAATTAACTGAAAGTCTACCTGGAATGATTTCACATGGAAATAAGTAAAAAATTATTTGAGTTAGGCTATATATCTAAACATTAAAACTGGGCAAAAATAATCTTCAATTATCTTTGAAAACCAAGATTTTTCCACCTTTCCTTTTTTTTTTTTTAATTTTCCTGCGTTTTCCATTTTTAGCCTAAGAGTTGCTATAATATTCAAATGACCATTGATTAGCAATAGCATCTGGAGTGTCCTGTAGGGAGGTCTGAATATTATTGGCATTGATGTACAGTTTCATTACAGGTTGCAGAAAAAAAAGTACAGTAAAACAGAGTAATATGAAAGATATTGTAAGAGCCATACTTTGCTATAAAAATACACCTTGATTCTTCTGTATTTCCCTATATTCAAGGTCAGAAACTTAGTCCAAATTAGCATAATGTTCAATAATGTATCTGTTTTTATAAATTTGTATGTAGAATGTATGCTATGCAAAGTGCCAAAACAACATTATGGACCGGACCAATTTTAAAATTGTCTGGGGTTTGTGATTTAAGGACCTGCTTGTAGAGAGAAAGTTCCCTGGTATCTTTAGGCTGAAGACCCTGCCCTGAAGGTCTCAAGCCAATGTAAACTGTCCTGAGGAATACAAAATTTTCTACATAGCATAGTCCAACCCTACTCCTATCTTGCCAGAATAATTTTTTTAGAGGAAAATAAAGAACTAACCTTCTTTTCTGTGCAAATTTACTTGCATGACTTCATCATGTAGCCTTCACTGACTTAATTTTATAAGGGTTTGGTAAATGAGAGACAAAGAGGGAACTATGACTATGAAACTCATTCTTTCCTGCTAAGGAAATATGTCAGATCTTTGGTACAGAAGCTTATTTAAAGAGTTTTGAGAATATTCTTCCCTTGGACCTATGCTGACTATTTAACAGTTATTCTCTAAGATAGTGTCACAAGTTTTACTTGCATGGCAAAAGAACAATGTTATCGATGATGCTGGGCTTTTTAAATAAAACAAGTGCTCCATCTTTAAGAAGCCCTAAATGAATAAGCCTGAATTTAGAGGACTAATAGCATTTAACTTTCTATTGATCTTTCCTGAAAAAGTTTATTGTATTTAACTTCATTTTAAGGCAGAAATCTACTTCTCTCCCTGAGTTCAGTGTAAGATAAGCACTGAGAGATCAAAATTGTCTATGGCCTTGGTGATACAAAGACCATCACTTTAGCAGCTGCTGAAATCATTCAACTTGTCACATATTTTATACTTACACTATATTTTGTGCTAGAAATAAGCCAGATTTCTGTCCCATTTATTAATGTCTTTCTTACCCCATCGGTAGTCTTCCTTCTCTTTTTTTTCGCTGGAATTACATATTTGCTATATGTCCAGCTCCAGAAGACTTTGTAGTGGTGCACTGGGATATCAGGCTCTTCTGGAAGATCCCAAGTAATCATTACATTTACACTCCCATCATTGCTTGCATTGATACTGGCAATTCTGATATTAGATGGAGCTGGTGGAGCAGATGGATCTGGAATTTAAAATAAACAAAGAGATTCTAAAATAAAGATCATCCTCAATAAGGTAAAGATTATCTTCATCTTATGTATTTACAGGGCATACACAAGCTGGATTAAACACACTAAATATACTGAGGAAATTTTAGGCAAAGATTTCCCATAACTGATACAGTTTCTTGTAAATTCAAACTCTACTGAAATAAAAATTACGGGTTAGCATCTAGTTTTGTCATTACTCTTTGTTTTTGACAGTTCACAAACATTATGAAGCTTTGTCAAAATGTACTAGACTATCGGTTTTAATACTTTAAATACACAGTGAGTGTGAAACAGTCAAGTTCTACAAGTGGCATTGTAGAGTCACCACAGAATTGTATGGTAGAAATACTGAATATATTTTTTTGGTGTTGCCAGATAATTCTCACATGATAAAATTATGTTTCAACATGTTGAATCTTTCTCCAAAATTCTAATATTGGTATTTACCACCATGGGACATAAACACTTCCTTAGAATTAATCCAATTAAGATGTAATGATATATTATTCTGTGACAGAAGTCTATAGGGTTTTTTTTAGAATGACAAAAAGCAGTTAGCTTCCCCTGTGATTTATTTCACTATTCTATTCAATCCTGGTCAGTATCAACTGAGATAATAATTTTCAGTTGTCTTCGTGCTGACATTAGAGTCAAAAAAGACACCTGACAGTCAGAGGCTCAAATATTGAATCTTTTCCAATATTGAATGTAAGGTCCTTCTTGTGGACTTACTATATAATATCCTGGCCCCCAGTAATGTAAATCAATGGAAATTTTGCAACTGAACTTCTGAAAGTCCAATTTGCTGTTTTAGAAATCCTACTTTTTAATCCTACTTTTTAACTCTTCCCTTTTTTTAAACGGCTGTGGTAGCCAAAAATTCATGACAAAATAGAAGGAAACTACAAAACCAAAATTTACTAGATGCAAACAATGAGACTCAGAAAAAAAAGAAAAAATCATAAGTATATCAAGCACAACAAGGAAATTCATGTTAATTAATGCCTTTTAGGAACCTGTAGACTTATTTGGCAGAAATAAAACGAGTTGTGTACAGGAGACACCAGACATTCAGTTACTGCATGGTTCACCTGCACCTTTTTATAATGGTAAATGAGCTGTTAAATAAACTTTCCAGGCGTACTAAGTTCATTAGATAATCCCTATGACAAATGGTCTCACTAAAAAATTCCATCATTTACTTCATGGAAAAAGACACATTTAGAATTAATAAAGACAGCATTTCACTTTTAAAGATCAGCAGATGTGAAATAATGGCTTATTCCTGTTATTGAACAAGACTCTTGCTTAAGTAACAATGGATACTCCTCACACATGCCATTTTACTTAAATAGTAATGGATGTCTCTGTTTCCTCACACATATAATTCAACCTAAATTTTGGCCACGACAGTTACAAAGCATACTTAAGAATTCCGGAAATTTAACATAATGTTCAAACAATAAGAATTCCTTAGTTCTCATTCATTTTGTTTTCTTTTAATCCACTCACAAGCCACTTGCTTCTACTTTTTTATGGCTTTGGAGAAGCACTGCTGTTACACTTCTTTCCTTACCTGTTGTGCTGATTTTGGCTCGGGTAGAGTTAAGTTTCTTCACAGTGGCTGGTATGGGGCTATGTTTAGGATTTATGGTGAACACCGGGTTGATAATACAGAGATGTTTTTTTATTCCTGAGCAGGGCTTGAACATAACCAAGCCCTTTTCTGCTTTTCATACTGCCACACTGTCAAGGAAGTTGGGGGTGCATGGAAGCTTGGAGGAGACACAGCCAGGACAGGTGACCCAAACTGGCCAAAGGGATATTTCACACCGTATCACATCATGCTCAGTATATAAAGCTGGGGGAAGAAGGAGGAAGGGGGAGACATTTGGAGTGATGGTGTTTGTCTTCCCAAGTAACTGTTATGCTTGATGGGGCCCCGCTCTCCTGGAGATGGCTGAACACCCACCTGCCCATGGGAAGCACTGACTTAATTCTTTGTTTCTCTTCGCTTGTGTGTGCAGCTTTTGCTCTCCCTATTAAACTGTCTTAACACACAAGTGTTCTGGCTTTTACCCTTCTGACTGTCTCCCAATCCCCATGGTAGGGGAATGTGTGAGTGGCTGTGTGGGGCTTGGCTGGTGGCTGGGGTGAAACCACGACACCTGAGAAGCAGCCAACCACTCCATCTTAAAGTATACAAAAGTACTTATATTGGATAGGTAAAATAAAGAAAAATTTAGCTACACGGTTTGTACTATTCTCTGATACAACTTTTCATTTCCTTCTATTGTTTAATAAAATAAATAAATAAAAATTATATTTACATACAATAAATATAAACAATCAGTATTAATACATCTAAAACCTTTATTAAGCATTTATCTTCACTATTTAAAATGTTGGGGGGGGGTTATGGTACATATGAATCAGAATGTATTAGGGAAATAAAACATTTATAACCTGAAGTGCAACATGATCATATTACTGTAGGTGAATTATTTAGGCTATCTCCCAGAAGTGCTATGCATCATGCATTATGTAGACAAAACATATGGGACAGAATTAAAGTGTTTCAGAGAATATGTCTTTCCAAATGGTCAGATATAAGCAAAAAAAATTCTAAGAATGAAACTTGGTTTTCCTCATGCTGCATCTATAGAAGACTGAGACTCATTAATAAAAAAAAAAAAATCTAAAAGTTATATGAAATAACTCTTCTGGACAAAGCATACTATGATTAAATATATTTTGAAGTTCTAGTCGCCAATTTTTTTTAGGTCTAAAAGCAAATGACCAAATTTAGATTCTTTCTTTTCAAATGTTTATATCCCCATATCAAAAAAAGCAAACAGTAAGGAAGAACTACGTGTGCACTGAAACTAATAGATCATTTCTTCTGAATTCTATAGCACCAGCACTTCATCCTGTATCTTTTATAACTGCACAGTTTATTTAAAACATTACTTTACCAGTAGCATTTCTTCTGTGCCCACTAGAAACAGTCCAGTCAGCAGACAAAATGCTAATCTACATTTGAAAGAAAACCTCTTAGTGTTTCCACTTTGCTATGTGAGAATGTAAACATTGTATTAAAAATCATTGGCTAATTACAGTTAAGAAAGAATGTCTTCATAGAAGGAATAGACGTGAAATAGCAGAGATTTTCCTGAGTGCCCTCTTTCTTCAAAGTTTCTTGTGCAAATCTTGCAAATGTCATCCACAAAAATGCCTTTGAACAATAAGGAACAGTTGTGGTGGTAGTAGTAGAAGACAGAAAGGAGATTAGCAGCTGACAAACATGAAAAGGTGAGACATTTGAAAGTGACACATTTTCTATAAGACCTTTTTTTAAAACTAGCAGAGTAAGCTGGAGAAAATAATAAGCTACAAACATGCAAGACATCAAAGATAAACTAAATTTATTACAGTTTTGCATTTAATAATCTAAAAAAAAGCATGTCTGACTGTATGGACGCAACAGTAAAAGATTTCTTGAATTTGGGGTGTATTACCTGAAATATTAAGCCACTTCGTGAGCATTTTATACCAGCTGAGAATCCATGCCATATTAAGTATTTCAGTGCCACTATATAATTTATTAATCTATTTCTATATATTTCTATGACAGTCATCACTATTACAAGCGATAGAATCATCATTTTTTAAGCTAAAAACCCAAAAATATTAATCAGTTTTTCATTTGAAAGAATTTATTTCACCAGCAAAACAGACAAGTGAGAAGGACTAGGAGGGCAAGATCTTTGATCTCTGTTATTAACAGGAAAAAAACCAGAATAACCAAAACCCCACCATCGAAGAAAACACCCCAAAACCCCAACACCCTCCTAGACTTCACAATAAACAAGAACCCAGAAAAACAAAAAAAAACCCTGCAAGTGTGAGAGCATGCTCCTCCACAAGGCATGCCAACCAGTTACTAGATAAGAGATCAGTTGGTTTTTTTCTGTGTTATTGAATAGGAAAGTCATGCTTCTACAAGGTGGTCTGTTATGTCTATGTAGATATTAAAAGCACTATACAACTCAAGGTCTAATAACTGGTACTGAATCATAAAGCTTAAGGTGTTTGTTAACCTGGCTATAAAGCTCAAGTGACATTCTGCTGACTATAAAGCCAACAGCCATTCTACTGTTAGTCTTCATATACCTGTGATCCCTTTGACTGACTGCCCACATGTATAATTCAGATACATTAACATTAAATTACTGGAATGGAAACTGCTGTCAGATTTTCAAATGTAAATTCTGAAATTTTTTATACTTGAATTTATCTGAGTGTTAAATCAAATTCTTTGGTCTGCAGAAAGAGTGATGCTAGTGGCAGTTATTCCCTTGCATTTTATACTACAACTCAAATAAAATAGAAGTCACTCTATATATATGAGAATTTGGCACAGACAGCTGTCCTCAACTCTGAAAAAAATTCTGGTCTCAGCAACCTGACAAGTAAATTGCTTCTCACTGCTAGAAATGATAGCTTCATTAGGTCAAAGCTGAAGCTGCTGTTCCAGCACTTGGAGTAAGTACTGCATTTGTCTGGATTGTATTTGGCTTGAGTATACCCAAAGGACTTAAATTCTTGTCTTGCTGGCTACTCAGCCATCATAAGCAAGACTCTGTCTCCAGTCCCCAAAAGGGAGGGTTTCTTGCTGCAAATAAAGAAAAAAAGAAAAATCTCACATCAACACCGCTTCAAAATGCGTGTCTTCCCACACCCATATTTGTAAACATAGTGATAGTATTTTCCAAAATTATTTCAATCAATAGAATCTGGAAACACTTTTGTAACCTTGAAAAACAAGCTATACACAAGAATCACATCATACACTGCTGCAATGCATCTACTTTGGATTTCAATGTGGCAACTGTAGTGAAACAGTAAATGATTTGGAATATGTGTCAGAGAAGAGGATAATGACGTTGCAATCAGAATTCTCATTCTGAGCTGTAAAAGTGAAAGCAAGTCTGACATCATCCTTTTTTATGGAGCCTTTTCCTGACTTAAAACAGATCTCCCATTGCTATCTTTCAAACATTAGACCTTCCAACTCTAAAAATCTGCTGAAGCTGCTCTTCAGACAAGTTTCCAACTATTAAACAGTTTCAAGGCACAAGAGGGAGGACTGGCTTTGCCCAGTGGAAATGGCACACATAAACCAGCTGTGCAACAATATAAAAAAATCATTGGTCTCAAAGGAGTAACAGAAAGAATTTTACTGCTGTGAGTGGTGTCTGTTCTGGTTTTTCTAACACTCAGTAATGTATGCATGAAATCACATCCAGCATGGTACTTATGTGCTGTGAAAACAATGTTGTCTGCTTCCTTTTGCTTGACAATCTATCCTGCGTATGGTAGCAACTGCCTTCATGATGAAGACAGAAACCTTTAGCAGAGGTAGATCCAGAGAGGGATTGGATGGTTTGGGCTCACTGTGTTGACCTTATTGCCACTTTTTCTCTCTGAAAATGGCACAGTGCCTACCCACAGACCAGTGAGATAATATATTATATAGAAATGCCTAACACTGATCCCTGTAGTTAATTGTAGTCTAAGTTCATTCTCATCACAAATCATAAAAAGCTAGGAAAAAAAAAGGCTAAAAACTCTGAACCAAGTGCAACAAATTAAACATTGTATTACTAATCCAAACCTGCTTCTGACCAGTTGGGGTGGGCCATCCAATGCCTGCTTACTGGGTGAAAAGTATGGGTAGTTTTCATCCAAGGATATTAATTTATGGATTGTTGGAACCCACTTTCTAAGTGCAGCATTCCCTTCATTTTCTAGCCACTCTGCTACAAACAGGTAGGTATAGTCTAACCTGTGTTTCTTGTCATTTTGGAATTGTGTTTTGGCAAAACAAAGCACCACTTTATTCCCAGTGAAGAGTCATGTCAGACAAGCACATGCAAACCCTTCATTTCCTCTATAAAAAATAAACAGTATTAAAAAAAATCCAAACCTCTGCTTAAGCTTTGGATGTTTCATAAAGTCTCAGCTGTGTAATTTTAATTATTTACTATTTACAAATTAATGCCATAGATGAACACATGAGGCAGCGTAAAAGCTAATAAACCTTCACCTCAAATGTTTGCAGTATGGAAGCATCAAAAGCTGCAGTAGGTCAAACCTCAAAACACAACTGTATGAAGAATGGTAAGATGAAATGCTTGATGCAATACTCTTGTTTTCCTCATTTAGTCTTTTTCATTTCATTCCATTTTAAATTACTTTGGATAATAAGGAGCTTTATTTACTGATATAAAAGTTTATGGATAAAACAAAACTTTACTTTGCTGTGTCTACTTAGAGACCATGTTTTCTGTGTTTGCAAAAAGCACAAAATAGTATAAAACAGGATTGTGGTAACCAGACAAAAAGTCTCTCTCCAAGTAATTAGAGCACGTTTTTGAATGTTCCTCTTAACAGCTTAAAATATTTAGTGACAGAGACTTTGTGGTGCCATACTTCTCCCTAGATTCAGATTAAATATCACATTTGTCCTCCTTTAAAGAAAAAACCAAACCCAAATAATTTGCTATTCATTATAACTTATGAGCAATTGGTAAAAGTTCAGCATCTTGTGTGAGAAACTGTCTCAGGAATTGCTGTCATGTTTCCTGATCAAAGGGTTTCTTTTTCAAGAAAACTTCTGCTAAGTCTGACAAAGATAATAATCTTCTCTTGGTCTTGGCACAACAGGGTGAAGTGAAACACTGATGTGAATTTCTGTGCACGCTTCACATAAACACAGCACAGACAGGCAGCAACCTTCCAAAGGTGATGTGCCAAAATCCACTTTCCTTTTCCAAACTGGAGGTTAAATGTGCCTGTAGGAGCTCAGCAGGGGCCAGTAGATGCTGGCACTCCAAAAACTAGGCACATCTGAGCAGCAGTTTCTTGCCTCTCAGCCAGGCAGGGGCCGCCACTTCCCACTGAGTTCCAACGCAGTAATTAGATGTCTATGTGACACTGTTACTGTTGCCACTATGACTGCTTACCTGGGGACATAGAGGCTAAAAGATACCCATTAAAGCATCCCAATATCATTCCCAGCAGTCAGCACCCAGCAGCATCTTCATGTGAGTCACCCAGTGTGACTACAATATTCATCTGGCAAACATGACATCTTTATAACAACCACTGACAGTACTAAAGCCCCTTAAATATTCAAATGAGCTGCCGGATTAGGATGATTTGGGCTATGAAGCTGATAGTTTACTGAACTCCTTTCTATTTTTCTGGCAATTCATGATTTTCTGCAAAGGGCTCAAGTTCAGATTCTAAAACTGTTATTTTGAGAGTTATAGAAGCCTTTTGAAGCATGCTGACTACATACTTTCTGCCATTATCAAAATCCAGTTATTTTAATTTATTAGCTAAGAGCATGCAGAGGTACTACTGTTTCCCACTGTCTTTGTCACAAAGTCCTAAAACTGCTTTCCACCTCCACCAGACAGCCACGAGCAGTTCTCAAGGAGAGCAGTGCTTCAGGGGTTGCTGCAGAGAACACGGAAAAAGAGGACTCTGGTATTCATGTAATAGTTTCAAAACCACAAGCTCCTGAAACACAAATCACTGCCAGCTGGGAGACTATTCTGAAGAAATACTTCTGTGTGCTTATCCTGCTCTTATATTGTTCTCCAGAAACTCACTTCTGGCTGGGATCAGATTCTGGGCTAAAGAGACCTCCAAGATGACTTACCATGGATATTCTTATATTCATTACCAGCGTAGGTATTTTGAGCAATACACCCCCTAGCTAGCACTCTCAGTAGGGGTGAAGCTTTTGGAAACCAATAAAAATCCTGCCTGAAAATGTCACGTTCAAGCCAAAACATCAGTGTTATTGTGATATACCTTTATGTAACTGAAGTAATAGTAGTTCCAAGCAGAATAGTCAAAAATATTTACAAACATGGTAAACAACTGACAATGATCTCAGTTTAAAAGAAAGTTGGTACCTGACTCAGCCACAAACTGCTGTATCTGCTGAAGAACTGTTCATGAAGAAAAGTAGAGAGAAAGGTACTGCTGCTGAAGAGTCCTTACAATAAGCTCAACACAGCTCAAAGGAAGTGCACTTTTGATGTGACTGAAATGGTATGTTACTTAAGTATAATAAATTCTTAAAACAATACGTCTTTTATACATGAAAAGGTTTGTGGTCACAGTAGTAATGGGATAGCTCTGCCAGCCAACCTTCTGACCACAAATATGGATATAGCACAAAAAGTTATTAAGTCTAACATATACCTATTCAGCAAGTGATTAAACCATCCATACTAGCAAAAGTACTTGCATGCCTCTATAAATGCACCTCTAGGAAGATTTTTTTCTAGGACTGACTATGGCCACACTGCAAGCTAAAAGCTTGGAACCCACAGATGGCAATTATCTGTGCTGCAAGATAATTCTGTCTGCAGAAAGAAGAGGAAATGCATTCCTTGATGTATGCTGAGTTATACCAGCATAAAGATTCTGTCACTACTAAAACAACTACAAGTCTTTCTATTAGAAACTGCCTCTATTAGGGAGTGAAAAGTGCTGGATCTCATTTTTTTGGCACTGAAGTCAACTAGCATGGTCTGGTTATGCCCACATTATTGACAGTCTTAAGAGAGGGTGACCACATCCAGATCATCTTCCTATTGGGAATAGTTTCTGGTATGTGGTAACCCGTATACTATGCCTGAGAGTCATCCAGGAAAACTTTGCTTCGTGTGGGTCAAAGGCACACTAGGGACAATGCCAGGAACTTCACAGAATGGGAGAACTGTTTCTATCTCCTCCATCCCTCAAATACCGTTTACTGGTACAGAAATAATTTTCAAAGTTATTTTATTACCCAAACCATTGCAAAATCAGAAATCTCAAAAAAAATTTCCACAATACTTTGTGGACTATCAGGAATGCCTTTCTAATGAACAGAAACATCCTACTCCCCATTTATATCCTTTTTTATTCTTAAGCACTTATAATTAGTGCTAGCAAAGGGAAGAACATCTTAAGAGGGTCCACAGTTCCACCAAAACAATGCTGCTACAATTATTTAGATACAGGCAACAAAATACTTCAGTGCTCTACTAACCATATGGCAGCAACATATTTATTCTAACTAAAAAGAAAAAAATATTATAAACCTCACGGAATAACACACTGAACTGAACTAAACACACAGAACTGAATCCCAGTTCCTTCATGTTTCATGGTCAGGGTTATAGTGTTTGACACCAATCATGTGGAAAATGTTTGTTTAAAAGGATGCTTATTCATGGAGACCCCTTACTGACAAAAGAATAATGACATCTTTAATCTTTAATTCCTTTGCCAACTCCAAACAATTCTCACAGCATTTCTAAAGTGTGTGGCAGAAGTACCCTAAAACCCAGCTGTTAAAAACCTTCTGCCACAAAAGTGGGCAGATCAGGTTGTGCTCCTGTGTGAGTGAGAGGAAGGTAAGGACCAGACACAGTGAGCAAAAACTAACCTTTTGAGGATCGGAAGTGCTTGCTGGGTGCTGTGAAGCCTCTTGTCCCATGCACGTTCACAGCTGCCACGCGGAACTGGTACCACCTGCTCGCCCGGATGTCCGGCAGCCGAACCCGCTCGTCCGTAGTCTGGTGGGGAAAATGTCACACTTATACTTGTTGTTCTGACATGGGTATCATCTCCTGTGCAACAACAGTTAGTTCACAGGCAACCACCTCACCTGACTTTGACCATCATTCGGCACTGCAAAGCATTTGCAGCTGTGAACAAAATTATATAACTATCCAATTTTGCAGTGCATTGCAGATCTCTTCTGGAAAAAGAATCCTTTAGAAAACCAGAGAAGTGTTAAATTCACAAAATTAATTTTCCAATTCTCACAACCTTCACCAGCGTTTAGGGCCTAGCTGTTCAGGTGTTGACGTTTCAGGGAACTCATCGCCTGAGGTCACAGGAATGATTTCTCCAGTTCTCAGATCTCAGAGAATAAGGGGTCCAAAATGGCTTAAAGAAATCCAGCAATGTGAAAGGCCACTTCTTCCATGTCATAGGAAACACACAACTCTCAGGTAATGAATGTAAGCCTTCTTCAGATCTTTGACACTTACGTCAAAAAGACACTCACACTCTTAACTGTTCCCTGTAGACTTTTCTCAGGTCATAGGAGGTGACCTTTTCTCCAGCAACACTCACTGAGAATGCCACTGTCATGAGTTCAATTGCCAAATTCTGTGGGGAGAGTCTTAACTGCTGAAATATGGCACAAGCACCAATGCACTCTGAACCCTTTCGGTTTAGATGCTTTACTCTTTCTTATTCTGAACCCTGCTTTCCTCTATGCCTTTTCCCCATTAAACTTTTGAAGAGCTATCTTCTGCATTGCTTTTTTTTTTCCTAAGGTACAAACACCAGAACTGCCACAGCCTCCTGGTAACCACTGAATCACTGCCAAATACAGAAGATGTAGCATCTTTGTAGATCACATCAGAAACACATCCACTTGTGAATTTTATTTTTGCAATTACATCTCCATTATCCAGTTTTCAATTTACTTTAGAATATGATGTTTATTGCGTTTTGATTTAATTCTTTAATCAAAATAACGCATGAGCCTGAACCAGATGCCATGTATATGTCTAAATATACTACACAATCATTACTAATTACCATTACCAACCAAACATGCAAGCTCACTGAAAATGTAGTTCCATCAATTTATTTTTACAAGCTGTTTTCTGCAACTTCAAGCAGTCACCTTTCCTGTATAGGATTCCATGTTACTTGCAATGATGCCAAGTAGTTCACAAAAAAGACACAGCATAATTTCTGCCTTTTGCTCCCTTTCCAATCTGTGTAAGAAAGTAGTAGCTGTTGACATAACTCAGATAGCCAGAAGCTGAGGAATTTTCTTCAGCTCTCCAGCAATGATATTTTTAAAAGACCTGACAAATAAAATTTGTAGTTGTCACCCTGCTTTTAGCCACTTCATTTGGTAACAAACAGAAAATTTAGGGAATGTTTGTGTGTGCACATAAAGGAAAGAGAGCCTTTCTAAACCACAGTTAACTGCTCTCAGACTGGTAAGTGTTGCAGACTCTGGGCCCATCACATATTGTTGCTGCTCAGACCACTTCTCCATTCTGACTGCTGTATTTGTCTTTTTTTAGACTAAGCAGGGGTAACAGTCCCTATGCTTTCATTGTCTGCTTCATCTTCTTTCCTTTTTTTCAGCTTTTATGTTACATGTAGAGTGAATTATCTCATCCAATCAAAGGTTTCCCTAGGGCAGAAAAAGCCTACCTTGCACCAACTTCTGCTATTATTTTTTTTATGGAGTACTCAAATGTGTTATCTTTTTCCAACATGCGGGCCCACATACTCAAGAACTCGCATATAAAACACAACAGTGAACTGAACATAAACTATCATTATTAACAGAAAAAAAAATCCAAGGATATAATTAGGCTACTGCTGCAACTGAAAACAGGACCAATATCTAACTGTAAATAATTAATTACAATACTGTGGGCTTTTAAAAACACATTTGCTGAACTTCATTACGAGGCAAGCATAATCTGCATAGACTTGATCCCAAATTCCTCAGCTAAGGAATTTGTTTGTCATTGGCATCAGCTCAGCTATTGTGCTGACTAAAATAAAGAATTCTGTTGCGTCAGTTTTCTGTGGCAACCTTGAAATGCTATAAAATCAAATTATCTGTCAATTCATAACACCAAAATTATTTTAATTTATGAATATGCCTTGGGCCTATTACTTTCATAATTCATTTTGTTGGCAAAGCTTCTGCTAAGCTTGATGGCATGTAGGAGGTGTATCTGAAACTCCCACGTTACAAACTGCTTGGGCACCTGTAAGCAACCTTTATAAACAATTAATACATTTTAAGAAAGAGCTAAGTACTACTGAGATATCTTATACTACCTTAATTGTAAATCTAATTTGTTTGTTTATTTAATTGCTTTTGTATAGTTACTTCTCACTACTTAAGTATGTTTGGAGCTGGGATCATAATATTCAGAGTCTTTTCAATATCTATCATACTAATGTAAGCCTTCTAAATGGTATACTGAGTGGTACTAAATAAGTAATGGTTGAATTTCATCACACACTTGAAATTCTGCCTGAATATGAGAGAAAATAAATAACAAAAAAAAAAGTTTTATTGAATTTTTAAAAGGCTAGCATAATTTTTAAGAATCATAAAATAAAGACAAAAAATAATCAAAGATCACCAGTCAAAATAATTTCAGGATCATAATTACTACTTATTTTGCCTATGCATTACCTGTTTACTTAAAATGTAAGGAAGCAAGTTCAAATCCTAGTAGGCATTTATTTCACTTGGAATAAAATAATGTCCTCGGACAAAATGTCCAACTTCAATGCCACTCAAAGTCAATGAAGACAAGGGAAAATCCCCATTAATTACATTAAGATACAACTAGAGCAGCATGTAACCTGGACAATACAGATAATATCTTGACACTCCTTCTCAAGAGTGCATCTTAGGTCCAAAGGACAACAGGCCACCACCAGTGGCCAGAAAGAAGAAAGTGGTTGGACTTCCAGGTGAGAATTTGGCTGAGACTTCCAGAGTTGCTCCATTTAGGAAGTACTGACAATTCTCCTCTCCCAGAAGCCCTTACCTGCTTAAACCCTGAGCTTTGGTGTCTCAGAAGCCTCCTCATTCTATCCTTCAAAAGGGAATGGTCTGCCATTCTCTTCAGAATGCTTACAGAAATCTCCCTCTGCTGCTTATACAACTGACTAATGATTAAAGTACCTGCCCAGAGCATGGATGACCTATCTTCAATCCCAACCTTTGTATGAGAGGCTGGGAGAAAGTATTCCCTATCATCTTGGATGTTGCATGCTATTTATCATTAGAACATGTTCTACACTCACAGGCAAAACTGTTCCTTGGAGAAAGAAATGCTGAAAGTTAAAAATTCTTGAAAAGCAAAGGTGGGATTAGTTAGGATTGGGAGAGAGAAGAAAGAGAATATAAAACCCAGCAGCATAGCAATCTGGCCATTCAGCTGGGATTCTTTTGTCATGACTTTTTTCCAAATTTTAGGGTTTTTTCTAAATTTTGTATGTAAAAAAATGGTGCAAGAAGTTCTTCATGGCAAAGATTTCTAAAGACGACTCTCCTCTATCCAAATATTACAATAATCAGTGGACTGTTTCACTGTGTGCATTCCCTTTCTTTCACACTATCAATCCTGAACTCCTCTCTTGAGTGCAAAGATTGAATAGAAATACGAGAATACAGCCTTACCCTGCTGATTTTACAGCTCTACACCTTTGAAACAATGTATGGTGATAAAAGAATTTGCATTTCAGAGAGTGAAGGGATACCATCCAGAGTATCAAAAAAGCCAAGTTTATGTTTCCTCTGATACAAACGAAAACTGACATTGCTGTATCCACTCTTCTGTGAAAGGACAGCAGATCTCCCCTATTTCATGTGAATGCAATTCCACACAAGGTGGGAATTCTAAGAACGCTTACCAGAGCAAGCCCTTTCTGGGAGATGGAGAAAAGAAACCTTTAGGACTAGTGGTTAGTTCCAGCAGAGATATCTCCCTATCAGGGACTGAGACTCTCTTGAGATTCTCAGAACCAGAACTTTTGGTGTCTCAGAAAAAAAAGATTTACTTTCACAGAATTTAGACACTTCCAAGGTGAAGCACTAAGGTTTGTCACAATCAAGCTATCAGTAAACACTGCCCTTTATTTTTTTAAAAAACAGAATAAACTAGTAAGTGTACTTCATTATTGTCTGCCTATATTTATACATATATTTGACATGCATTCACACAATAAGTTTGTTCACAAGACAGTATTCTCATGGGATAGTGCAGCAGTTCCTGCTCAGCTGGTTAAATCTTAAAAGACAGTAGTGTAAGAAACTTGGCATCAAACTTAGGACAATCGACATCCCAGACAACTAGCCTAATTAGCATCTTGGTTCCCACAGTTTTTATATTAACCAATGGAAATTAGTCAAATGGTTAATTATATCAAGTTTTTTTTTAAAAAGTGTGTTCAAATACTAAAGTTAAAAAAACTTTACTTTCGTGAAGTGAAAAACAACTGAAGTTGTTTTCAATGTTTGCTTTCTGTATGTAATTGGAGAGTAAAATAGTGAAATAATAGATTGAGACTTCTTCCTTAAAAAGAAAACATAAACACAACACAAAGGAAACAAACTTTTTCAAAATTATTTTTTCAGTACCAAGTAAAAATTTATGTGAGACATGGGAAATTACTTGCAAATTAGCTCTTTAAAGGTAATAGAAAACAGCACTTTTTTTAAAAAGTACACATGTTAAAATTATTGAAAATTACAACCCCATTTCTTCTTGAAAAGACAATAAAAATAAAATATTGGATGAGAAACTCTGATAAAACATCATGAAATTTCTTGTAAGATGAAAACAGTAACTGCATAATTACACACTACATATGGGGATAGGCACAGAGAAATTCAGATCCTCACCCACAGCCTTTTTGATGTTTGCTTTTACATGATCTATAGCTTCAGTTGCAGAGTAATGCAAAAGCCAACATCACCTCCCCTGGCCTAAGATACTCTAGGAGTTCTCAGCTGAATGGCTGAGCTCTTCTCAGCGTTTACCTATACTTAAGGTCTCCTATCCCAATGGCGAGGAATCATAAAAGAAAAAATCTCAGTTATGCAGACAAGAAAAGCCTGGAGGTTGTGCACACAGTCACTTTAGTCAATTTGGATATCCATCCTCGTTGCTGATATTGCAAAATAAATTTCATTGCAAGCAGCCACACAAATTTGATTGATAGTCTAAAACTACAACCACCATGGAGGTACACTACTCAATAGAGAGAAATTCTGATTACTAGCACCCCTCAAGGGTGCCCAGACTACATGTCCCATAAGGTATACACAGTCCACAAAGCCAGTCAGGCATCCTGAAGTATGCTTTGAACTGACATACCCAGTGGGGTCCATCACACAATCAAATTCCTGTCCCTTCTGATGCAGAAGGGACAGTGAAGTTGTCAGAAAGATGTCAGCTGGAGGAGCTTCTCCTGCCACAGTGATTAACTCAACCCGTTCTGCCTAGATTTAACAGACCCCCAGGAAAGGCAGCTGCCAAAATTCTTATTGCTCTTGCACAGGAACATGTTTCTGAAACACTCTCTCCTGTAGATGTATATGTTTGTATATGTTCCACTGCTGTGGAGAATACATGGTGCATGCTTCCAGAAACGTGCATGAGGTCTGTTTCTGGGATGAGAAAAAGCACAGCAGTGTGTTGCCTGTAGCACACACACATGGCATGGTAACAGCGAGGAGTAATTCAGATCTGGCTAATTTTTGCTGCATGGTATTTTCGCTGTAGCCAAGGCAAGCAGTTGTTTGCTGGATAAGAAAAATGCAGACCTGTACCTCAGCTGAGAGATAATAAGTCACTGTGACTTTATCATATTTGGAGCTGCGCATGTTCCCTTGGGCTTGCCCATGCACAGTTTCATGTCAGGTTCTACTGCAGGTGACTTTTTCTGAGCAAGACTCCAACATAATGCCAGTTCCCTGCAGCACCATACGGAAGCTAAGAAATTCACTTCTGAGTGTTCAGTCTCACAAGCTCTATGTTATTAAAACATAGCATTTTCCTACACAATCCGAATTGAGAAAGAGCACAAATTGTCACAGAATTTAAATCCTTTATTTTGTGGATGGTTCTACTTATTCCCTCCCCTTTTTTTCCTAGCTATAATGATATTTTGCAGATCCTTTCAAAATCAGCATTTTACTTTTCTTGTCAAGAGGGATGAGGGTGAAGCAGTAAGATAAACGATTGGAATTCTGCCATCCAGGTGGACTGTCAGCATGTTAAAAAACAGATTGAAACTGGGAAAGAACTAAGTGAAAATTTATGCTCTGTTGGCTGCTTCTCATTAAGAAACATTTGCTCATGAATCTTACATTTTCAGCCTGGATTGTTCTGAGTGATAAGAGCATGACATCATAGAATTTGCCAATGGGTGGGGGGATACATCTCAAAAAAAGAACTTTAAAAAGAAAGATGCTTTTTATGTCCTTTCTTCCACACTCTGTTTTATTTAAAAAAAAAAAATCAATGGCCTTTTCATCAGTTGTACTTCTTGTGGTTTGATAAGACCCAAGTCATGCCTTGGACCCTGTGCAACAAGTCTCACTGACTGCAAAAGGACTTTGTCTCTTATGCCCTTCCTTCGGTGGATTTTGGTCTCTAATTATACATTTTTCAAGAGGCTCGTGACTCTCAGAGACTTTGGAATTCCCATCTGAATAGACCACAAATACATGTTTGCAAGAAAGTGCCACCCACTGGCCTCATAAAAATCAAGCCTCTGCTTAGTTCTATAGATTTTTATTTATAGAGAGTAAACCCATAAAATAAACTTATTTTGAAAGCATAAGCCTTAGAGTATTTTAAGCATAAGCCTCCTCCAATCTGAAGAGGACCTTTAGATCACAGTCTGGAAGCCAGGGATCCATATCACTTACAAAGAACTGACCTGTGCCACGGTTTGCCAGTTAGTAGCATCATCCTCACTTGGATGGATTCCTTGATTCCACCTCCTCTGAACAACATAGATCACAGGCTCAATGGAAATATTGAATTTTGAAGACCACTTCACCTCCAGGTCTCCAGACTGATGTTCTATGAATTTTAACTCTTTCCGGGGTTTCAGTGGAACACCTGAAGTAGGAATGTACAGACAAAAATATATGAGTAATTCACAAGATGCAATTAGGCCATTTGTAGATGAAGTTGTATAAAAGATTAATTAAAAAAACCCAATCATTGGTTGGTGAGAAGGCAAAAGGGGAGAATTATAAACCTGGAATTTCAGAAATGTTCACAGCTAACCTATCTCTCAAACATTAAAACTTGTTTTTAAAAAAATCTTCAAAATTATTTATTTCATTAAAAAACTAAAGGATCTGGAAGTCATAAGCTAAAACTGATCTTACAGAAAAGATTTCCCAAATAAACTTTCATAATCTGGAGAAAGATCCCTTTAATCCCAAGCAGAATCAGCTGTACTTATTGCTCAGTTTTTCACCGAATTTATCCCTAAACACATGTAATGACAAAATTTCCACAGCATCACATAGCAATCTGTTCCACAGCTTCTCTATCCTTACTACAAGAAAGCTTTCTCACTACCTTGTTTAGTCTCCTCAGCTGCATCTTAAACCTGATACTGGTCCAAGATGTTCATGGACTATAGGGAACAGATTCTTTCTTTTATCTGTAGAGAAGCTTTTAATGTACCGCAAGACTATTATCATGCTTCGGATTGTTTTCTTCTTCAGTCTAACAACCACAGTGCACTCCACCTTCCTTTTAAATCTGTTTCTAGACCTCTGTTCACTCTTGCAGTTGTCTCTGGAGACTCTTCAGTTGGCCAACAACCTTCTCCAGAGTCAAGCCTAAAACTGGATGCAGACTGTGTCTAAGTTCTTAATAGTGTAAACCAGTGAAGCGTGATTATTTTACACATTTTACATTAGTCTGATATACCTAAAAAAGCTGTTTGCTTCTCCATAGCAGCATGATCTTATTGACTCACATGCAGCTGCACTGTATGATGTGTTACTCTCCACTCTTCCCTAATGATCTAGAAAGCTAATTCCAAGACATCTTGGAAAAGATATGTTATATCTAATGTATACTGTCAAATTGTTGCATTTCAGAGACAGAGATGTCTTTCTAAAATATTACTATAGTATCTCATTACACAGTGACACCAAAGAATTGTTATTTCTGTTGTTTATACTGCTGGTAATACTGCCTTTTTGAAAACATCTGCAGTAGCTTGAAGAAAAAAACATCTGTTCAAATTTGGGATCTTTTGATTAAATCAACAAATCCAAGTGTTAGATACAGTTCTCTAGGCAGACTTCAGGAACACATATATTTGAATGTGCAGCATTTTGTCACTTTAGGATATGTCACAAATAAGATTTATATGTTGAGATATAAACTTTCTTTGCAAGTTATGGTATGCACCAAATTTAATTTTGCTGTTTCACCAGGTGCCCACATAAGTCCAGCTATATGAATTGGTTCGACAAATCATTTCCTACTCAGTCTGCCACAGATGCCTCAGCTCAGGCAAACAAACCACTTTCATATTTTAAGAGGTCTTCTCAAAAATCCAGGTATACAAGTAGTTACAAATAAATGAAAAGTGATCTTGTAGATCTTGAAGAAACCTAATATCAACCCGAAGACAATCCTTTACCTAAATCTAGTTATTACAGCAGTTTAGAACCTGGATATCCTTCAACACCCTGCAGTCTTAATCTAATATAATGAACATCACCGAACATGTCAGTTTAGATTTCCACATTTGAAAATCCTTCTTTAATTATTATATACAATAATCCTACAATTTGCATGTTAAGAAAACTTCCATCTGCTTTGCATTAGGGGCAGTTGGACTCACTCGATTGCAAGTATCTCAGCCTCTCCGGTGTTACGTAATTGTGTGCAGATGGAGCATGGCAGCACAAACAATGAGAGCACAGCACAAGTGCATTTTAAAATACTTTTGTAGAACAGCACCATCAATTTAATATCCAGATGTGAAGATCCAATTACTCTTCAATGTGCTTTTTATTATGTAAATGGTCAGCTCTTTCTTCATGCTGGAACAAATTAGTCCTCTGAAGTCTGCTGTGCTTAACCAAGGAATTCAAATCACTGATTGCTGTACATGTGCAATAACAGAGTCCAGGAAAAATGTTTCTAAAGGTGTCTTTCAAACAGTACATGCATCTCTGTGCCATGAAAAGTAAGTGCACAATGGTCCATCAGAAATCTCATGTCTTAAATGTTGGATCTCCAAGAATTCAGAGTTCCCATGGACGGCTTTTGGACAGTAAAGGGTAAATGGGATCAATACAATTGTAAACACAGTTCAACAACTCAGAGATGGACAGTTTTAAAATTGTACACCGTGTTTTTAATAGAAAATTATTTTCCTTTAAGCATGAAAAGAGTTATTAAACTGTGGGTGACGATCTGGCACCATTGCACCCTTTAAACGTCATAATCTTTTCTTCGCAGTTTACCTTTTTTACATAGATTTGCAGTTTATTCTGCTGTATGGATTGATCCCTTACACATGTCAGAGAAAAATAGTTAGGCTGGTTTAGACAGCATGAAGTAGGTGCATCATCACATCTGAGGGACCACTACTTCTGAAACAAGAAAAAGGTGACAGGTAACTTTTTCAGCTGCCACCAGCTCAGTGTAGAAAAAGATACATGTTCTTGTCCTTAGCTGGGGATGCACGTGCACATTAGACAAAGTGAACCATTTTTTATTTCTTTCTCTTCCTTCGTTTTTCTTGTGCATTTTTAAACTGGTTTATTTCTAAGCAGATTTACTGCCCCCCTATCTCTAAAGAACCAAGTCTACTTTAGACAATTACTGTTATTTACAATAACATTATGTTTACACAGAAAACAAATTAGGTAGGCAGTGGAGAAGGGACACTTTTTGAAGTGTTTCTTCAGTAGTTGAGATGGCATATAAAAGGTGGATGATGCCAATGAGAGAAAAATAGGAGACAACATCTGATATATTCAGTAAAGAGACATAAATATATGAAGACTCTGTAACCAATTAGTAATACTTCCAACAGAGATGAAAAAGCATAGTCATAATGACTGGTTATGTTAATCCAACAACATTTGAAATACATGTCTTTGGTGGCAGTGTACTTGTATTAATATTCTTTTAGGATTGGGCTTTAGCACTCAGTACTAGAGGGTAAATTGAATTTGTTAATCCAGCAAATCAGATAGGAATTTTATATCTGCTGTTGTAACTACTCTCCAGACCTTGATCAACGGTAAAGCTACAGGAACCTCTGTAGACTCTTAGATTCAATCTGAGTTCATTTTCAAGCTGTGAGTGCTGTCAAAATGATAAGAATAAGTACTAAACTTATTCACTAGATCTCAGTCGTGCTTGCAGAGTTTGTTCTTCCATAGTGCCAGGAAGGTCATTTACCCCTGGAGGAAATGAATAGCAAGCCTGCTCCGCATCTATTTGTCTTTTGTTGCAGAAAGACAGGTTGAAGAGGCTAATTAGTTGAATTCATCAGCTGAGAAGGCAATAGGGTATTGAGCTTGCATGTCCTCTGCAAGACATATATGCTCTTACAAGCAAGCACCTCCTGCAGATCAGTGATAAGATGGTAGGGAAGGTTAGTTCTGCTCCTACATAATCAGGCTGAACAGTAGTAGACCTTCCAGTGCACAGTTACAGAATGTATCATATCCTGTCATATTCTGTGTCAGCTCCAGAAGCATGTAATCTTGTTTCATTTGTTTGTTTTGTTTTTACCTTTTCCAGCTGTTACATTTACTGAAATGCTTTGTAGTTGTGGCATGGAGCTTGATCATGTAAATCACTATATATACAACATGAATGCCTGTTTATCATTCTGGTCATTTGTCTCAATACAACAAAATAAATAAATAAGTGATCCATTTTAATAACTTTCATTTTGAAAGGTGCTGTGTTTTATGGTGCACTAATTCCTTACAGTTTTAAAGGGCTGCTCTAAAGTATCTTGGAACCAAGAAAATTCCCCTTCTGCACTGGAAATCTGGATCACAGAACTGCCTGCTGTTCAAAATACTTTGAGTAATACCTTCTTAAGTTTTATGCTTACTCAACTCTATGACTCCTAGATCAAATTTTCTCTATTTATGTGAGTAAATAAGACAGTGCTTACTGATGACCCACTCTGTACACTCAAAGACAGGATTCAAAAGTCAAAGCACATTATTTCTGACATACATTCTCATCACTAGAGACACTGGAAAAGATTCATTAACATTTCAGTTAGAACAATGATCTTAAAAATAAAATCACCATCTTCTTCACATATTTTATCACGTTTCCATCCACAGATTGAAATAAGCATGGATTCAGATCTGAGCCTGGAGCTTAGTTCAGAGTTCTGCTGATTAGGCTCCCACAGAGAGCCCATGATATCTGATTAATAACTGAATAATATTTATTTTTTATCACTGATGTAGGAGAACAGATTTCTAACAAAACATACCAACTGTGTGGGACAAAATTATGCCTATTTTTCTGGTTAGGAGTACATTTTTCAAATATTTCCATGTATAAGGCTTTTTTTAATTCCAATAAACTAAAATCTGGAATTTGTCTAAGCAAATAATTTCTTAGCCTATATGTTCTTGCTGAAGGATGTAAAAAAAAAAGCTTTTTTTTTACAGGACTCAATGCAATTAATTTTTTTTTAATAAGACTGCCTTACATTTAAATAATGAGTTTATACATATATGTGATATTATAATCTTTCACTATTCTGTTCTTAGGTCATTAAGAACATCAATGCCAAATATACTGTGTTGATCTGCTCTTTTACCAGATTATTTCAAACTTCCTATGTGGTAGTCCCATATGCTTGGCTTATATATAATAACTGTTATTTGTGATTAATGGGACCTGAAATATATATCATTAAAGATTTTTCTGCTGCATTATCTCTCATCTGTATCAAATTAAGTGAGATTTCACCTAAATTGGCAAAGTTTGTTCTGCTTAATAGCCATGTTTACATTCCACAGATTTCCAGACATGGACTCCACAAGGCGGGGGGAATTAGAAATTTAAGCAGCATTTCTCTCTGGCTTTCCACCCTTTCACTGTGCAGCCACATCTCTACAGGTACCTCTCTTTTTTCTCCCCAACCATGCAAAGTCTCAGGAAATAAAAGACCTGGTTTTCTAGTAGACTTTGTTACAGCTTGAAGTTATAAGCCCAGTTTGAGCACATATTAATAATCTCTACCTTTGTACAGATTCTTTGGAACTTGGCACGTATGACCACATCCATTGGAACAACATTTCTTCACTCCAGAACATTCACTATCAGCTTCACAGCTTTCAACACAGGCAGCTGCAAAACCACTGGCCTTCTCAGGTGCTGGGCAGTCCCCTTGCTTCACAGACAGGATGTACTTAAGGAATTCACAGCTAGTTAGGCATTCATAATTCTTCTTGGGGAAAAGAGGCTAAAAGGAAAACAAAAGAAGTGTAAAGTGTTTTCAATGGGAACAAGGAAAAAAAAAAAAACACCAAAGAAAAGATGTTGTAAGTTTTCCAAGATCTCCTAAAGGAATATTCAGATTTTCAGCTTTTGCAAGACTATCCCTGAACATTTATATATTTAAGCCACTTCTAAAAAAGCATTCCAAGTAGAGAATGATGAATTTTCTCAAGTAAGACCACCATATTGAATGGAATAAGGTTGTTTATATCTGCCAGCTTTCCCTTGTTTTCCTCACATTGGCTGGGTACAAAGTTGCTCAATTACAGATTAAAAACATTCCGAAAACAAAGGAGAAGCAATGGTCAGACAGTCTGCTTTTCTTTTTTTTTTTTTTGGACAACCCCACATTCCTCCCTCTTTATTTCGTAACACTTTCACCACAATATCTGATGTAATGCCACTCTAGATAAATAAGGGAAATCTTGTGTCATTATACTGTTTGAATTAAGTTGGCTAAGAGAAGATTTTGCAGCATCTTTTTGCTCTTGCCTGCATATTAGTAATTGTATAACTCTTCATGGACCAGAACTAAATTTCTGATAAAATGATCAGCAGAAAATGAAAATTGAAATAAGCCTTAAATATACTGATTAAAGATCAAAGTAAATGCTACTTCTTTGAGAAATCTAGTCCTAGATATATTAGAAGCTGCTTCAATGCATAGACATTATATAACATGTACTACTCAAAGATTTGCGAGGTCCACTTAAAACTGTATGTAAAATAGCATCTAGAATCCTGGAGAGAATATTGTGTGTGACATGGAGATTACATCTCCTCTTTGTTTAGTTTGGTGCAGAACCAGATAAAGTGATTCTCTCAAAGTGATTGGTGGAACTGTGGATGGGCAACCCTTGCAACTGGGGTTGTCTATAGCTGGCCTTTCTATCCTAGAGCAACCAAAAACCTTCCACCCTGCCAGATCTCACTTATAGGTTCCTAAGGCTACACAGGAATTATAACCCACTCTCTGTCCAACTATTCATGTAAATTCTGAAACTTCCTTCCATATTCAAATGTTTTACTTCCTTATTTTTACTGTTCTCATATTTCTGGCAAAATGAGAAAGACTTGGCCATTATGGAGGCCTAGGTGTTTCACAATCCATGTGTCAGTTTACTCTCCAAAGTCACTGTAGTCCAAGAATGTGTCACTATACTATCTTTCCAATCTTTTCCTACAGAGCAGTCCAGAATCTTTGAATCGGGCTTTTAAGGTTGCATTTGGGTGTTACAGGATTAATTAGCCTAAAGGCTGCAAAACCAAGCAGTCCCTGTGTTTCCTACAGACCCCAGTGATTGTTGGACACACACTCCAGCTGTTCCACCATCGGAATGCACCTGATCCCATGGTTAGCCAGTTAAAAAGCTAAACCAGCAGAATCTAAATTTACGTGCGGAAAAAAAGGAGTCAGATGAACTACTTCTCTTCTTCGCACATAAGGTTCCCTTTACTATTCAGTAGTACACTCATTCCATAGATAAAGAGTAATATACCAGGCAGGGACCTTGAGAAACACAAAGCTAAATTATTGCTTCCAGATTTTTTACAAAATACAAAAAGATTAAAAACACTCTCACAGGAAAACATCCTCCTTTAACTCAATCAATGTCTATGGAGTATACATGAGTCTGAGAGAAAGGAAAGTTTTGTGTGTGTGAAGCTAATTTCAAATCCTAAAACATCACAAATTTGCAGCTACTTAATTAAAAATGTTATAGCTCCCTGAGGCATAATACGTCCTCAAGGCTTCTCCTCCTCACCCTATTTCACAGCTCATTTTTCAGTTAGCTGCTAAATGTGCTGCTCTTCATTATGGGCCTTTGAAGTTCCAAATTTAGCTTTAACCACAAAACACTAATCAAAGAAGGATGCTCACAGTTTTTAACTACAATAGAAGAGTGTTCTACAAATGTTTTCCTTTTAAACCAATTTTATACATATTTTCACTCATATCTGGAAACATGCAGTCTGAGTGAGGACTGATATAAAAGAACAACATAAATTAGATCCACTAAAACTCCTTTATTACATTACCCTAGAGTTTTGTATACGAGGAAGTGGCAAATAATCTGGGCTGAAAAACTCTTACAAGTCTTGGTTTTCAGGAGAAACTTTTACTTTGACTTCTCATGTAATTACATAGGTCATACATAATCCCTACTTACACATTGTTGTATCTAAATTTTTTTAGTTGAAATTACAGCTTCTCTTAATCATCTTCATGATGCTTAAAATCATTTAAACATGACATGCTCTTATATCAGAAAAGGAGTGTCCACAGTAAAAGAAGATTACTTAAATCAGTGTATCAGTGAGATCAGTACATCAATTAAGGTAATTTCTACTTTTTTTATAGGAAAAGATTAACACATTCATAATGATTCACTTTCATAGACTTAAATTTTTACCTTTATATTGATTTAGTTATAAAAAATCAACTTTCTATTGAGATATTTCCATTCTGAACTAAAAGCCACTGACTTCCACCAACTCAACAGAGCCACGTTTCAAATCCAATAAAGTCATCTCCACTTTTGCTACAGTTTAACTGATCCATGTTTGCTTATTCATAGATTATTCTGAAACATGATCCAAAAACATTTTTCTAAAGATTTGTTCCTGAATAATTATGCATTTTGATATCAGTCTTCTGAACTGGGAGTCCACAATACAGTTACTCCTGGATTTTAGAAAGCAGGAAAGCCATCTGTTCTAGCTACCCTGCACAAGGATTTTTTACACAATGACATTTTATCTTTTAAAAAAAGATCGTGTTTCTTACGCATGGCCAGAAAAGATAGAAGGGTAAGTGGTAGAAATAGCATCTTATGGGAGGGATTTAACAGCAGCTTCTGAGAGATGCTATGTAAGTCTGGACCAAGTCTTAAAAGTATAAGTTGATAAAAATCATTTGGTCAGAAAAAATATATTTTTTTTTAACTCAAAATTAATACGGCTACATTGTTATATGTGTATTCTTTCCAATGAAGGTGATTGCTGTAAAATCCCATGTTTTTCAGCTGGCTCCTTGAAGCTAATAATTTAAATTAAAGAGACTGCTAGAACAAAGTGAGAAAGTGTGCCCTTGGGCTGACGTACCTCACAGAAGCTTTGGCAATGGTTTTTCTTCAGGTCCCAGGATTCTTTGCAGGGCTCCAGGCACTAGGAAGAGTCAGAAGGCAGGGAAGTGTCAGGAAGAGAACGAAATAAACAACCACAAATAACCTCATTTCTTCTCCAGTTGTTTGTTTGGCCTACAGCAAGTTAATAATCCACTTCTCCCGGAGAAAAGATTGTGTCATTGAGTCATGGTGTCAGAGCAAGGTCATGACAAGCCATAGTTAGAATACAAGAAATATATTCATTATTTCTTACAGTACAAGGCAATCAACTCACTGGTTTATTATACCATGCTATTTTCCAACTTATTCAGTCTAGGTCTTAGTACCATTTAACACCATGTCACTGGATCACAGAGACAATGTCAAAAGCACTACTCTGAGCAGTGAAAGTACAGAAGTGCAGAAAGCTAAATCTTCTCCTCAGCAACCAGACTAGACAGGCACATTGCCTACCCAAGCAAGAAACTATTTCATCAAGCTATGGAGTAAACTCAGCAGAGGTTTAAACACTATTTCTGTATAAACAGACAATGTTCACTGGTCTGATAGCAAAACCACTCCATTTCAAGTACCATATTACCATTATTTCACCTTCAACCTCCACTGCAATGGTTATACAGAGAGCTGAGAGGAAAATTCTGCAAACCACAGTTAAGCTTCACAGCACAGCATAAAGAAAAATCACACTATTAAGAGCATTTACTGCAGCTGAAACATAAATTCAGATTCAGATTATATTTTATTAATATAAAATATATTAGTATTGAATTAATATTAATATTGCAATGCAATATTAATATAATTTCTCTTAGTATCAGACTGGATTAGATTTAGACTATTCAAAATCAAGCATGAATACCTATAGGCTGCATCTTGGCTTGACACCTGTACATTAATGTACTAAAACCAACATTAAGCATTTTTCTTGCTATCAACATAGCCTAAAAATATAATAACACCATTAGTCACAGAGGTTACATATTTCCAGGAAGAAAAATACCATTAAAGCATTTTCTTTATATATATTTTGGTATTCCAAACTCAATTTCTAGCTCTTCAAAATTCAAAATGTGTTGTATACAGGCTAATTAGAAGGTTACATTATAAAATGTCACTAAGTCAGCAAGTTTATTAATTCCAGAGTGTTGTTTCTCCTGTGGTATGGTTACCACACATTTGAGCCCAACTTCACTGTCTTGTCATTTTACAACTCCCCTGCTTTGATGGATTAATCAACAAATTAATGTGGTACAAGTGGTGTAAAGGCAAAACAGGAGACATTTTGACCACTCTGGGACTTTGCCAGTGATCCCCAAGGCTGCCAGGACTACCATGTCCTTGCCTTCTCTCAATTCCTATTTCATTGCTGTGCAGTCGTGGAGGGTGTATCTAAACCAGCATATCCACAATCTTGAGTCGACAACTAAGACCAAGTTCATGCTGACTGGACCACCTTCCTTGCAGGCTGTAGAGGAAGAACGTTGGTACTCCTGGAAAGAAATACCAAGATGCTGTACAATTCAGATGGTTTCTTCAAGGCATTTGTACCAGGATGTCTTCATCTGCAATGTAAGTAGGCTTCAGCACTTGATACCATCTGGCTGTTGTCAACTTTCAATAATCACGCAAGAACAGCCCAGGCTACTGGGCACCTCCTGCCTCAGGGCAAGCAGAGATAATGGGCATTCTCAACTTCGACATTTCAAAGGACAAAATGAACCAGGGCTGAGCAGTATCCTGAAATCCAACTGCTCTCAGAATATGTCAAGGAAAACAGATTATGTAGCCAGCCAAAAGGCCTCCACAGGCTCTTACAGGCTCTGATTAGGATACACACTCTTACGTATACATACACTAGAAAAATCTCTCTACTCCTGCTGTCTGAGCCGTCCTCAGAGCACTGGGCCAGCCTAGCACCATAGGCAGCTGCAGGAGCCAACTGCCCAGCTTTAGTGGGGCTGTACCGTTCTGCTGGTTAAGAATAACTGCTAGCAGACAGAAATTTTGCAGTAGAAGAGTCTGGAACTGTCTTACTAAAAAGGTTGGTATTAATCTTGCAATAATAAAGAGGAGAACACCTCACAAGCATTGAGGTTTGTGCACTGAACCTCTTAGCTATCCTATTATGAGGTTACCCCAAAGTGGGTAGCTGGAAACACTGGAAGCTTGGATCCAGGTCTCACCTCTGAATCCTTCCCTTAAACTGTAAATCAGCCGAGATCTTGAGATACCCCCCCACTGTCTGGTGAGCTATATCCTCTAAACAGCAGTAATCTCAGGTAGAGAGATACCTTTTTCTCCCCTAAGAATGGTCTCCTTTAGTTTCTTACATGGAAGTGGAAATGTGTTCCAAATCCAATGTGTTATACACATAGCTCTGAAGAAGGGCTATCAGGTACATAAATTTGTCTTTTTCCAGTCAGCTTTCCAATAAACTTTCTGTCCTTATAAACTATAGCCTACCTGGTTCTGCTAAACTTTCATGTCCCATTTACACATGTCACTCTGAGCTGTATCTTTTATCTGCAAGGGTTGTGTTGGTTTTTTCATCATCTCTGGCATGGTTTGCTATGAATGTGCATCAGCATTAGTCTACTCAAGAACATGTATTTTTCAGTGCTCTGCACAATACAGTAGTAAAACATTTATCCCTCCACTATGGATTTCCCCCCATTTTAGACCATCTATTCCAGGCAAGAACAAAGTTGAAATTTTCTTCAAGAAAAAGAAGAATTGAGACTTACATCAAGAGCAGTTGAAGGTTTTGTGACAAGTACTGTTCTGTACATAATAAAAATTAAAATCAAGAAAATGTGAGTCAGAACTAGTGACACTAATATCTGTTTCCTGAAATCCAAGTCTTCATAGAACAAAGCATACATCTTGAACTTTATATTTCTAATACTATCAATATAACTGACCCAGAGCTTCCCCAGATCAACAGGAGCCATTCTGCTTCTGTTTAGCTTAGCCTTGACATATGAGAGGAAAGCATACAGTATTTCTCACCAGTAAGAACAGTTTCAGCATACCTAAAACACTAATAAGAAAACTAATCCCACCCAGCAGGGAAACACATTCAGGTTTTCTGGATTGGTGTAAATGTGTTTGCCTCTTAAAAGGATGCTGAAATCCTCTATCCAGGACAAGGAAGACTGTAGGCAGAGCAGCAGCTGGCAGTTGGTTTGGGCTCCAATTTGCATAATAAAAATAGTATGGGCTATGCTTTGGATTTGTGACAGAAGGTAAGCTTAGGTATGAGGATGGCAGACCACCAGCAGGCAGCAGAGCAGTGGCACAGGAAGCATCCCAGCAGTCCATTTGGCAGATGCCTTGTGGCTTGGAGCCAACCGCTGTTCCCTGCCCTGGCGCCACTGCACAGGCTCCATACTGCTGGGCCGGGAGAAGGTGTGAAACACAACACTGAACCAGTCATGACAGGCCAGTGGCACTCATCAGAGGGTGAGGGGTGCCAATCACACCGGCCTTGCTAAATCAAATCCTCATCAAGTGCTTATTTCATAATTTCCAGTGGTTACATCTGGAAGTTACAGGCTTTCTTTTTCACCCAGACTGCTGTGGAGTTATTATTCATGCTAAACAACTGCATCAAAAGCCAAAGAGACTGCTAATAGTAAGCACTCTACTACAGACCTGTTGATATTTAGACTGCATAGAATTAGGAACAAGAGCAAAGTACTGTTTCATTGAAGGAAAAAGGATTGCTATTGCTTTAAAATATTTTGGGTCATGTTTTTTATTTCATCTTTTAAAAAAAATTTGCAGTTAAGGGCCATGTTAGAGAAGTCTTTCCTGTTCTAATTTTTAATCTATAAATAAAGCAGGAGATTAGCATATGATGCATGCCATTTACATTAGTTAGTAAAGGGATCTTCAAAATAGCTTACTAACACTTTTTCTTAGGAAAGGATGCCTTTGACCTGAATTGGAGAGATTTACACCAACACAACACTTTTCAAAGTCCAATGAATTGCAAAACTTCATTTAAGTATTGAAATACGTACTTATTCAAATACTGTATATTTATTCAAAAATTACACTTAAATTAATATGACATATTTACAACTATTTAAACAGCAAAATATTTATTTCAGAGTAGAAGAGTCTCCCTACAGTATTTTTGTCTAAAAAGGCTTTTTTCTTCATCAGAGTGGAAACCAAGTCATATGCAAATTGTTGTAAAAACAATGGAATCTGTTATAGCTGGAATGCAATTACTCTTTTCATTACCATTCACCATTACTGCTGCTCCCAACAGCAGGGTCAGAAATAAATGGCTTATGTTTACAACATATATTTAAGTGCTTTGCTGTCCTAAGGAACTTAATTAAACGGATCTTAGATGGTCGTGGGGGAAAAAAAAAGGAACAAACATCTTTCTTAATAATCTACCATGTCATGAGGACAAGTGCCTGAAAAATGTATGTGCTCACTATCAGGCACTAAGCAGAGAACATTCTTAGGGTCAGGATTTAGCCAAAGAAGAATATTGTGTTCATTAGATTTAGAGAGAATAATTTTGTGATGGGTATGCTTAAATTACAACTGCACTCAAAGGAACCACGAGAAAAGTGATTTTGAATCTGTAAATCTCAGCACAGTGGCAGTAAACACAATATAAAACAGAAACAGGCAGCAAGAGAGAAATAGTTATTCTGAGATTTTTTTTAATCTTCATCTGCTGTTTACAAATAGGAACAGAAACTGTTACTTTCTGTTTCTCAAAAATGGGACTGTGAGATGTCTGAAGAATGCAATGTTTTGATTTCTTAAAAGTAAATGCACAATTATATATTTACCCAGTTCAAACCAATCTACAGCATGATAGCTTGGTAAAAAATATTAGGTATTAGCAATATCACATCACAGAACACATTGTCTTTTGAACAGTTTAAATTACAACTTTTCTGCATCAAGAGATGAAGGATGAGTTTACTGAAACTATTTCTCATGATAAAACTAAGGAGATGCATCTGGAAGATTATAATTTTTAAAAAATTTGCCACATCATTTAAAAAAAAATCTCCCATTAATTTTGTATTATATCATTCCAAAAGACCAATACACACAAAAAAACCAACCCTCAAACATTCTCTTCCTAGAAGACACATCTCATTTATTAATGCCAAAAAGAAATATCCACACTTACGTTACTGTTAGAACCAAAGACCAAATTAGATTCTCTAATATGACACATGATTCTGATTCTGCATCTGGGAGGACATGGTGTTATTCTGAAAGCTACACCTTTTGAACTTACTGCTTACAGAATTGAACTTACTACCAGGAAATAATTTAGCATAACACAGAATATTAATTACCCATAAAAGTAGGTAAGAATCACAACTCTTTAACAATTTGCAGTGAAAGATTAGAAAAGCATCCTAGGATGAGACCAATGAATCTATCTGAAGGACTCTGGCTGCCCATTTCAGGAATGTGCATAATTTTTGTCTATTGATTTTATAAAAACCTATTTATACATTTGTGTTTCAGCTTTCTGTGGTTACGTATGTCCTCCTAAACTTTAAGACTGGCATTTTCCTTCTGTAGATTCAAGGCAACTTATTGAATTCTGCATATTAAAATTAAAGAAGTGTTTGGTTCTGAAATTGAAGTTAGACAAACTCTTTTAAAGATCCCTGTTCTACTTTTTTTCATCTCCAGTTTAAACCTCTGACCAGCACTAAGGTATGGGCTATCTACTGACCCAGAATGCACAGGAGTGACTGCACGTTACAAAATGAAAAGCTCAGGTAAACAGAATCTATCTGCAGTGAGAATTTCAGGCACTTAAGAGTGAAAAATCCTACATAGGCAGGTAAGTGAATCTCATTTCCACACTGGATCATTCTGGATGCTTCCAAAACCAATGCTCTAGTTTGACTGATCTAAAGGTTTCACCTGAGCTCCTCCCCATGTGAGTGTATCACAGTATCACACTCAAGCTTGTGGGCACCTTTCCTAGTGACCAAGTGCCAAAGATGAGGTACTGCAGCACTTTGGGTATGAGAAATTTCAGGTGCTCACACGCCCTAACAGGTCAGGCACCTCCTTGTACACATCTATCTTGTTTAAAACAAACCATTAGAAGTAGATCTGACCTCATGAATCAGTCAGTTACTCAGGCCAAAAAAAACAAACCTCCATGAATCCAAAGAGAAGGGTTTAAGTGCAGAATCAGTAGCTGTCATATTAGCTTGTAGGTTGATACATGCTGTTCAAGAAGCCTCTCAGCATTTTGTGAGGTCCATTTTACACCAAGTCAGTTTCTTGCTTCTCTGACTCTTTTCCCTCTCCTCCCTCATTAGCAGACTGAATCATTAGAGCACTAATTGTCAACTTTCTAGAAATCAGTGTGAAATTTTAGCCCTGTGTTGGTTTTAGCCTGGGATGGAGTTAATTTTCTTAACAGTAGCTAGTATGGGCTATGCTTTGGATTTGTGATGGAAATAGTGTTAATAACAGGGATGTTTTTGTTACTGCTGAGCAACACTTACATACAGCATCATTTTCTGTACCCCACCCCATCAGTGAGCAGGCTGGGAATGCACCAGGATCTGGAAGTGGACATAGCTGGGACAGCTGCTCCCAGCTGACCAAAGGGTATCCCATACTGTACAGTGTCATGCTCAGCATATAAAGACAAGGGAGGAAGAAGGAAAGGGAAGACATTCAGAGTGATAGCATTTGTTTTCCCAAGTCACTGTTACCTGCGATGGAGTCCAGCTTTCCTGAAGATGCATGAACACCTGCCTGCCCCTGGGAAGCACTGAATGAATTCCTTATTTTGCTTTGCTTACATGCACAACTTACTTTACCTGTCTTAAACTGTCTTTATCCTAAACTACAAGTTTTCTCACTTTTACTCTTCTGATTCTCTCCTCCATCCCATCAGGGGGTAATTGAATGAGTGGACGTAGGAGGCTTAGTTGTCAGCTGAGTCACCTCCTAAAACTCAGTTATATTTAATGTAGGTTTATGTATCTTTAAAACTTTTTAAAGTTTTAAAAATTGCAATAGGAACAACTGTGAAACATATTCTTTTATGTAAAATAGAAGTTTCATGTGGCTACCTGGAGTTACTCCTCTGTTCATGTTAAAGAGATTCTCATGAGAATTACACTAGTAACATATTTCCCTTGTAACTGAATAAACAAAAGGGTTAAATGACAGAGAAAGGTTCCCTGTCTGTGCTCCCTGTTTTCTCTCCTGTAGGTCAGTGAGCATCATGATTTGGTGAAAAGGAGTGATTCTGTATTCGAGGATCAAGTCTTAATTAAATTAGTTACAGTTGGGGTTATTCTGTGACATTATCATGTACACTGGGAACCCAGCTGATACTGTCTGAAAGTATTGCTAATTGTAGAGCTGGGTTTGAATGCAAGCCAGGTCTTATGTTTTAAATAGTTGAGGAGATTTAGATTTCTTGAAATGTTGTCTTTTATTGATGACATCCTGACGTGGACTATGGTGGGGTAGATGGCAAGGAACAGGTGGAATTTGTTATCATTTGCAGGTACTAATTTCTTTTAATTAATAAAAGTATATGTATATACAAAGAAAAAAAATCCTGCATTTGTAATCAACATTTAGACAATGTAACCTTATGTTTTAGGACAGATAAATGCTTTTATTTTTCAGAACTTTACTAATTCTATAACAAAGTAATGACAAAATGGCTGGCACGGAAACTACACGAATGATATCTCTATTGAAGGTGCAGTTACAGCTACCTTAAATATTCTAAATCCTCTTCAACTGTAAGGTAAAACAGTGCAGCACAAAATGCCAGGGTGCAACTGGAGCAGTTAGGAACTGATAAGGACAAGGAACAGCAACCACAGGACAACCATCACATTATATTATAACACATCACACAGGGTGTACCTGCTGGGATTGGGATTAATCTGAGGCTAACATCCTAGAGGAGTTTTTTGGTTAATTCACATGGGAACTCATCCAGAGCAATTTGCCATTAAAAGTACCAAGGGTTAAATTATGAGAAAACAGCATTTTGTGTTGAGTTCTAACATCAGAAAATAAGACGGAATATAAGCCATTCAGCACCCGTCTTAGTCAATAGGAATGAGAGTTCTATTTCCTGGCAGAATTTGGTATATCCCTTATGAAAAGAATAACAGAACTGTCTAATGGAGACAGAAAGCATATCATTATATATGCAACTGAGATTTATCTTTAATAGTTCTTATCTAAGTAGGATGATGTATATAACCTGCAAGTGAAATAAAGAACTTATGACACATCAACTGCTTTAGACAAGAAATACTTTTTAAAACTATATTTCCAAACGAGCATTAAACTGTTTGACTTCTGGTTTCACATTCAAGCAGTGTGTTCTCAATGAATGAGTTTCTGCAGATGGGACTGTCAGTGTCTCATAGCAAACCACTACAACCTTCACTTCACCAAGCCAGGCGGAACATACCTTTAGTGTTTTCCAATTACAAATTCTGAAGGACACAGAGGAAAAAATTGTTCCAAACCATATCCAGGTAAGTAAGAGAAGAACAACATACTGATATGTTTCTTTGAAGCTTTATTCTGCTACTTGAGCAGAGAGGTAGACAAACCCTTGACTACAGCTCTGTTTACTAAGCCTCTTACAAGGCTTAGAAACACAGTTAGTGAAGCAAACTACACCAGTTTTAGCTGCAACCATCTCCTATCTCTTATCAGCACTTTGGAGAGTGGTCTGGTCATTCAAATGGTTATTTCAGAGCAGAATGGAACATTTCTGAGAAATCTGACTGCATGTAAAGTTGAGCACCACAGTTAAAAACTGCTACAGCAAATAGCTGCATTTGATGTGTATTTATTTTACTTGGATGTAGAGGAACTAAAGGCACACACATGGATAGGCATTACCACTCTCCGTGGTTATGCAAACTTACTAATACCAAATTAGGACTCAGAGTAGAGGAAATTTTCAGAAGAGCAATTGTTGTTATCTAACAAAAACATGAGCTTGAAACATTTATTTTTTTTTAATTGTCCACCTCATTTCAGTAGACAGCATCAGGAGTGCCAGTATCACTATTCTAAGTGTTAGCAATTTGAGTTACTGAATGCCTTCAATACCATACACAAATATAGGAAACCTTATGACTTAGGATCAGTACCGATATTTCCTGGAATAGGGAGAGAGAAAGGGCTAGTCACAGCATATCAGTTAAGTCTGACAGACCTTTACATATACAGAGTAATATTACAGGATTTGTTCCTCAAATTATGGCACCAGAAAGACCAAGACCCTTGCCAAGAACTTCAGGTCAAATATTCTGAAAGTCCATGGAGCTTTTGCAGTTAATTCCCAAAATTAAACAGGAAGTGAAAGCTACTAGAAAAGATGTAACATGTACTGAAGGTGAGAATCACTGAATGTGTTGAAAAAGAAGGAACTGTTTTGACATAAAATATTTGGAAAGTAAATTACTATTTAAAAAAAAGAGAGAAGTCATATCATCACACTGTAGCTAAAATGCAGCAGTTTCAAATATAATCCTTTTAAAGTGAAAACATCTTTCAACACTGACAGCTTGGTATCTATCTGTATAGCTTAGTTGCCTGGCACGTCAAACTTTGCTAGCAGAAGTGTTTGTTTGAAAGGACAGAATAATCTTAGGATTCTTTTCGTGTTTTTATTCTCTGTTACCAAATCAAAGTAATGGCCATCAATGTCAATTGGCTCCCAAACATTAGTTCATTCCTGATGAGTTCTTGTCGAAATTTGTTTACAGGGTTTTGTACCAGCAGATGAAACCGGAACACGTACGTACTTCTCTTTTCCTGCCTCATCGCCTAAAGCTTAACACAGTCACCAAAGAAACAACTCTGAGCTCTTATTTTGCTTGATTTTGAAATACAGAATTGAACTTAAACCTCCTACATTCATGATGAATTCCCTGAGCATAGAGTATTTGATGGATCTTTCTCTCTCCTGTTGAAGCTGTTTCATCTTGTATAAACAATGAGATCTTCTCTAGAGAAGAGCCTTAAATGTCAACTTCTCACCTTGAAGGGGCATGCCCTAGCAGGACTTCTGATCCTCCTGAAGTTCTTTTGAAATAATTATAATAGGTACAAATATTTTGTCTCTCAGTGCAGTAGTTATTCCACCACTTCTTTGCTACAGAGATAATACTCTTTCTCACTCTCTCCTCTTTTCACATCTTTGATTCCTCTACTAACCTACTCTGGCCTTAAAATTGTTGTTCTAATTATCCTTATTCAAACTGCTGCCTCAAAGATAATTTTCTTATTCTTCTGTTGCCTTGCTTTTATGCACTGCATCAAGTGCAAATTAGTTCTCTTTTTTCAAAACTCTTCCTAGCCCTTATTCTAAATCTCCACATTCCAAGTTTTCACCTGTCAACATATAAGGTGCAGCATTGGTAAAATGCTATGAAGCAGCAAGTCAAACCCAGAGCAATAAAGTGTACGCAAGATATATACTGTAGCAAAGTGCAAAGGTTATTTTAAATCAAATGAAGAGTGATATGGTCTAAAAAGGTTAAGAAGCTCCCTGTAAAAGAATTCTTCTCATAGTGCTAATAGCTTTAATTGCTTAGTGCCTTCCTGCTTCTTTCTGTGCTATTGCTTGCATTCTTTGGCAGTGAAGTTACTGCGTTAATGAATAATGAAATGAGTACCCAAATTAAACAACAGCACCAGTTTTACTTCTCTGTCTGGCTTACTTTCTTCCGGTTGCATTCCTGCAGTGCAGTTTACCAATAAACTGATTTGTCATCTTTACATCTATTCCACCAATCTATCATGGATCAGTCATGAAAAATTTTTCTGTTTTTAAAGCTTCTCTAAGATTGCATCTGGAACTTAGATAGTAAGCAACATGGTAAGAATATTTCCACCTACATGTTCCTACTGTTTCTAGGCCACTGTTCCCTGCCAACCTTTCCACATGGATAGGGTCGGAAGAGGGTAATATAGCAAAAATAACAGCAATGCTTACTGCTAACAACATGGGTCTGCAAAATATAACAGCTTTTCCCCTCCAGATCTTAGAAATGCAGATGAGCTTTCACCATTTGTTTTGAGCAGTAGTGATAGTGATCAGCTCATGGATAACTTTACAGTTGCACATGATGATCTCAGAGGTCTTTTCCAACATAAATGATTCTATGATTCTATAAAAAAGAAGCCCATCTCATTGTCTAAAATGTCTCTCTCATAAACTGTCTTTTCATTTTCTAATATTTGACCATTTGCTTTAATGATTACATAATACTTTTAAAGTAAAAGTGAGCATAAATATTTTGACATTTTATAAATGTAAAGAATTTCCATTGAGAAAACATAATTCTTTTAATCTTAAACAGACAAGAGAAAGCCTCTTCAAGCTGGCACCTTCCCCTTCCAATCTGTTACAAGGCAGCTTCAGAAAACCACACACAGTCTTGTTATAAACACCATCTTGCTGTGCAACTTGAAGTGTCTGTCAGAGCAGCGCTGCTCTCTCCAAGTAAAGTCAAATTTTTTGTTGCTGTTTTATAAATGAGTTAAACTAGTGAACTCTTCTGATAACAGATGACTCGACTTATACATCACCCTGCAAATTCACACATACATTTCTTAATGAGAGAGCCGCAACTAAATGTTCTTTTTTGCTTGTATCCACCACAGTTCTATGGTTTTATAGACCACTGAACAATCGGAGACGACCAAAAAAAGGGGGGCCCTCTTTGTCTAAATCGTTACTTTGTTTCTCTCCCCTGGTTTTCTGTTTCCCTCCCAGCACTACCACCACCGTCTGAAACGACATATTCCGCATTACTAAACAGCAAGAGCCATAGGGCTTTTCATTTCTAATTTCACGCCATAATAAAATGCAGTGGTTGTTTCACTGGGGGACCTGAAAAGCCCTCCTTTGTGAGGCTGGTCTGGCGGTCAGGTTAAGTATCACACGCTGGCAGCAGGCATCTGTGCATGGCTCTTCGAGCAGTTATGGCAAAGGGGGAGGAAAAAGAGCAGCAAAATCAAAAGGAGGTTCTCTTGGAAAAAAAAAAGAGAAATTAATCCCCCACTCTGAAGAATGCACATTCTATTGCTTGGCCTAAATAGTTTTAAATGTATCTCTTGTCCACCTCAGTGATAGACCAATCAATCTAATAGTACGTCCAGAATGTTTTCGGTGTACTCAGAGTGATGCTTGTTGCTTTAATGGAAAATCTACTGATCTAAAGTAGACTGATGATACAAACTTGTGAGAGGAAGGGAAAAAAATTCTAAAGGCGATAAATCTGCATTTTTTTAAATTTCACAGTAAACATTCATACCAAAAAACCCCCACCTAAAACCAGTAAGATGATCAGGAATAACAAACAAGAAATACGGTGCTTCTAAAAGATCCAGGACCATATTTAATAGAAATATTGCTTCATTCTATAAAGTAGAAGCTACAATTCCATTAATCCCAAGTACAACAGGAAGAAAATACCAAAATGTAACAGGAAACTCCATTAAGTGTTCTACACTTATCTTGGATTTTTCAAGTATATTCCCAATACACACACAATGTTCTTCTGTCTCATTTTTAGAAACCCTATTGTATCCATTGAATCTTTTGTAAAAAGAGATATTGTGAATCCTTTTCACAGCAATCTCTTCATGTGTCTTAATGGAGTCTACTGAAACATCAAAATGAGTAAAATTCTATCAATTTACATGACAATTCAAAGAATAAACACTGCTTAGAAATAGTTTAAAGTTTAGATAGTTTCACATATTAGTTGAGGAGGAAAAAACAAATCTAAACAAAGTAACCTAAAATAGCTATCTCGTTTTAAATTATTTCTTTCAAAAGTTATTAAATAAATGCCTTCCCTTTTATTGTTTTTCAATGCATGCTACACATAAGCAAGAAAAACTACACATCCATGCTAAATTTCTTTATCTCTAATTGTGGGGTTTTGGGGATATGTTTATGTGATGAGCATGAGCAAATTTAAATCCCTAATGCCACCAAAAGGGGCAGTCCCGAACTGTGACTAGCACTCCTTTAGATGTAAATGTGCTAAAAGAGGCACTCTAAATGAAAAAATGACCAGTTTTTAGCTAAGTAAACTTTCCCATTCAGCTCGCCCAGTAGCCTCATAAAAACTGGCTGTCTGGGTTGGGGACATGGGCATAAGAAAAAGAGAGAGGAGTCTGTAAACACCTCTTTAATTGTGAGCCTGCACTTACAACAGCTTAAGTCAGCTATAAAACCACAGTCTAAAAACCAATTAATATCTGATTTTCCCTCCAAGGCTGAGTAATAAAGGTTAACATTATGATGTTGAGAGGTAAGCAGGACAAACTGGCAGCTGAGTTAATAAATAAATAGTTCTGATTAAACTGTCATAGAACATAAACTGTTAAATCAAACCTCAGCCTTTTGCTGAAAGAATTGAGCTGCACACATTTTCCCCAGGACAGACTACTGGCCATTTCCACTTCCATTTCTACTTCCAGGACAGAAGGGAAGACAATTTGTCTGTCCAGACTGTCACAGATTGCACCATAGGAGCACATTCTGCTTTCAGTGTACATGACTGTTGTAGTTGACCTCTGCAGCTCAAACAGGCATCACCACATTCCTTCACTGTAAAAACTTAGGCTGATAATTGGGCAAGCAAAATTCTTCCAAAATTCTCCTTAAATATGAAATTTAACTGACATATGTAATTCCTAAAAGTGTTCTAGATTTGTGGTTAAAGAGGCAGATTTTATTTTTTTACTTTAGCTTGGAAGCTGAGTATTTTAATTAATTACCCATTGATTTCTAACATTATTCAAACATACTGATCTTTCCCATCATAAACAGCAATACGTAAAAGACTGACAGTAACATACTTCTCGTCATCCTAAAGTGAGCTATCACAGCGTGCAGACGTAAAAATGATGAAATTATCTTTAACACTTTGACTTAATCTTTCTAACCTAAATGATTCTATGACTCTTTGAAATGGAATCAAAGCATGATAAAGGTGATGCTATAGCACAGCAAAAAAATGTAAAGTAGATATTTGGGATATATAATGCTTTAATTAGTTCTCTGACATTCACTTTAACAGGACTCTTGAGCAAGCTCTCAGAGGAATCCAAGAGTAAGATTATGGGAACATGTCAGTATTAAGCCCCTATAAAACAACTATCTTGAAGTCAGCTCTTTGCATAGCACTCTATGCTGACAGATGAAATGGATAGCTTGCCTTTTTATGCAAATATATGCAAGGAAATGCACACTAGTTAATGAAGTATAGCCAAAGGGTCTGAACCAGAAGCCATAATTCCAGATTACATCAGCACAGGTTGCAGGTGCCCACCAATCTCAGGAACTGACTCCCTGCAATTGCTCAGAGGCATCCTAAATCTCATGGTCCAGACAAGAGCACCAGAATGCTCAATTTTGTATAGAGAACATGTACCTGTGAGCTGCTCTGTAGTTACTGCCATTGTAAACTGCAAAATATGACAATCCTGAAAAATCTTCATTGAAGGTTCTGGAGCTGCAGCAGCTCTAACTGGATGTCACTTGTTACTACTCATCTCAATAAAATAGGGTTAGGTTAGGCAGTAGGGGCAAGATGATAGGTTGGTGGACTGTGCAAATGGAAGAAACAAAATAATGGCAATGGATGTGGGAAATAGAAAAGGGGGAGGGAAGGGAAAAAATAGTCCTGCAAACCTTTCTGTGTGAAGTCATCTGTACGGACTGCAGTACATCCTTGAGAGTATATTAATATGTAATAAAATACTGCAGCTTTTCATTCAGTCAGGATATTCCCATGTTTTCTGTTTTCTATATAGCTACCTTTTATAATGAAATGCATCAGGGATTTTCTTTTAGGAGTTAAACTCTTCTTTTGAAACCAAACCAAACATCATGAAAGGAAGTATGAAAGACCATTGCCCATTCACAGAAACCTATGTCCAATATAATACACTGTATGGCAACTAGCCTCCAGCTGCTACTCCTGAAAGCCAAAGACTTTTTTCTTAAGTATCTGTCACACCTGCTAGGCCCACATGAATGCCCCCCAGAAGTCTAAAGAAGCTCAAATAGAACCAGGTGATCTTGTGTAAAGAATAATACAGCCCTTCTGCAGGATTCAGTCTCAGAGAATTAACTTGCATATTGACAGGACCTAACCTCACATCAAATGATGGAGATCGAGTCAAAACAGTCAATGGCATGTGAAGAACCACTCGGTGGACCACTTGGTGTCTCCTACAGGGAGATATACCTGGCTCTCTGGAGGTTACTGACAATACTAACTTGATCCTATTGACAACAGAGTGGGTCTGGATAGTTTCATCACGTAATAACTGTATAAAATTTAAAATTAAGGTGTATGAATCTCAAGTTAAGTCCTACCACTGATCACAATATTGTTAATTTGACTGGCATATTGGGATTATAGTGTTGAGTAACCACTTCTTACCCAACAATTGCAGTATTTCAGAATACTGCTGAAAACAGAATACTTCAGTAACAAGTATTTCAGACAGACATTTACAATATTGTGGTTGTATTCTACTTCTTAAATATAAGAACACTCAGACAGAAAGGCAGATAGAAAACTACTCATAAAGAGTCTTCTGTAGAAGACATAAAATACAATGTGGTTTGTTTCACTACCAGTCACATTTGTTACATGATTTTACTAATTTTTACTCTCTAAACCCAATTTGAATTTATATAATTTTCAATTGCTGTAACATTTCAAATATGTCTAAGGTCTATGAATGAAACCAGCAAGACACAAGTTTCTGCTTATTCAAAGAAACTGTCTTATTCCTTTTATATTTTCCAGAGTACTTCTTTGGGCAAACGGCTAGAGGTTAATATTATAAGCACCTTGGAGTAACCATCCTATATTTGTCTGAATAAATGCATCAAACAATGATGTACATAAAAAACTAATTCTCTATTTTCCCTAATCTCCACAAGGCAGTCAGATGGAACTTTCCTACCACTACGTAAAACTGTCACTACCTAGAGGCAAAAGTGCTAGTACACTGAAACTGTTTTCAGAATTACTCGTAAAATAAAATAGATATATTATCTTTATTGTTACAAATCAAATCAGTAAAAACTACCCTTTTTAGGGAACAGTATAAAATTGTTTGAGTAGCGTTTTTATACACATGAGAATGAAGAATATTTCCAGATTTTACTACTAAAAAATCTTAATAATATCTGACTGTGAAAAAATATAATATCTCTCTCCTACATTTTACAATTGCCTAATGGAATGGCCATGAAAGTTTGCATGCATCTGACAAATGTATTCTTCAACTACCCAAAAACTGCTTACGCATTCATATATAAACAACCTCAGCACCAGAGGACCAATTTTGTTCTTGAAATAAAACATGCAATGTTCATTAAAATCCAAGAAGAAGCCACCCAAGCAATCAAGGAGACAGAGTCTGGCTCAAAGTATTTTAAGAATTCATTTAAGAATTTGGCACAAATTCTGAAACAACATTTAGACCAAGCCACTTACATAAACAATCTTTCTATTCATAGGCTTAACAGCTGTCACAGCTCATTGTCCAAATACATCTTTCTATTTTTAATTTTTAAGCTTAGGCTAATCTATACCTGCATTTTTCAGAAACTACCTTGATATTATGTCTTTTTGAGGATTTTGTTTCTATGAATAAAATTTTCCTTCAGACATTAAAAAGTAGCTTACAAATTATGTTCTTTTAAATTGTGGCCACTACAGTTAATTTACTTACTTCTTTCTCAGTCCTTTTATGCATCCTTTTCTTCTTCAGAAAGCCTCTCCAGGACTGAAGATGACCAACAGAAATTACCATATCAAGATACTTTAGACATAAATGATTTTCCATAAAAGGACCATCACTGTAGGCAAAAATCGACGTTACCTGTGTTAGACAATCTGAACTTCTTGAGTGTATGGCAGGTTTTACTTTGGTTACTAAGACTCATGATACATAGAAAGTTGTTCACATCTAGATGAAGCTTAGAACACTATATCATGTGCTCCTAAAGACATAGCATTTTACAGTAAAGTTGAAATCGTCTGTGCCTGCAAAAGCCCTTTTATTCCATTATAACTACATCTCTATGAGTACTTTGATAGAGGAGTATCAAAAAGCTCTAGACTGTCAAACCAGCTGCTGACATAATTTTATATTTGTCTCCTCTCCTGGATCAGACAACAGGATAACCAAGGTATGGTGTTAAGGCAATTAAAATGGTTTTTAAAGTAGAAGAATACTTCTAGACAAAAGTCATTATAGCTCAGTTCATGAAATATGTCACCATATCTCTTCAGGTACAAATCCAATCCAAGAAGCTGAAGAGAAAAAAACATACCAGCCCCATCTGTAATGCATCTTAAACTTAATGTATTGGCACTAACTGTTCTCAAGTAACAACTTGCCCTTAAATAGTATAAGCTAAAGCTTTCTTTTAAGAGGTTTATTTTATTTACTTCATGGATAGTTCTGGCTCATTTTACACTTTACATTTCCAGTAAAAGTATAACTAAATTTCATGTACTCTGCAAACCTCCATGTAATATTTCAGAAAATAAAGAGAAAATATTCTGAAGCTTATTATTTTCCACACTAATAACCCAAATTGGTCCAGTTATCCCCAAGAAGGACAATCAATCACAACATTTGCCATAGGAGTCTGGAGAAGCTATTTCCTCCATCAAGGCATAGTAATGATTTTTCTAAATGGCAACCATCTTACAGAAAGATTTGCTTTTTTAAAAAGTAGAAATGTAACTTTGAAAGGATCATTTGACTACTGTAACAGAATACATAGAGTATAGAAGATAGGAACATTTCATGTTTGAAACAGTGTCTTCAAAAACATATGAGAGCAGAAGCAGACTAAACAGTGGTATTTAATTCCCAAGTTTACACAAGGAACACTTCATCAGTCCAAAATACTTAACATCCTCTCCCTATATATAAATACACTTGAGAGACTGTATAATGTAAAGCTATTCCATGTTTTTCGTTTTGTTCCACACACACCACCATCACCACCACACCCCTCCCCCCCAAGCAATGCCAGTGCCTTACAAAAGCTTTATTGAACTTTATGCAGATCATGCACAATACAAGACCTGTCGTGGGCTTTACCTTCCAGTGCATTGCTTCGTGTAGAGCCATTCAAACAAAGCACAAATCAATTGATACGAAACCAGAACAATAGTGTTTTCCAACTCATTGAATCCAGTTTGGGAATTAGAGATGCTGTCTTTACAAAGCAATCAGTGAAGGTTAAGTGAGAGGCGTACAAAAGTATCAGTCAAGATGAAGCCGAGAAATAGAATCCTCCCCCACAACTATTAAGTACCACAACTGAGAGCAGACTCCAGTCCCCTTGCCCTTTATAATGAGACTGAGCAAGCACTTTGCAGACATGAGCAGGTACAGCACAAGCCAAATCAGCTGTGGGCAGAAGCTCTGGTTCTGTCCTCCCACTCTGTCTGGGCTGCCAATTGTGTTTGCTCTTTTGCACTTCAATTAAAAAAATGAACACACTTCTATGCTGGCAATGCTGACAAATCTCCCTCTGCTCATCTCTCTATCCCAAGTAGTTTACAGCCAGATGTGTGAGCTGTCCACCTTGCTCACTGATAAGTCAGTATGAAGTACTGGGATGAGACAGGTAGCTGAGGGAAGACTTGACACACCTATATAAAAAACAGCCTTATGGCCAACCCACCTCAAAATGTACTGTGTTTCAAAAATTTCCTTTTTCATCATTCTTTTACTAAAGTGAAAAAATGGGGATTTTAAAGTGACTAGTAAATAAATAAAGAAAAAGTGTGAATGCTTTTTTCTTCTACTTCTGCATTTAGAACTTGTAAACTGTTGTCATAATCCTCAAAGAAAGGTGTATTGCATTCTAAAATAATAAAGCATGATTTGGCCTATTTTTGCTGAAGTTCTCAAATACACAAATTTGAGCAATCTGAGAATTAGAAAACATACTCATTAAGAAGACAGTAACGTCACCATGATACTTATGACTGGTCAAGGGACCAAAATCTCACACTAAAATTAAAATTTGGTCATTAAATCATTTTTTATAGTTTTTAATTTGCTACCAATTTGGGCAAAAAGGTTATACGCTTTAAGGTTGGATGATACTGTTTGCAATCATCTATTGAACATAACTTCTTACTTTACTTTCAAACTGACACACATATTAAGGAGCAAAGTAAAGGGGTTTTTTCTAATCTCACATGCTCCCTCTGAAAGCAACAACTTATGGGAGTTGGAGAATTTACCAGGTTTCAATTTTGGGCTCCCTGGCCTGCAGCAAGTATTCCCAATAGAGCTGTCAACTGCCCTTGCCTTTTACCACTCTACTGTGTCCCACCTTCTACCCCAATTACAATTCTTTGCTCTTCATCTTCACAAGAGTTTCAGGAGCATGGAGCTGTTTTGAGAAATTCTCCTTAGAAAAAACTCAGGAGTTTCTTAAGTGCTTCTCAGCAATATGAAGAATGGAGACTGGAGAACGATAAATATTTCTTATCTATCCTGAAACTGTTATTTGGTAGAAAACCCTGAAAAGCTTAAAATAGAAGAAATGAAGATATACTACTGGCCAAGTGAAAAACAATCAGAGGAAGGTCAAGGAATTGCATTCGGAAAATTCTATCATAAGAAATAAGATTTTTAAAACTGAAAAAAATAATCACAAATAGCAAAATAAGGCTTAGAATCAAAGCCAATTGGAATCAGTGATATCTATGCATTTAGTCCACTAGGCTTTCAATAAGGTTATAATTGTTTTAATTGAGTCTTGAAAGATAACTCCTGATTATATCATGTACATTATAAAAATAGATAGCTGAAAACTGAAAATCTTAATCTCAAAAGGTCTTTTTTCCCCACTCGTTTACCATCTCTGCAGTTTAAATGAATTCTTCTTCTGTAAATATTTATTCCAGTTTGGGTTTTTTTTACCATCAGCTTCTAAACTAAAAGTTTTAAACCCTTTCAATATCCTTATACATTTGTGTTTACTCAAGGTGTGAAGTAGTTTGCTTTCCAAAGAAAAGTTGCAACTCTGTCCTACCATTTCCTTCTAGTTTAATTATTTTTCTTTCTATCAATGAAAAATTAGATCATTTTTCCCACAGATGAGCATATTTTCAGCCTACCGTCAAAACGTGAAACATTTAAAACTCTGTTTATTGAACTTCAGTAATTTTGTAGCAATTAATATTGTAAGCAAAGGTTTATACTTTTTCTATTCTAACAATTTCTATGAAGTGGTGATTTTATTAATCTGTCCTCAAAGTTCTTGTCTATCATTTTCAATTATTGCACAGGATTTAACAGCAAAACCTATCTCCCAAAGCTTTTTAACAGTACAGAAAACACAAATTTCTACAACTTTGCAACTGTACAGGTTTTCTAAAGCTTTTTACCAGTTTCAAAAATATTGTGTTTAATTACTAACATTGTCTGTTAAACTTGATAGTAACTTCATTAGCATAGCTTATAGGTGTCGCATTCACACATTTATAATAAAGAACTGTTCACAGAAAACGTGACCAGCTCAAACTACAATTCTTAATTGCTAAAGTAGATCCAAATTAGCATTCACAGCCTGCATTTCCCTAACAACAGGCTTTCAAGCTGAAAATAATTTGTAATTCAAAAAGGATTTTGGTCAATAGATTCTGAGCATGTAAAACATGTTTGGCACTTAAAAATCCCAAGACCTGTTGAAAACTTAACTTATGAGTTTACATTTTTTGTTTCCTGTTATTTTTCAGTGAAATATTATCAAATGGCTGTACAATTTTATAAAATTTGGAATTATTCCCAGACATTCAACTTAGACTAGTTTATAGCTAATATCTGATGAAATCTTATTCTATATTTACCAGAGTTCTTTATTTTGACTCCAAATGATGTAATGCCATTATGGCTTAACAAACAGGAAAAGATGTTGAGAAAAATAATCTTTTATGTAAATTTGAAACACATCACTCTCCTCTTCAAAATGTTTGTCTGTAAATATGTACAGATCATAAGTATAGCTTCTGCAATATGTTTATTCCAACAACAGATGCAGAAAAAAAAATCAAGTTGATATATTAATAATATAGTTAAGCTGTGTGTAACATGTAATACTGAATGTGCATAAATTACAAGCAATTACATTTTTATGGTACATAAGGATTTACGGTACATAAGTAATGAGATTTTTAAAAACTGAACAGTACTCTTCTATTACAAAAATAGAAAAGCACATATAAAACAGTTTATATTTTCCCATGTTTGCTTGTCTCTGAAAGTCTAAAATATGTAGACATAATATGATGGAGGCAATATGTGGTATTATTTTTTCTGCACTGCACCACTTTTCTATAAACGTGTTGAAGTAACTTCTGAAATTCTCAAAGAATTTAAAATGTGATTTCCACTATGAAGCCTGTTCATGATTTGGGCAGTATATGTGTTCCCCTTATTTACACTGAAAAAGAAGAACAGAAGAGAGAGACAACAGACCTGTCAAGTCTGCTGTGACAGAAGAGATGCCCACCGTTTTGGCCTTCACCTTAAGTCCACTCTCCCTCCCCTTCCTCTCAAGCCTGTCCCTCTAGCTTGATGCCCCCACCCAACACACCTGCTCACCCATCAGCTTCTGTAGCTCTATCTGGCTGGCTGGAAGAGCTTGCTAACGAGATTCATGGGGTGCAGGAAATCCAACATTACCAGGCAAAAGAACCATTCTGTAAGAAGGAAATGTATGCCTGGCTAGACATGCTTATCTATGTCTACAAAGAGATTCTGTATCCTTAGAGAAGAGCATTGGCACTACATGGGGAACAAAACTCCAGAAGACCATGCTGTTCCCAGATAAAACATTTTGCTCAGAAGAGTAGAAGTGTTCCAAATAAGTTCCAAATCCCATTGAAACAGATTTAAGTATTATCTCAGCCACGAGATGATTAATGTAACATCCTAGTCTGTTGGGGATTTAGGATACAGCAAGATCTTCTCCCTGAAAGCTCAAAGCTGTAACTACTATGCTTTGTCACAGTTATAGCATCTTTTGTGCATGGGGAGGCACATAAGCTTAATTTGTATTTTTAGTCCATATTTGTTTGTCATCTTGCACATTTTTGTTAGGCAGGCAACCATGTTGCATTAATTCTGTCTGTTGAGTGAAAAAACGTGGGAAATTATGTAAAGAAATTTTTAAGTCAATTTTAGGAAAAATTCTACGAGACTGAAACAACAATATACCAGATTCACTTCTTATTTTCAGAGTCATCCAATATGTTTTGCATATTGTCATGATTTAGGAGACATGCCATCTAGGAGAAAGCAAGATCCACAGATCAAAGACTTGGCAGACAACTTTGTAGATTATTTCATTATGTAACCATCCTTCTAAGCTAACCCCAAAAGCAAAAGAGCTGCTACAGATGGCTTCTGATGGAAAATTTTTCATCATCATAATTGTAAGACACATTAAAACAAATGACACCTTAAAGAACATCCAGACAGACCTGAATTTCTTTCAAATAAAATTAGAAGTATGATCATTATGGGTTTATCCAAATGCTTCCTTCATCCCAACACCTTGCATATACAAAATGTCCACACTCAGCTGACATACAAGATGCTCCAGTATGAAATTATTCAATCAGAACTAGTCATTAAATCTGTCTCAGACTCACTTTGTTCCTCCATTCTCTCTTACATATGATTTAAATACAAAAACAAAAGCCGTTTTTTTACGGAAGCTAAAAAAATACAGAAGAGCAACATAAAACACTGTAAAAGTTTTAGTTTCACAGAGAGGCGAAGGTAAAGCACTTGATTTCCCATGAACCACATTATTATATTTTCTATATTCTGGGTCACAATATAGGAAATAAACATCATATTTTCATAACCTTTCACATCTCTGTCACCAAACTTCAGCCACCATCACTAAAAAGACAGATGGTTCACACAGCAGCATATGACTGCTTCAGTCGAGATAGCAAGGAGTTAAACAGAGCTGCAAGAAGTACAAAAAGTATTATGTAGGCCACTTATTTACTCACCATTTTCTGATCCATTAAGCCAATTGTTATCACAAGACATTACATGTATAAACTGCTAAAAGTTCACTGTCTATTGCTAGCCATGTAGGAGTTGACTACAATCAACACAGTAAATGTTCACACCAGACCAGTAAACATTTTAAATTAAAATTATCTCATTTACCGTTATTAAGAGGACATTAGTGTTCATGATTTCCTTGACAGAGAATATAATGAGTCATTTTCATCATTGTGTTATTTGCTTCCCTGTTGTACTCAGATCAGATGTCAAGAAAAATTATTATAGAATTCCGTGGTATTATCCAAGCAGACACTAGTGACCAGGCACCCTACATGCCTGCATGTATAACCTAAAAACAACTTCCCTCTCTTAAACTTAGTTGGAAAAAAAAAAGGCAACAGAAAGCTAGGACTAACATTTTACAAGAAAGCAAGCCTCCCTTCCACCAGAGTTGCTCTTGGTTGCTATTCTGTTAATGTTATGTACCCATATTTCTGTCTTCCCCATCTCTCATTGTTGATTTACAAAAAATCATAACAGACTTGAGCTCATGCACACTCCTAACAAACACACCGGACAGTAAAAGTTTCCTACGTTCACTGAAATACTTCATTCTCAAAAGAGAGCTGCAGGATACAAGTAATACTTTAATTTCAAACACTATTTCAGTTTTCTTCTCGAGACATATTTCAACTCTTAGATAAACCCAACTATGTAATGTCAAACTTATGTAGTGGAATTATATTTCAGTAGGTCAGAAGACTTAGTGATACCTATGTATTTTAGTGATATCTACGTATTTTCAAAAAAGTCCACGGGAGGCAAATATCACTCTTTTGTACAGATGGGGAAGTTACAGAATATAGAAAGCACAGAACTTGCCAGGACAACTTAAAGCACATCAGCAATAAGAACGTGTGTTTCTCAACCACAGGTAAATCAAAAGAATCTTACTCCTTCCTGAATTAAAGACACCTATTAGCAACTCACCATTTAAAAACACTTTCTATCCCTAGGTGACAGCACAGACATCCCACAAGCCTTAAGCACCACATTCAGATTTTGCTGTGGTGATCCCCATATCCCACCTCCATCTTCTGTTGTGCTCTCTGCAGAAGAAAATACTGCACCCTGAATATCCTCAGGAAGGTGGGTCTTTTGACTTCTTCAAGTCAAAATTAGGCTGCTTAGCAAAAACTGTACATTTTTCCATATTAACTTGTTTTGACTGAAACGGGTTAGGATGTGCTCACTGGAGTAGCATAGTGGAGAAGGAGTAATCACAGGGATATACTGCAGAGAGGGAAGAAATTATAAACACCTGGGGCACCATAACCTCTTCAGTGGTACCATAAGAACCCAAAAAAGGGTAGTAAACAAACCAGAATCTGCAGTCCAGCTTGAAGGAAAAATATGTATTGTTCTATCCAGAGAATTTACCTAGTTAGCACTGCGCTAAGTGAACGCTGAACCTTTGGTAAGTGAATGCTCCCAGTGAGAAAGATCAAGCACCTGAACTTGAGGAATGATAAGAACACAGGTTGAAGGTAAGTTACAATTTTAAAGGAGAGGAGAAAAAGCAGTTGATTTATTTCTCATCCAAGGACTTAGAGCAGCCTCTCACAAGCAGTAAGAGTGAATGCATATCAAAAAACCAAGGACACTATTTAGCAGGTCAGCTAGTGTCCCAAATTAACTCTAGGTAATAACAATATAGTCATAACACAACTCAGTGTAGAATAATGCATATTTTTCTGTATTCCTCTTATAACTATGAGCTACACAAGAAGTGCCCCTTTGTGAATAAAATCAGCTGCAATCATAAAGTGACTAAATAACCGTCAGCCCTAGCTGCAATACTCCTCGGTGATGAAGACTGCTAAAAATTAAGAAATTACACCTTCTTGCAGCTCAAAAGACAGCCTGTAGAAGCCTAAAATTAGCACATACCCCTCCTCCAAGGTATTTTATCTGTTGCTTTTAAAAAATTCACATCAACCTAAATATGAATTAAATACTGCTTCTCTTCTTTTTCCTCTTTTCATCAAAATCTGCATTTCAAAGGAAACAGACAATTTTATGCTGGATAATTAGACAGTATCTGCCTACTCTTCCTTTTGTGTTTCATATCTCCCCTTTTCAATTTTGTACCTTAAGATACCTAGTTTGGCTGGTAAGAACTGGGTTGTGCGAATAAGCACATATTAAATACAATCAGAGGGTCTATTTTTTAATTTTCATATTACTTCAGGATGATACCTATATCTATATCATGGAATAGCTGAAGTTGGAAGAGACTTCTGGAGATCATCTAGTCCAACTGCCTCTGCTCAAAGCAGAGTCCACTAAAGCAAGTTGCTCAACGTCTATATAGAGAGAAAAGGGTGTTGCTATTATATATGCTTCCATACTACAGCAGCAGGCTCATCCTTTGGTTATATTAGGATCCTATATGGCAATGTGCACAAAAGCTCCATAAGAAATAAGTCCCATGTTTCCCATGCAAATAAAAATTATTCAGTGAATGACTACCATACCACATTTAAAAAAGTTACTAAAATCACATATTATCTATTCACAGATATATCTATTTCACCATAACCACCAGAACAGAAGCAACACTGAAGATAAGTTAAACTATATTGTCATAACAAGCCACCTAGTTGATGCATTGAAAGAGTAGATAGTGAACAGAAAGATAACTAAAGAAATATTAGGCAACCACTAATTTTTGTCTTGTAATTTCAGCCCAACTAGACATATCAGTCACTAAGAGATATTTAATCAATTTTATAAATAGTGACACGAAGTTTAGTGTTATAATAGTATTTTAGACAGACATAATCCTTCAGTAAGATACAATTTATAGATGTATAGACATTCTGTCCAGATATTCTTGCAAATAGAACTCTATAGGTTCTAGGTCCTCGGGCTATAATCCTCTGTAAATATTTCTGCATCAACAAGAAAAGCAAATCCTGAAGTAGCACAAATTATCCCAAGTAGAGCACCACTGTTTAGCTTCAGAATTACACTATCTGCAATGATGAGACTCCAATAAACTTCAGTGCTGTTCCTTACCACACTCACATTTTCAGAGAAAATTACACTGACTTCCTTGGGGATTGGATTTTTACCTGAAAAACACAGTAGAGAAAGCATGAACAAATGTCTCTCAATTTGAGCCCAAGTGGAGAAGTCTATGATGGGTGATTACCAATTCCTTGTAAGAGATTTCTAGTTTTCCACTGTGACCTCTTGCTGCACAGTCTCTTTTTCAAAGCCTAGAAAAAGTTGTCTCTCACAGTATCCTCATTGGTTGTCACTATTTTGAAAGCCTGGTTACATTCAAGAGCAAATATGGCCATTTTGAGCATAAGCTTGATGGGCCATGCTTTACAAAAACACACACTCTAAATCAAAACTGAATTAAAGGCACATCCTTCTAAATGCTAGCAAAAGTCATGACAAAGGTTAAGACTAGTTCACGTATTTGAAGAATCAAAAAACTCTCCAAACCCTTTAAAAATAGAATTGAAGCAAGTGGAAATTAGAAAGGAAGAGAAATGAGCATATTTGAGAATTGTGCATTTCTACATAGGTAGATGCTTATTTACATAGAAAACGCAGCAGAAATATAAGTGAAAATGTTCTATCTCTTCCAAACACCAGTTTCTAATTTATGTTATTTTTTAAAAGCTCAGATATAGGAAAAGACAACCAGACTCGAAATATTAATTCTGTATAAAACCTGACAATTACTAAAAACCTCCATCATAAGCCAGTCACAAAGAATGAATATGTGTGTTAATCTAGCTGTATCCTGCATCTTCTAAAAAGAAAATCACGCAAGTTTGAAGCTTAGTTGCACAATCTTCAATTTAAAAGGTATTATGGCTGAAGGAAGATTTTATATGACTGCAGTGTCTTGAGCTTCACTGAAATTTTGCCTGGATACGAAGTAAAGAAAGTCCCAGGAAATTGCTTTGTTGTATTTGTTCTGTGGGAGGAATGACCAAGTAAAGAACTCTGGATTTAGGTTTCAAGAAAAGCCTCCTGAGCCAGGTAATTCAATGTCATTGCAAACATCAATTTGTTTCAGTAAGAATAAAATTATTTATTTTCAAATAAATAGATAGACGCACACTGCATCACAATCAACAAGAGATATTTTCTCAGGCATGAAATATGTAAGTTTAAAGCGTAGAAGCTTGTAAAAGAAATAGGAAAAGTTTCACTGCTTTCAGTAAACTTAAAAACTATGGTATCAGAACAGATTAGATAATTAACATCTTGAAAACACATCACAGTAGCTTACATTACAAGATCTAGTTTAGAATTCTGATATTCCACATAAAGGCTGACTAAGGGCATCAGATTGGTATATCTACATTTGGACTGAAACTCCCATTTATAGTTTCACCATTTTCTTTCATACAGATTTCCAACGTATTTTTACTATTTCTGTCTCTATAAATCAAGTATCTCTGACATACTTGCCATATATTCTGTAGATACAATATAGCAGGAATAATAATTTTAAAAACCAACTTTTTGAGAGATCCAATTGCATGTTAATAATGTTCTCTACTGAAGGGGCCAGGAAAAAAGAAAGAACCTGTTAAGATTCTCATTCTTTAAAAGAAATTAAAAGAAGAAAGCCACTGAAGGTTTCCTCTTCATGTGTTTTTCCTTAAATTACTGTTGGGGAATGTTGGAGGTGGGTGGAGGGGGGGGGATTGTCTCCCTTTCCCCCCTTGTTTTCCTTTGTGGGAGAATGCTATTGTATAATAAAAATGTCTTTTCAGTAATTTGTCATCTGCTTTGAAATAATTCCTTTGAATATAACCTTTTGTTGAAAGTAGGCAGAAGAACACATCTCTTTCTGCAGAAAGGCACAAATTATATTTCTAGTCCACACTGACAAATTGTATTACAAGAGCATTAACACAGTTGAAAGATGAAGATATTTGATGCACTTAGGTCATACCTTCTGGCATAAATATTTGAACTAGTACACGTTACTACTTTTGGATTCTTCAGGTTAAATTTAGTATCTCAAGATCCTTCTAAAAGGGTTATCATTTGACAAATGCTAAACTTCATACTTTTACAAAATTATTTTCATTTACTCACTTTGTGTGTACATATGTATTGAAGGGGAGAAGGCAAAAAATGCATTTCTAAGCACATTTTGACTTGGAACTTGAAATTGTGTCTTCTTTTCACCCACTCCAACGTCCCATGTGAAGCAGCAGGGCTATCATAACCCTTATTTCCAAATAATTTCATATTATTGGGAGTCTGCATAAACACAGACTGCAAGGTTGGACTTTTATGACTGCCCTACATACTTCAGTGAGTCTGAAGGAAGTTTACAAACTTACTTCTTTACAGAAAAGGGTCCCTCTGCTCTAAGTGCTCAGATATTTCAACTACTTCTCGTCTCCTGAAGCGCAGAGACCATGCTGCTAATGCCCACATTTGTGCATATAAATCTCTAATCTGTCAATCCAGTTCCCTGTGAATGGTCTATTTAGGTTAGGTTTAAAGCAGTGGGAAGTCGACCTACACGAGAGAGTTCCCTTGTAAAATGACCGGAGGTCAGTGTTATTATCTCTGTAGGCTACCAATGGTGCATTTGTTCCACCCTGTGTATGAGTCATTCATTTATAATAAGCACCACTGCGCTTTGAAAGTGCTGGGAGGGATGGGTACAGAAGCTTATCTTCTGTCAATTGGCTGAAGCGTAAGACGACTCAAAAAAGAGATGTCCTCAGTATTTAACTGTTCAACTAGAAGATGATTAACTTTGTTATAAATAAATTAGAGACCTTACATCCAAATCCCAGTTAAAGTATGCTGTAATCCCACTTCCCATTCAGACTGCCACTTAGCTATACACTGCCTTCATTTTTGAAGTTCTCATTGTTTATAAATACCTGCTGAAGACGTGTACTGTCACTTTCCCATTAAAAGCAAAAACAGGTACAAAAGCTAGTTTAAGCAATTAAAGTACAACCACATTATCGAGATGCAATTCTAGACCCCAGAATTTATCTTTCACACATAGTATCTAAATAACGCAATTAAAATAAGATCAATATTCAACTGAAAGTTATGTACAGATTTAGGTTTAAACTTTCCAGATGCAAAACTCCCATATGGTTTGAGCAGAGTGAAACGTTTCTGTTTTACAGGTTTCTTGAGGGACTGAGAGAGGAAAGTGAAAGGAAAACAATAAAACAAAACCATTTCAGCATTCCTGCAATCACTGACATCTGTAAATGTCTGTGGGATTCATGCAAAAAAGTATTTGCCTATCCAACACATTTGTACAATGTATTTACACACTAGTTTAATTCATAGTTATTTACAAATTTTAATACAGAAGTGTCATTTAAATGTTTCATACTTATGATGTTTCATACTTATGATGCACTCTTGTCAATCTTGGAATCCCTTAGACAATTTAGCTGCCGCTGTTTTTTCTTAATATATTCCATCTCCCTAAGAGCTCTCCTTAAAAGCCTTTCTACCTGTTCTCTTTATAAGATGTGGCATTTTTAGATGGTAGACCATAGAACTAAAGAGAAGTTAGTTAAAGCTTTCTTAATACAAGAGACAAAGGTGTCAAGAAGGATAAATTTCTGTAGCTTTGTCTTGAAAAGATACAGAACAATACAACTTGTCAGTTTGACAATTCTTCTAGGCTTTGTTTACTGTTCTTGCAACATTCATGGAAAATGAGATCACCAATCAGACAAGGTCAAAATATCATGCTATCCAAATGCTGGATAAAATATAGCACAGAGCATGCAAAGTGAGTGTCATACATCATTACAGAGGAGCTCAGATTATTGTAGGCATATAGTACCACGCTTCAGTGGTACTTGGATTTGATGCAACATCTACCACTTTGACAGACCACCCCAAAATAACTACATATACAATTAATTTAAATAAGAAAATATTTTTACTCCCTTTAACAATATTCTGGAGCCATGAACAAAATGCATAATCATTTTCTGAGTGCAATTTTTTCCATTGTACAATACAACATTTCTGAAACATATTCATATCCTTTCCTCGTTATGTGATGTTTACTTTCAAGTACCAAACGTGGAGTCATTTGCAAAGCTGAAATAGTAGAATACAAACAAGAGACAGAAAGGTCAAAATAGGCCAGACATCTTTACAGACCTGTCTTCTCACTGACAGATTTCCCAAAACACACCGTGCTTCTTGTTAAGAAAATGTCACAAGTTTCTTTATTGTCTTCTTCCAAGGTGTTAAATAGCTCTGTACTGTTTGATAACCTGTCATCACCCAACAAATGTTAGCAATAAGAAAAAATGTGCTAGCTTTCCATGACAGCATAATAAAACATACTCAAGAGCTTTTCCCTAAGTTCTCTGTTTGATAAAACTACAATAAAAAGCACAACTGCATTGAGGTATTTCAGTATTTCTCCAGAGGGGGGAAAAAAAAAAAAACAACCAAAAACCAAACTGTAATGCACTTAAAACGTCACTCTGGTCTAACAGGTCAATCAAGTGTGTTTCTGTACAAACACAAAACACACTTGCCACACACAAAACTGTCTGAACTGTACTGACCTACCCAGTAAACTGTGACAACTCTGAGGGGAAAAAATACATTATTACAATATAACACCTTTTTTCTTCTTTTAATTCCATGGTGAAAAATTTCATTTTTTAAATAAAAATTAGACAGTTAAAACCACAACTCATTTTTCTAACAAGAGTAGGCAGATAGCAGAGGTGCGACAAGCCTCCACTAGGATCCTGCTAGCAGGGCAGGAGCAATCCCTGTCATTTGCTGGCAAAGATGCAAGTGTTGATCTGCCTACACTACTATGCTGCCTGTTCATTGCTCTTTCACCACCATGCCATGCCCTTACTTTTTTTTTAATAGAATACCACCAATGTCTTTTAACATTTTTATATAATCTGCCAAAAGTAGAAGTTTAAATAGCCAGTAAGTGCACCATACAATTCCCCAACACTTTTAAATCAGTATTACATCTGACAATCTTTCTACCGTAGAACCAATAACAAGGGGGAAGAAAAGATTAATTTCTAATTAATTCAATCTTCCTTCTTAATGTGATTAAAAACATTCATGTATATGAATAGCATTTGCAAATCTATATTGCTGTTCATGTCAGAATAAAAATGTCGAAAGTACTGCATATAGATACACCCCTTTCCTTACAATAACTATTTTCAAGTGTATTATAAAGTGAATTTGTATAATGTTGGACCCAGGAATAATGGGGACAAATAAGTCTTTCCCTGAAGATGATGATGACCTACTTACTTGCCATTTAAGGAATTAAATTCCTCAATCTGCAATAATTTTAAACCCTTATTAAACCTAGAAAACATGAAAAGCAGATGATTTCCCCTACAGATGGCTATTACTTTGAATGAAGTACATGTTGTGATTTTCTGCACCTCTGTTATCATTTAACAAAAAAAGTATTTCCACAATACAGCTACATTATTTTAGTTCTCCTGGTTTCAGCTTATATAATGGGAGAGCTAGAAATTAAAAGGAAAAAATAAAGCAAGAAAGCTACCAACCAAATATCTTCTTCTTTAACACTAATTTGTTATTCAAACATGTTACTTAACTATAGATTAATTTTAAAATATTCTGTTATGAAACATATTTAATTCATCTTTTGAAGAAAATAAGCAATTAAAAGGGGATTATTTTCTGCATCATGACCCCATCAAAGATGTGGGTTTTAATTATTGTAGGAGCTGTGTATGACAGGAAGTTGTGCAGCAGGAACAGCTGAACTCTAAAGAAACACAATACTTCCGTCATGCAGATACCTTCAATGATAAATAATGGTAGGAAAATAGAACACTAAATAATATATGAGCAGAACAGATCTCCAGTGGAAAGATGCTAAAGACTTTCTCTGAGACACCAGTGGTTCTTTCAGAAATATTTGCTGAGCCAATGATCTTAAAGTGGCAAAGACAGGTTTGGTAATGTCTTCATTGATTTAAGTAGTTATGCATCAGCTCTCATTGTCTCAATTCTTCTTTACAGCTATAAATCCTAACCTTTCAAAAATCTCACACAAAAAAAATGCAATTCCTCTCTTGCTGATGGCTCTTTAGGAGCTTTAGACCTGCCACCTGGTAAGTGAATAAAGACATCCTCAGCTATCACTCAACAACATGGTCCAGATCCAAACAAAAATTAACAACTGTAGCCAGTCTGTCCATACCTCCCATGAGCTTTCCTGCCACCCAGAAGCAAATTGGTTAATTCTCCTTCGAACAAGCTGCGTGGACCAGGCTACAGATGTGTTCAGGGCTATATATTGTATTCTCAGGCCAAACTGAAAGAATTGCAAATATTAGGAAGAGTAACACATCAGAATCCATATAATAATAAGGCCTGATTTAAGTAAGCTGAAAAAAATCATATAGTGGTAACTACTGTTTAACCAATAATTTGGTGTTTACTAGGGCTAACATGGTGGTCATATTTACATAAAACAAAATTAAGTCTATTTCCTTCCCAAAGGTGTTCAAAATTCAGTTAGTAACAACACAGATTAATGTTTTACATAAACCATAAAATAGGAGAGATTTCACTCCTAATACGAAACTGCTTTAAAATTTGATTCTGCACTACTAACTCTGGAAAATCTCTACTATCTTTGGAGGGTACAGTTCAAATCCCAAGTGCTGTAACTCAGTTTTCTTTTCATAGCATGGTTTATTGTGGATATTGAAATTTCATTTATTTTGGATAACAATACATATCACCTCTGTGAGGAAAAAAAATTCATACCCATCTGTATAATCCAAATTTAGAGGCTTCAAACTGACATTCTGGACCCACAGATTTTACAACTTAAAGCAAGTAAAACATTAGATATACTGTGGAAAAGATCTTTGTTCATAACTCAGTCTCCTGGTTCATACTTCAAAGGAAAAAATATCCTTTCACAGAATTAATTATGGCAATCCTTTAATTTCTAAATGCATGAGCTGAAAACACCTTTCTGAAACAAGAAATCCCTTTTATGCATACATACACCAGTATCAAAACAGTACAAGGCTGAATAGTTATTTCTAAAATAATAGTCTTATTTCATTTCAGTGTAGTGGATCCTGCCGGTACTCCTGCATGGGCAACTGCTTAGATTGAACATGAACCAAAGATATGACTTTACATTTCCCATACATATTTAAATACATATGTCAACATTCAAGAAATATGGCTATGATTTCCCCTTTTACTTTACACCCTAAGTAACTGTTAACTTGTATAAAATGAGGATGCAAACCAATTTTAAACTACACTGTAAGAAACAGCCTTTAGACCCATTGTAGATAAATAAGTGACTTCAGAAAAGAGGTCCAAATACTTTCCTGTCACTATCTCAGTATTGGGACCTCTGTTGTGTAGTTCTATGCTGACTCTGTGTGCTTACACTCTTCAGGCCATTGAAATAGGTAAAAACATTTGATAAGACTAAGATCAGAATGAAAGCTTGCAAATCTTATTGTTTAGTGAATATTATGAAAGAAATGTCAAAAACAGTTACTTTTTTGACCTGTTAACCTGAGACTATACCCCAAACTGACTTTAAGTGGAACTTTTTATGGAAACTCAGTGAGATCTGCTTAAAATTCATAGCACAAAACTAGCTCTTTAACACTGCACCCTTTCAGAAGCATTTTTGTTTGTTGTGCATAAAGAGTTATTCTAATATACAGTCAGTGCTAAATGGCAATTAACTCATTAATATCTGATTAAATATTCCAGTTAGTGTTACAAAATAAAACCTGCAATTTCTGTTTTAGGGTAGACCATGATTCTGTGCTCGAGATAACTTTCCAATTCTTTGCAGGCACTCAAAAGTGGAAAACCGTCATAGATCTCACTTCCAGCTCAATGCTTTCCTTACAGCTCAGTGAGTGTGGGGAGAAGAGGCTGCTTACATCCCTGCCTGTGTGCCTCAAAGACAGTCGCCTTCCTCTCAGCACAGTAACCGCACACTTTTACATCTCCTTCAATATTACTGTAATGAAGAAACTCCCAGGTAGGTCACTTGAAAAAGCACAATCTTGCCTTACAGATGGGTATAAAGCTTGTTTAAAGTCAGTGTTCTTTACTTCAGTGGGCTTTGAATAATGCCCTAGTGTAGTGAAGCAAAACTCCTTACAGTGGCTGAATGTATTTTATTACTACATTAAAGGTCAATGCAAGTACATTTTGTCTTTGTCACTTAACTAGAGCTCTGTTTGATCTAACTCTGCAGTTGTCTCCCACAAGAGCAGAAATGGACCATACATTTAAACAGACTATTACAGCCTGTGTTGCACTAAGAATTAATTAGGTTAATGAAACGTATTTTAATAAGATAAAAATCAAGATTCTGATCTCAACTGCAAAGTTATAGATTTTGTACACATTTTCTGACTTATGTGAGCTATTGAAATTTCCTAATAGCAATTCATGCAGCTGAGCTTTGGGAACTAAGATTGTATTTGGGAAATCAAAATTTCAAATACACTTTCATGTTATGCATTTCCCTCTGCATATAGAGTGCAAAGTTATTAAAAGACGAGAAAAAAATATGTACAAGGCTTGAGTAAACTGACTGGTCAGAGGCCCGGGAAAACTAAGGATTTAGAAAGATAAATCTGGTGCTTATTTTCAAGCATATTTACTGCTAATTTTCCTGAGTCTCAGTTGTACATTTTTCTTTACTGTCTGACTAGTGTTGCTCCAATGATGCTTGTCCTTCTGCTAGATGTTACTTAATCAACTGCTTTCTAGATGACAAAAATTTACAGTTGATTAGGCTGCATAGCTCCATTGGTATTTCAAAAGTTTCTTGGAAGGGATTATGTTTGTGCTTAAATACCTCTAAATAAAGGGTTCTGCAGTTTGAATATCCTTGGATTCTGAAGAGTGTTCACTGAAGCAGATAAAGCTAAGTTAAAGAAGCATTTAGTGCTTCGGCATGCCAGCTTCAATAAATATCTGTTGGGCATGTGTGTGTGTGCGTATGAGTGCACGCCCACACATGCATTTCTCCCTTTAGCTGTAGTGTATGTCTGTAAATAGTGTAGAGTATGCAGACTTAAGGTCTAAAGCCACTATTTGCATTTCTGAGATCAGAGTTGAGGCTGCTACGCCATTATCCTCAAAGCCAGTATTGGCACAATTCAGTCATTAATGACAATTTCGCATCCTTTCTCTGTCAAAGAGGGTTACTTAATCTTCAGCTGGTTATGCTCAGCATTGGCTTAGTCTGCTCAGTATTCAAGAGGTCAAACTGCAAACAGCACAGTGATCAGACTTGATTACATCCTTAAAAAGTGGGCCAGATACAACTGGCCAAAATAGCAAGCTTCAGAAGAGACAACCTTTTTTGTAAATCCACACTGAGGATCAATGAGAACCTCAGCAGAATTCTGCATTAATAAAAACCTGGGGTACAGGGACAGACAACCAATCCTTTCCACCCTGCCTATCATAAGGGCTCTAGCAGTGGTAATGATCTTTTAACAAGAGAAAAGGAAAGTGATTTGATTCTAATTATTTTTATTAGAGACAGAATTTTGTCAGGAGCATCATTCAGAGAGAAGGCAAAGCACAACACTTTCCAGAAAGCCCTGATGTCTGTTCTGCCAAGGCAAAAACATTTAAGTTGAACAAAACAGTAAGCAGCAAGAACTGAGAAACCAAAAGTATTGTCTTGAAAAGGACATAACCTTTATGTTTCACAGTATCACACAAAGTAAGTAATAGGGCTTACATAAGGTTTTTTCTAAGTTATCTACCAGTTACTCCAGACCTGCAGATTTACTTACCTCTGGAGAATCTAGCTGGTAACACAAGTATGAGACTGCAAGGATGACTGATGTGATCCAACACAACAACTTTGAGCAATATGAACTTATCTCATCTTCACTTATTTCAGTGTCCCATGTTCTAACATAACTGTGTTTTCAATACCCCAAGAAACCAAAACTTGATATTTACAAATAGATAACAATACATCAGAGTATTACAAAGTACTGTGAACAATGTTTGGATTTTAGCTCTGTTTATTTGTCAGTTTTCAGGGCCCTTGAGAACAAAGAGATTCCTGTCATCATGGCACATTTATACACTAATGCTTTTGTACCAACATAAATGCTGAAACACAAAGTTCTCTCTTTTATTTCCCCAAACACAAATATCCAGAAACTTCAGTCCACCTATTTCTTAGCTAGTTCAGCTTTAATCATATAACCACTATGGTTATCTCAGCCCCCTTTACCTTTTCATAGATGAATATAATAAAAAAATCAAATAACCCATAAGATTTCCAGTAATAAGTATTACATCTGTCTTCTTATTTTTTATATGATCAGGATTATTTTCATCTATTTAGCAGACCAATAATGTGATCAAGTCTTGTGAACTCTGATTCTATTAAATTGTTTTACCTTATTTTTTACTAAATGAAACAAAAACAAGCTGTCTGGCAGATCAAGGAAGAAATTTTTATTCAATCTGTCTTTTTAGTCAAAAATCAAAACATTCATTATCTTGCTCTCTCATGGGTGCCACTTAAATCATGATACCACTATTCCTACTAAATTTTACAAAGCTATCCCTATCATGCAGTACCTTTATTGTTTAAATAACAGTGGCCCAACATACTTTCCAGCAGAGATGTGAGTTTCTCAGCTAAGAAACCTGGAATGTTGCAGCTACTTCGGGCTAATGATCTCTCAAATGCACACTAATATGTTTGATAGAAGTCTCCCAGCATGTGTGCATAGAATGCTTAACATAAGAATGACAGTACTGTGGGTAGGGCAAATCGCTGACACCATTTCAGACTGAGTTAGATGCTGGAGGCACAAATTAAAACTGAGTTTTCATTTCAGTGGGCTTTGACAGATGGAAGACTGCATCAAAACTAATTGTTTAAACCATTAACTCATCTTTTCACCTGCATTATCTTTGGAAAGAGCTCAGCTTGAAGCCTGAAACAATTGCTCACATATGGAATTCAGGAGTGTACATTCTATAAGGAAATTAAGAGTTTTCTTTTTGAAATAGTCAAACGGTCTGTTTATTTGGCTGCAGCATGTGTAAACTTATTTATCTTTATTTGCACATTTTCCTCTCAGTTCCAAAAATTCAAAAAAATAGCTTTTCAGCCTTCCCGCAGAATCAATCAATCAGGGACTACTACCTTGGCTACTGGGAACAAGAAAGTTGTACTGCAATTCACAGTGCATTATGATGATCCCCATTTATCTCCAGTCTTTGTAAATGCCACTGCACATACAGCTCTAAATTACGCCTGCTGGTCTCTTGACTTTCAGTTGCCTACTAAAAGAAAACCTTGTGTAAGGAGCTGCAAAATAAATTAAAAAAAAAAAAATTATCTCTACTTCACAAACTCTCTTGAAATGCCCTTCCCAGTCATTGCACCACCACTATCCACCCCCTCCGCTTGGGGCTAAAATACATTTTTCACTAAGCCAGCATTAATGCAGAACTGTTTGTCATTTCATGTTACTCTCAGTAGCAATTGACTCTTACTGTTGCTTTTATAGTGAAGCACCTGTTATGTGCTCAGCACTTCCAAGTACTTCTACGGCCTTGGAATATGGAGCTCACACTGCAAAAACTGGAAAAATGGAGCAGGAACAGCAAATGCTGTGCATTCACGAACAATTTAGCATGAATCACTGCTGATAACACAACAAAAGGCAGTGGGATTTTAAGGACATGAGCTTTGCTAATGGCAAGTAGGCAGGAGTCGAAAAGAAGAAAATGCTGGGCCAAGAATACCACTAAGGNATTTTGGGCTTAGAAAGCCCAAAATAAGTAGAAAAGAAGAAAACGCTGGGCCAAGAATACCACTAAGGGGCAGGAGCATCTGCCATATACAGAGAAGCTCAAAGAGCTGGGACTGTTCAGCCTGGAGAGGTTAGATATTAGGAAGAAATTCTTTACAGAGAGGGTAATCAGACATTGGAATGGGCTGCCCAGGGAGGTGGTGGATTCTCCGTCCCTGGAGGTTTTTAAGATGAGATTGGATGTGGCACTTAGTGCCATAGTCTAGTAACTACGGTGATAGTGGATCAAGGGTTGAACTTGATGATCTCAGAGGTCCCTTCCAACCCAGGTAATTCTATGATTCTATCTACAACTCAATAAGCATAAGCTCAAACAAAACAATGGAACTATGAATGAAGTTGGACAAAGAAATTTGCATTTTAAATCTATTTCCAATGAATTTCACAAACGTCATCAACTACAGTGCCAATTTTACCTCAATACTCATATTCACAGTGGAAGCCAACCAGGCAATCGACAAGAATCCAAGAAAGCCCTCAGTCTGTTTCAACAGGGTGCCAGCAGACAAGCAGGAGGGCATGATGGCAGTGAAATAGTAACTACTGCAACCAAAAATGGCAGTTTATTTATTGATCCTATAGCTGTCCTAATTGTAAGAGTATTTTAACATATTGAAATTACACACATTTATGTCAAACAGGGCAAGCATTCAAGAGCTCTCTTGTGTTTTATCTTGCAAAACAGACCTCTGGAGAGATCTCATGTAATTAAATATACATAAAATCACTGATGCATATTTTGCTGCTCACAGTCATGCTTTTGTGACCTACTCCATTAATAAAACTAATATAAATAGCCATTTGGGATGTAGGTAGCAATCTACAACTGTTCCTGTGCAAGCTAAAACCACTTTAGTTCATTAGATTTGCACCACTTTGAAAAACTAGTCATTCTCAAAGATGTTCATCTTCAAATAAGCATTTGTTGTCTACACTTGTATTAGAGGGCAATGGTATAATATCTGAAATTAGCTTTAAAGGTACTACACCGACCAAACAAACTAGAACAACACTTTATCGGGAGCTATTTTCAACTACAGAAGTATTCTTAAATATAAAGACCACAGACTTCCAAAAGGAAAAAAATTAATTTTCACTCTATGCTGGTATTAAGATATTTTTCCCAATTATTTTATGTACAAAAAAGTAGCCACAACATTTCTACAGAATTTTATGTCAGACTGACCTTACTCTCAGAGAACAATGAACAGAGACTTTAGAAATGGGGGGTTTTTCCCTCGGATCAGATCTAGGCAAAATGAAATCAAAACAGACATCAAAGGCTCAATGAGAATACATGCAAAAGCCCTGTATTGGATGCTTTATCATTTTTTTTTTCTCCATAGCTCCATTTCCCGTTCAGGACTTCTACATTTTCAGGCTATCATCTGTCCTTGGAATAAAATAAGCTTCTAAAATAAAATCGAGATTAGTTATGTTACAAGTAAGTAGCTTTTCCATCTTATAAACTGTTCTATGAAAGACTAAAACAATAGAAAAGAAACTACAGTTTTTACTGTTTCCTGTGAATCCTGACTACTCCTTATCACCTTCTTGTCATCCATGTGGACGGAGATAGCCTCCAGAGTGAAGCACTCCACCACCTTTTCAGAGATTGAGTTGAGGCTGACTGGTCGGTAGTTCCCTGTGTCCTCCTTCTTGCCCCTTTTGAAGACTGGGGTAAAATTTGTTTTCTTCCAGTCCTCAGGCACCTCCCTTGATTGCCTGATCAACCTTTCAAAAACGATTGTGACTGCCCTAGCTATGGTGTTCGCCAGCTCTCTTAGCATTTATGGATACATCCTGTCAGAGACAATGGACCAATGGATGGTCGGTGTGCTCTCTAACCCAATGCTCCATGACCAAGGGAAAGTCTTCCTTACAATATTCCTTCACCCTGGTCTCCTGTCAGAGATCCCTGAGGGTTGGTCTTGTCAGTGAAGACGTATGCAACGAAGGCATTCAGTAACTCTGCCTTTTCCACATCATCTGTTACCATGGTCCCCACTCCATAAATTCCAGATGGGCCTTTGCCTTTCTTGGTTCATTTCTCCTTACTCTGACAACCTTTCTATTCTCATTCCAAGTGGGCTGATCCTGCTTTCATCTCCTGCTTATGCTTGTGTAACGACATGAGTTCTTTATTCATCAACACAGGTCTCTTGCACACTTTGCCTAATTTCTTGCTCATCAGGATTCATCGTTCTTGAGCCTTGAGGAAGTGATCCTTTAATATCAACCAGCTCTCCTTGACTCCTCTTCCCTGCAGGACCTGTTCCCCTAGGAGTCTTCCAAGAAGACCACTAAAGTGGCTGAAGTTAGCTGTCCTTAAATGCATGGCTGCAATTTTACTTGCTGCCCTGCTGCCTTCCTGCCCAATGCTGAGTTCCACAATCTCATGGTCACTGTAGGCAAGGTTGTCCCGAAACTTCACCTCTCCAACAAGGCCTTCTGTGTTAGTTAGCATAAGGTCAAGTATCACACCATTCCTTGTGGGATCCTCCACTACCTGCCATATTCATATAAACCTCCTCCACCAAGGTGCTGAGAAGCAGTGAAAAGCATTTGTTTTTTTAAAAGGTTAATTCAATTCCCCACATCACTTTGAAAGTTTCAGTTAGAAAATACAGTTGTTGGACTTCACATTGCAAAACACAGAAAACTGAAGCCATTCTGAAAAGATAACATTCTGCTTATGTTCAGCTCTACTAACAATTTGATCAAGTTTATATTTACTTATTTTCTAAATATGGCAAAGCTGCTTTCTATGGAAAATATATTACCTTCTTAAAAAAGAATGAAAAACATAAGGTAACATGACTGTAAAGTATATGTTAAGTAATTTAAAACTTATCATTGTTTTTTGCAACACAATAAAATATTAATTTGTAGCCTTCTTACACTGATTTCAAGAGACTAATAAAATCTCAAGGTAAACTTTAAATCCATAACATCTTACATACACTTTTTGTGGACTGCATAAACTTGAGAGATACTCCTATAAACCCTGTCCTGCCCTAAAATTAGCTGGACTACTTTTCTTGTACTATTCCTTCTTTGTTGGGCAGACACAAACCACCGGATAACCTTTCAGATTATTTACCGCAGTACCTTTGGTAGCTAAATAAAAATTATACCAGGATCAGTGTGGTACAAGGCCCTCATACTTTGCTTCAAAGGCAATTCGGTTATTATGAAACATTCCCTGCACTTCTGTTTTCTAAGAATGGTGGGATTTCATTGCAGAAGTGCAACCTTTAGCAATGAGGCAAAGCTAATAGGAAATGTTCCATTCTTTTCTTATACTGACATCATTAGACTCTGGATTTTAATGCTGACAAAAGCAATCAACTCTGTTTTATTTACCCGAAATGGAACAGTCAATACCAAATTGTCCCATTTCCAATTCTATTTATGTCAACAGAAGCTAGAGCTGTGAATCAGTAATCTCACTCTTTAAATGTATAGAAGAAATTGTCATGTGTTAAAATCAAGGGTTAGCATCCGCATTTACATAAATTACATTATTAAAACAATACAGAAGAATGCTACTTAGATTTAATCCCATTTTCAGTATAGCCTTCACGAATAAAGAATAATTATTGAAGTTAAAAGGCCTAAATTATTGTAGAAATACATTTTTAGGATGTTTAGACAAAAATACTACCTTGAACATTTTCAGAAAAATTTCCTATGGACGCAACATTCATGACGTTTATGAACACTCAGCACCACAATGTGTAATTCCACCTGACCCACCAAAGCTCCCAAATCATGGCTGCTTCCCTCCAGGCACAATAGAGAGACTCCTGCACAAAAAAATCAGGTGACAACTATCTCACCTACCCTTTAGACTTTCAGGATTACAGTGCTAAAATAGGACAGAGCATCAGTAGAGCCACTGGGATTTGTATCAAGAACATTTTCAAAGAAATTCAGTGTCCAGCTAAAAATTAAATACACAAACGGAATGCAATGTTGAATGTTGACATAGCTTGGTGCTGTTGAAGGAAGATTTTAAAGTTATTTATAGTTTTACTCTCTTCTGACCACAAAAACTGGAAAAACACATAGAATACACCAGATTTTAGCCAGTGTAAACTTTGTTATAACCACAGAATTATAATTTAACTATACTTGATACGTATCCTCAAACATGATTCCTTTGTCCTGAAAGAATAAATGACTTGGTTTTAATTCTTGATATTTTATTATAGGTTGAGGTTTAAAAATAAAATATGAACAAATGCTTCTGAAAATAGGCTAAGAAGAGAAGTATCTAATCTATAGATGAGATTGAAAGCAGCTAGGTAACCTAAATAAGAGGGGAAAAACAGGACTTACCTTTGAACACTGTTTATGATTCTGGCACCAAGCAAGTGACCCATTGTTCTGAAAGATAAAGGAAAAGTAAATAAATATTAATATTTCCTTCAGACTAGATATGCCCACCCTAACGTGTTAAAATAGGAAACACCATCTGGTTCTGCTTAGAGAATGATGTTGTGCCACAACACAAGTACTAATGCTGACTCCTACTCCCTTGTGTGGAGTAAAAGTCTCAGGCGAGTGTAAAGAGACCAGAAAAAAGTTAGGAATGCATTTCACCAGACAAGTTTGGTGGAAAACTGACCAGTCATCTTTTAGTCCATCTTTGTAAACACTTACTGTCCAGAATTGCTAAGAAGTAGACAAAAGGTAACACTTGTATTTAAGAAATTGATATAGATTGGTAGCGATTCATGAACAGAAAGTCCATTAGTCACATTTCAATATTGCCTGATACTTAAATTGTCAAGGAAAGATAATGAATGATCTTGAAGTAAATGGAAAATTCAATTAAATGAGACATGAGTTTACCAAAGACATCTGTGCCAGTTTTATTTGATATTTTTGATAATAAAATGCATTTCCCAGATAAGGAACACTATAGTTCTCATTTATCTTGACTGCAGTAAAACAACCAATAAAGTATAACACACAAAATAATAATTTAAGCTAAACAAAAGCAAAACATGATGAGAACAGAAAGACAAATACAAAACTGGCACAGGGACAAACAGCAACTTGCTGTTCTCCTAGAGGAGCTTCTGAAGAGTGAATTTTAGAAACAATATTTCCTGTTTAAAAAAAAAACAACCCACAGTTCAGAAAAGAGAAACGTATGTTTGTGATGTTAAGAGATGAGGCAAAATAATGATTCACTTTTTGTATAAAGGAAGATCAAAACAACATCAGAAAGAATTGAGTGACTCTTTAGACTGAACATGAGAAATAGGATACAAACTTTGTAACATGTAACACAGAGTGCATGTTCATGTACTTAGGATCTCAGAGGTATATGTTTCTTCCATAATTTATAAGTTCATAGTCTGGAAACAGAATGCATGAAAATTCTGGTAAATCTGTTGTTCAGAATCTGACTACAACTGTGAGTCTGAGAACAAGGGGCAACAGTTTTAAACTGAGAGAGGGTAGATTTATAATGGATCTAGGGAAGAAACTTTTTACAGTGAGGGTGGTGAGATACTGAATCAGATTGCCAAGAGAAGTGGTAGATGAACTGTTCAACAACGAGTAGGATCTCATGAAAGATCCCAGGATAGGGAAGGGTGGCTTAGATGACCTTTAAAGATCTCTTCCAACTTCAATCATTCTGTGAGTGTGTAGCTTCACCAATCTCCATAGCAATAGAATCACAGAATGGTTTGGCTTTCACCACAACTTTTGATCTGAACTTCAGAAACTTTTATATAAGCCTTTTTTCCATATAAGCTGTAATACTAAAAATTTCTACTCCTGTATTACCTAAGGAGCTCTGGGGATGATAAAGATACATTTACTCCTTTCCACTTGTAGGCTTATTTAGGAGCAATTGAAAAAAAACAAAAACAAAAAACAACAACACCAAAAACCAGTTCAAATAATTTCATTTCAATATTTTATGAAAATGTATTTTATGATCAGCAGATTAAAATGCAATCACTACTTGATTTTATGATACCACTTTTATCTATCATTACTGTAGAATTTAGCTAAAACTGATATTTGCTAGTATAACATTAGCTAACTATGAGCACCATGTCAGGTCAAAAACCCTTCGAAAAGAGACATAAATAGAAGTAATAAAACTTTAGAATAGTCATAAATAACATATGCTAGTGGGAATTCTTCAGTATTACCCTCAACGCAGTATGAGGATTTATTGTTTCCATTTAAAGATCTAGCCAGCAGTAATGTTAAATCAATATTTCATGTGTTATTTTCAATTCATCCCCCCTTTCTTCTTCATATAAAATGTGACAGAGGTAACTGATTGCAATAACAGATTAGTAGCAGCTCACCACTCTGTTTCAGTTGTACTGCTACTTTCCACTGAACTAGAAAAAGCACCTCTGCATTTAAATTATATCTGTTACTTGAGACAATGAAGCCATAAATGCCCAGATGTGTGGCTTCCCTACTTGATAATTTCAATGTCTACAACTGTTTTCATTTCTCTATTAAAAACTATTAGCATTGGAGTTAAAAAGTAAGTTTATCAAAAAGTAAAAGTATTGTTTAACAACTTCAGCTTCATACAAAGTCACATTCACATGATGTCAATGATCTTTCATTGCACAAGAAGAAAAAAGCAAATTCTACATGTTTCCTTTGAACCACAGGGTATCAGAGGAAGCACAAATGCTATATGAAGGCTCTTCTTCACTCTGTGTCTTAGCAAATGGTTAATCAGAAACATCCAGCTGTGGTTCCTGTTAGTGCACGTGGCTGAAAACATAATTTCCATCTATCAGAACTTTCCCTCATGTCTGTTTCTGTTCAAAACCAATCCTGACCTGACTTATGCCAATGAGAGTTTTGACTCAGTCTTTAGTGGTGGCTTAACTCTGTGGTGCAGAAATGGCCTCAAGGAAGAGTTCCACAGACCCATCTGTAAGCCTTGCAGCAGCATACCTTTAGGGCAACCCTGAAGTATCTTAATCTGCATACTGAAGAGAAGAAACTGCACTCAATAGAACAAACTTCAAGTATCCTTCTTCCCAGTCTTGACATGCCATGTGAAAGACATCAGGTAGATGAGACTAAAGAATTTTACAACAGCATATCGTAGACGGAGTAGAGGAACTCAGGTCACCACCTGAGCCCCCCACACTTTCCGTCTGCCAGGAAGCCTTATGCAGACAAACTTCCAGAATCAGACCTTCAAAGACCAGGACAGTTTGAAGTTGTCTAAGGACAAGAGCTTACCAAAGCAAAGACAAGATGGAGGAAAAAAACCCTAAACCAGCAGACAAATATTACAAGACTTATCATTCAAACTTTTAAAGTAAATACATGCCACACATATTTGCAATGAAAATTGGCATCTCTAATCAGTCTTACTAGGCTACATTTCAGCAAGTATATGTGCACACTTGCTTACCTCTGGCAAATCATAAATGTCCTTGTTCTGTGCCTTATTATGCCTTGAGAAAAAGTTGTGCAGCAACTCTTGAAAGGAAAAAACACATGTAGAGAAGCAAGAAAAATTGATCTTCTATCTAGAGTGTGCCCCAGGGCAAAAAAACTAATAACCTTCACAAACAAGTACAAGCTGGTCTTTAATTGGAAGTATGGCAAAAAAAAAAATTCATTTGTATCTCTGTCCATAATTATCCTAGGAGATTCAACCCTTCTTTTGAAATGCCAGAGATGATCTATGACAAATGTACTAGTCACTGAATCTGCTATGACGGTATCTGTATACCCATTATCAGTTTTGGAAGTCTCTTCTCCCCTGCCCAATTTTCAATTCACATTTGAGTGAAACCACTATCCCTCAAAATTGGCCTCTCCTGATGACCTCACCAATTCTTTCAAAATTACAAAAAAGCATAAAAAGAAACCCTTCAAATAACAGTACCCACTGAAGTGAAAAAGAACATTTGAGTAGATAAATCAATAACTGCTGCAATGATGAATTTAAAGAGACAGGTTCCCAATACACATTTTCTTTAACCTTTCAAAAATCTCAACAGCATGAAATTAAAAGTAACAGTGAAATATAATTTATATTGTGTTTGACACACATTTCATGACTGCATGCTCACTGTGACACAAACTAATAGACAGACTTATCCATGGCAGTGCTGTGTGTCCCCAGGCCCAACTCTGAAGTGTGGAAGACACAGAATGGAACAAACAAATTCAAACTAGACTTTCCAGCTCCCAAATACCAAAGTATGCACCTACGAATGAATTTCAGAAATGTTTGTACACTTAACAGGGAGAGATATGAAAGCCTGCAGATAGGAAATGCCAAAGAAAATTTTATTTCTCAAAGCCTTTCTATGTAGATGAAACACAAACTTGTAGTGAATGTATGGGCAGGGGAACCACAGTATTACCTCTCCTAGGCTCTGGTACTTACTTACCCTTTTGCATATAAATAGACAGAATGCATTTTACTTTGAAAATAAGGCAGGAAAATGAAAAAGGATGCTCTCTTATACAATATCATGAACACTTGCCCCAGAAGTCTTTCACCAAGCTAAAGCAATTTAAGCCCTTCTGCACTTTGAAATTACTCTTAACAACAGGCTAGGATGAAGACTGAAACTTGGCCAGTGAAACTGAACTACTCTGTAGAAATGAGCAAGAGAAACAGGGAGCTGCTGAATGAGCGAGGTCATAAAGTCCACCTCTCTAGGAAACAAGACTGCTTCTTCAAGGATAACTGATGCAAACATATTTTTAGCATCATCATCACTACATCCTTGTCCAATGTACATCAAATTTGAAGATAACCCACTGGATTAGACTGGATAGAAAAGGATCAGTATGAGATGAAACCACCCATAAAACACCATAGAATAACAATAATATTCTAGTTCCTTGGCTTCCATTCAGGAAAGAAAGGAAGGAAATACAAACAAGTGAAATTTCTTTTTATAGTTTTGTATTCCATTGTAAATTACATTTTAAGGAAATAATTCCTTAGTAAGGAACCTCTGTTGCCTTATAATGGTTCTAATAAAGAATGAAATTGAGTAAACCAATCATCGACAAATCATAAACTGAGTGCTATCGTGTACCTTTGAGCCATTCCATCTGCCCCGCCACTAGATCCCAGGGAGAAGAGATCAGCACCTCCCTTTCCACTTCCCCTTCTCAGGTAGAGAACAATGAAGTCACTCCTCTACCTCGTTCTCTCCAAACTAGACAAGTCCAGAATCCTTAGCTGCTCCTCACAGGACATGCCTTCCAGCCCTTTCACCAGCTTTGTTGCCTTCCTCTGGATGCATTCAAGGATCTTCACAACCTTCCTAAATTGTAGGGCTCAGAATTGCACACAGCACTCCAGGTGAGGCTGCACCAATACTGAATACAGCAGGATAATCACCTCTTCTGACCAGCTGGTGATGCTGTATTTGATACACCCCAGGATGGGATTTGCCCTCTTGGCTATGCTGGCAGCCTGCTGATTCCTATTCAGCCTGATGCTGACCAGGACCCCAGCTCCCTTTCAGCAGAGCTGCTCTCCAGTTTATACTTATGCCCAGCATAATGCAGAATCCAGCATTTTTCACTAGTTAAATTTCATCCCATTACTCATTGCCCAGTGGTCCAACCCATATAGACCACTCCGCAAGGCCTCTTGTCCCTCAAGAGTCAATGGCACTTCCCAGTTTGGGATCACCAGCAAATTTGCTAATGCTGCATTCAACTGCTGCATTCAGAGCATTGATAAACACATTGAGCAGAACCAGCCCTAGAATTGAACACTGAGTAACACTGGTGATGACCTGTCACCAGCCAGATGTAGACCCATTTACTGAAACCCTTTGAGCCCTGCCCTTCATTCAGTTCTATACCCAGCACACAATGCACCCACTTATGCCACAACTGTCACTGACCCTGGCTCAGCCCTTACGCTGGCTCATCCCCTGCCATGTCTGGGGCTGTTGATGACCCTGTTACCAGCACCCAGCTCTGCCCATTCTGTGCCAGGGCCTTTGGGGCCGCTCCCCTTGGAGAGGTCATAGCCTGCAATGGGGTCACCATCAGCCAGTCCTCTTTGTGCCTGACAGAAGATGACTGTGCTTTAGGGTCTATAATAACATCTTCATTTATTCTTGGTGTATAAGTAATGTCCTTAGACTTTGGTCTAGTTAGCAAAAGCACAGAGCAAAATTTCAACACCAAAACCAAATAAAGATCACCCAAATCAGGTAAAACAACAAAACATAAAACCTACCAAAACAAAACAAATAAACAAAAAAAAAAAATAAAAAGTCACTGCATGGGATTCTAGCACCAGAAAAGGTAAGAGAACAAACAGCCCTTAGCACATATTAGTCGCATTGTTTAATATATTACTACCAGATATCTTTATGACTGTGTTATATAAAAACTTGTAGAAATACAACATTAAGCTTAACTATGCACATATATTTCCTCTGCCATCTTATAACTATATAGAACTCCTTTAAAAAAGAAAAGAGACAAGAACTGGGCAACAATGTTCTGAAAAGGGAGCTGAAGACAAGAACACATTTTGGAACAAATACCTAAAATTCTTCTGTTACTGTAATTGGCCACTATGATTCCTCACAGCTAAATCAAATGTACATCCCACTTAGAGGAAGCCATTTCTATACCACAGATGTTCAAACCATAGGAAAGTCAATGTTTGTTACTGGTTAACCCAAAGTAATTAAGTTAAAGAGGTGACTGGATGTAAGAAACAGTTATAAAATTGATCATCCTAACATTTCATTCTAGGGACACGACTTCAGTTTGTAAATATAAACCAAAATTAAATTATCATGGGTAACAGCATGGCTCACACTGCCATCTAATTTGAAACATCTGGACTTAACACCAGAAAATGGGTATCACAAATAATTTTTAGAAAGTCTTAGTCAGGTTTTCTTTGGGATTTACACTAACACTGCTATCACCTGTAATGTGCTAAATTCTATAGAAAGACAGTCAACAGTCCTCCTGTAGATGAATGGCTACAAATAGAACTATATTGACCTAAACCTTGCATTGGTATTTCCTAAAAAGTTCATGCAAAAGTTATCTTCAACTTCCATTGCTATTACAGACTGAAATATTTAAAACCACAACTTCACACAAAATACAAACAGGAAAAAAAACCTAAGTAATTAAAAAAGAAATTAAATAAAATCAGCAACCATCACCTAAATTATGAGACACAACAGTATTTGTTCTCTGGCTGTCAGCATTAGAGAAAGACAGTCAACAAAACCCAAAGGTCATTACCAATGAAACAGCAAAAGATCAGTAGTTTTGAAAATAGATTATGTATTGCTTGGACTAAATTTTCATCTCTAAGCATGGAACACCTTTTCTCTTTTTACAGCACTGTCTTCTCAAATGCAGAGAAAAACTACTAGATAAACACAAGCTGTAAAAACAAATGAGCCACAGGAATCCTTGTGTCTCCACCGCACTTGTGAGTTATGACTGCCTTCTTGTGGTTTCACAGACTTCACTCTTACCACTTCTAAGACTGATCTCAACTGAGGTCTTATTCTACTTAGCAGAAGTTCCTATCAATCTGTAAAAGAATCCAGATGAAATAAACTTCACTGTGCAATAGGAAGAATTAAATACATTGACACTAACTTGAAGATATTAAAGTTATATATTGAATCTCACATTAAGGTATATTTGGGCCAAATTCTGCACACATTTCTTGGGAAAGTAATCCCGTTGAAGTGAGCAGAAACTAATCTAATAGCACTAATATGGTAAGCAAAAGATAGATTATTGACTATTTGTTTGTACGCCCTATTTCAAAATTCCCACTGTTCCAAAATGTTAATGTGCCTTTCTTGTCATGTCATAAAGTAGATTTGCTATACATATGAAATAATGAGACAATACAAGTATATACCAACTCAAGGATGTGACAGAAGTGTAGCCCACTGGGAAATTAACACCAAAAAGTTCAAAATGCATTCTAAAAATGTAATGCTTACTTATGCAAAATACAATATAAATGTAGACATACATGATTTACTTTACTGTATTTGAAAAAAACACAATCGTTAACAAAATACAGTAGTATTCAATGTTTCAGAAATGTGTGCATGCTGCTCTTAATGCTGATTTGATTCCATAACTGAAAATTATAAGATTATTGGTTTACTCCCAACAGCATGTGATGTGGTATGTTTACCACAGGCTGCATTTGCCTGCACTGCCTACCAAAAGATCCTTCCAGAATCAACTACAAACACCCCAGATTATCTCCACACTAGGAAGTGGTGTGAACCCCAGAAACACATCTGTTGAGCAAAAAAACTTGGTGTTGATTGACTTGATGTCTGCACTACACATATTCCAACCTCCCCTTTCCCTTCAACAAGTTCTAGTCTGGTCCCATGGACACAATGCCCACTAAAAAACATTAGGTCACCCTGGATCATCTCTCCCAGTTATGTTAATCCAGAAGAAATCCACTGCATGAACTCTCAGACTGGTCCATGATGTGAAACAAAAGAGACTCACTCCAAAAGCAAACTCTGATCCACATTAAAATACTAATGTGTGTAGATGCACCTCAGATACTTCTAACATCTCCCAAACACACAAGAGTGGTGTGTTTCAGTGCTTCCTACTAAACTAGATTTTCCACAAAAGCCACACTGTTTCAGGGCCATTGAGGGTAATGTTCCTTTCTGGACTTGCAAAATGCTTAGGGTTCTGCTGTTTCACATTCTTAAGAAGCTAACCACACACAGACAAAAAAAATAATAATCATATGTTTTTAGACCATCGAAAATATCCATTATAAATAATCTAACTATAAGTTACATGAACTTGGAATATTCAGATATTCCATGCAGGTTTCATTGTCATGGAGTAATTCCTGACTACAAAACCGCTAAATGCTCTGTACTACACACTGGTGGCCATGTGAAGTTTTACTGTATTTTCTCCTATTCTGTTCTGGTATGTAGGAGAGGGACACCATCATATACCTCATTTGTATCTTTGGCAAGAGTATGTATGCACGCCTGTTCCTTAAAACTTAGCAGCTCTTCAGCACCCAGGTTACTGTGACTCAGTATCAAGCACCATCAGACATTATGCTCACACTCTTGTGTTTAACATACTACTTATTTCCAATACAACTGCACGAAATTCACGTGATAAATTTCAGGAACACACTTCCATTCTCTTTGGCATGTGTAACTAGTTTACAAGGTACTAAATATTTCAAGCCATAGTAGCAGCCATATCCACCACAAGTTGATGAATACATATATTTTTCACTCCCCTTTTAAAGAAAAACAAACAAATTAATAAATAAATTCCATGCAGAAACATTTTCAACGGAACATATTTGTGAAAAATATCTCCTTATTTCAATTGTCTTGATTTATTATAATAAAATTTCTTCTTTTTGATCTGTGCAAAGCAATAAACTCATAAAACATCATTTCCAATACGAATACTGTTTCACTGTCAAAGTTCTTTTAATATTTTTAAAGCATGTAGTAAAGTATAATCTCAGCAGCAAAAATGCTGCACAGATAATGATCCTACAGATGAAATATGTAGTCTAAAATTTTACTACAATCATTCATTGGTAGTTTCACGGACCCATTAATATTTATAAAGTTTTCTAAATAAAAATCATATTTTGGAGGAATTACTGGAGTTCATAACAAAGCTCTCACAAGTAACAAGTATAAAAATTAACATAGTTCTCGCAGCTCTAACAGTTGCATAGTCTTTGGAGATTTTTTTCATTTTCCATAGAAGACCTGCTCAGTCAGTAAAGTAGACCTCACCAGATCTGGGAGGTTTCTTTTCCTAGAAACATTTGCAGAAGGGTTCTGTGGTGATTCAGGAATTAAAGAACTTTTCAAATAAAAATGACCCTTGGACTCAAACAGAACAGCCTATCTGCAATCTCAACATAAACCAACACAATATTGTTAGCATACACTCAGAAAGCACTAATTCAAAGAAGCATACGTCAGCCACACAAAACAGTCTTTTACCACAACAGTTAGTCAGCATTTCAGGAAGAAGTCTTATTTCCCAGTCATATTTTAATTATTAGTCTTTCCATACATCTGCCTTCATTCACTGCAGAGAGACAGCCAAGATGTAATGGGTGCAGTTTAATAAGCCCACAACTTTATTCTTTCATCTCTAAAGCACAACCCAACAACAAATCACATCATGCAAGTTAAAACTCTTCTCTCCATTGCTCCTCTTGTTTTGGTCCTTGGCCTCTCTCTTCCCAAACCAGCTCTCACTTTTGCAGAAAGTCAACACACAGGACTGCCACATTAAGCCTACAATAAAGATTAGTGCATGCCAATTGCATACTGCTCAGATATCACATATCACATTTACTTTACACACTTACTCAATGTCCTCCTCCTAATTGTACTATGTAAGAGGAGGAAGTTATGACGCCCTTCTCCAGGCCAGCTCAGTACTGCTCTCTTTCCACAGCTCCCAGACCTGTAAACCTTGTTCATGTTTGTCTGCAGACCATATTTTTATTCCTATCCTATTTTAAGGAATGGTAATAGCTCCTACAACAGCAAATGTTGCAATGACATTGTGTTGACAATGGATGAAAAACAGACATCAAGTGAAGGAGCACATAGAAGGGAGGGTGAGCCTTTCCAATTCCACTTGAAATTTAACACACCTGCTAACCTGATCCTAGCTGGGATCCTTTGACCCTGCAAGGCTGACAGTATACTCCTGAGAGAACCACCCTTTTAATGCAGGTTACCACAGATTCTTCCCATTTTCTTAGAGGCTTTCTACAGTTTTTTAAAAGCTGTATGCCATAAGAAATGTTTATTACGTGGGACAATTTCTGCAGTCCAGCCTTCCAGACCACCTTGCAACCAACCTAAGACTGTGACAGATGAGAGAGAGAACAAATCAACATTAAAATCTATTGAGAAAGATATACTAAAACTACTCATACAATTCAAGCTACAGGGATACTAACGGTATCTTTCTACAGTGACAATCTTCAGTGGGAGATTTACATTGCCTCATCACATTGGAATAAAATTTCCCCCAAACATAAAAGCACTTCATACACCAAGTTTTTAGAATACAATCTGATGAAAACAGCTAATGAAAACATACCATAAAAAGAAAATTAATCTCTCTTCAAGGCAGTACTGAAGCATTTGTCATTAACACATCTGGTTACCAGAAATATAGCTGTTACAAAGAGCAATCATTTGCTGACAGGTCCATCATGTTTCAGACTTTTCTGGCATCAGGTGAAGGAGGTAAAATGTAAATCAGGTTAATTTGCATCGAAATTATTGAAAGGCTTGTAACTGAGAGATGTCAAAGCTTAGCTAAAGTCCCTACCCATGCCACAGTATTTTAAAGCCTCCAATTAATGCAAAACATTGGATATGAAATTTCACAGATTTCCACTGCAAGTATCAAACTGGTTCTGAAGCCTCGCATTTAGTTTTATATCTTTAATCTAAATCAACAGCCACAAAAGCAAAGTACAGTAATATATATCCTTAAACTCATAGAATATGGACAACTGTAGTTAATACTGGTTGTCAATAACTTGTACTATCAGCAGGCATTCTATATTAATTACTTTTTTTTTGTTTCTCAAATCATCCTTTTTTGCAGAACTGACAAATATTTTAGTTGTTCCATCTTTGGAAAGTGTCAGATACCGGTGGTATGATCCAGGTGTTCTATCCCAATCATAATGTTTCCTTCCATTTTACTAGAATTCTCACCTGTGTAAAGCAATTAAGAAACACAGTAAAGGGGGTTGTGGTAATATAAGTATACTGATAATATTCAAGTGGTTTTTTTCATTGGACTGAGGCGCTCTGCTTGATTTGCTTTCTCAGTAGGAAGTTCATGGGTGAGAACAACTTGACTGAGGCTCGATCTACACCAGATGGATCTACTAGGTATGAGTAAGTATCTTAGGGGCATGAAAATTTTACATCTGTTTCTGTTATTAAAAGGGTAAGCCATGCCTGTTGATGAAACTTACAGGGATGCTTTGGAATCCCTGAGGGCACCTGGATACAGGAAGTAATGATCAGGACCTGGTCAATATTTCATTTTTTAAGAAGTATTTGTTTACTGTCTTTAGCGCTATTTAGCTCTGATTACATCAAAGTTTTTTTCTACCTTCCCTTAATACCTGAAAGAATCTCTTCTAAAAATATCTTAATTTGAAGTCAAGGTGCTTTGCATCTGACAAATAACTGGCAACTCAGTTTTACTTTGTCCTAATGACATAGTACTATTTACTACCACTCCAAATTGTAAACGAAGACGTCATGATACAGTAAGACCGTATTTAACAGATTCAAGTTAATTCTCTTTAAGCAGCACACTGGGAGTTTTCTTGGGTTTATCTATAAACGCTGAACAGACATTTCCAGTATATTTTCACTGGCCTAAGCTTATTTCCATTTAAGTCATTGGATACATTACTATCAAGCATAGATATTTAAGACTCAGGCCAGTAATGAAAGCTCCAGAAAAATCCTGTCAAACTACTAATTACATAAATGGAAGAATCAATAAGTATCAGTCAGAAATCTGAAAGATCTCCAGCTAAAGAAAACAACATGAGCTTACGCTACATTAACATGTAAAGCTCTTCAGTCTTTAAAACTACCTAAATTGTGTTTTCTACTCCAAAGCAAAGGCAGTCAGTATATTCTTTTGGAAACTCTAAATGTTCATTCCTTTCTACAGTTTGGAAAATGCCTTGGGTTAGGTTTGACTTTCAAGTTTAGTCCACATTGCTGCTCTTTTTTCTACTTAAAGACTGTTTTGAATACTGGAAGGAGTCTTGAAATAATTATTGTTTGTTGCTGCATATTTAGTGCCACTGTAATTACAGCTTTTCTTCTGTCCAGTGCTCAAATGCCTATGTGTGTGATTCTATGAATAAAGTAAATCTTTCACAAGATGAATTAATATGCTGCATGTGCTGCACTGAAGGCATTCCTACTCCACTTGGTCAGTGAAGATCTACTAGATAGAAACCAAAAGCCTTCTGTCCTTCTCATTGTTTACTCAGCTTTCCAACTCAAAGAAAAATTCAACAATAGCTGCCAGCTGCAAAAATCTACATCTTCTTTCCTTATTTATTCTGACAAACATGTCCCCTAGATGCTATTAAGTACTATATGAAGTGACACACACTTCATTAATTGGATTATTTTTACCTCTTTGGGTTCAATTTGTCTAATCCCAAACATTCCTTCTACAGACTGCAGATGCAGACTGACCAATGCTCGGTGAATTCATGATCTCTCAGTTCATAGCTGCATAGAAAGAAATCTCAAAAGAGAAGAAAGCCTTAAGCTCTCTTAGTTCTAGCTCCCTTCCCTAAATTGCTAGATAGGAATCAAATGTCAACATATTATACATTCTTTGTGACTAAGAAAAAGGGGGGCAGGTAATCATGTGATTCATTATTGTCTAGTTGTGGTTACACAGTAATGTGATTTCATTGTTTTCAAAAGGAGCTATAACCATCACCCAACAAAAAAAAAGCCACCCTGTTGAAATGGTTTCTATGTAGGGATTTGAATTCTGAAAAAAAATGACAAGCAGTCATTCTGTATCAAGACAGAAACATAATGACGATGATGATGATGATAGTAATATTAATACTACTTCTAATAGTAAATTGTTATCACCCCTTCCTCACTATTTGCTGCCTCATTTTCAGCCATGTATTAAATTCGAAGAAAACCCAAAATACAGCAAGTGAGGTTAGAAAATGAATTTATAGTGTCTAGGTCCAAAAATGCCCTGAGTCCTGACTGGAATGCTCCAGTCATTAACAGTTAAAAAGCATTAGAAGTTAAATACAAATGATGTATAGTCCCTACATTCATGGCCTAAACTATTAGATGAGAAATCATGTTCATGTACATGAGCTGTGATCACATGTCTTTTAAATATAAATTAATGTGAATATAACTTCCCTAAAGAGTAATCTATTAAAAAAAGAAAAACAGACTCATGTTTATAAATTCTCATAAGAATGGCAAAAAAAAGTTGAAATATGTTTCCATTGGCTGAATAGAGTACATTATTCTCATCCAATCTTCACCATCAACCTTAATTTCTGACTCTATGGACAGAAGACATTTGCTCTAAAGCAATCCTATTTCCCTCATATTATCTTATAATAGGATCCATGACAGCTGGATTGCAACCCTCACAGGCAGAAAAAACAAAGTCTTCACTACCTTGGCAAGGTTTGCAGTTTCAGTTGTGACCACTTGAGGAATTACAGTGGCAGCAGTTTGTCTTATTTCTGACTTAAAAGACATATTTGCAGAAGACTATGTCCAACATACTGCCTGGGGAGGCCACTTCACTTTTTCTACTGTATGGGAATAAAACATATGTACAGCTTTTGTCTCCTTATACAAACAAACTTTACTATATATGTGCAATATAGTAAATCCAGCACTTCTGAAAATGCACAGAATACATCCAAAGAATTGGTACTACTATTTATTTCAGAATACATGTAAGTAAATCACAGTATTGACTCAAGAGAGCAGGCAGCCATCACCAAAAAATACTTCTGGTTGAAAACTCTCCAGAGAGTAAGTTCATATTCAGAAATTCAAATTCAGAAAGCCAAAGTAGCCTGTTTCTTTGTCCCTCTTTTTCACAATCCATCAGTATGGTTAAAGGAAAAGACAGAAATGAGGAACAAGCTGCCATCACCAGAACACACTCAGTCCATAAACTGCCTCCAGACTCCCAAGTTACTTTTGGGAAAGAAATAAGTGAAAACAAGCCAAAAAGAAGCCAGTCACAGATCTGCAGCTTTACCTTGACAGGCTCCACCCTTGAGCACCCCTGATCTAGAACAGATTTAATATTTATGTGCCTGCACTGGTATACATGACAGGACCACAAATTACTTAGAATTTTGTGGTGAATTTTCTTGGAGGTTTTACCTGTAATAAAAGGATTTTCAAAACATTTTTACAAAACTACAAACAAGAAAAATTAACCTTTTTAAACAAAATAAAACTCCAAACAGCTGACAAAGAATGGAAATAAAAAACATTCACAAAAAATATTTACAAACAACACTCCCTACACCTATCATGTCTGTTCTCTGTTTCCAGCCTTAATTTCAATTAATTGTGTCACAGTAAATTTTACAGTGCCCTCTTCTCCTAGATAATTTCACTTTGCAGCATTGTGAGCTTGTGGGAGGTCACCTACCTCCAGTTTTCTCCCTTCTGAGATTCTGTGTCTCTTCTTTTGCTTCTCCTACAAGTTCCAGAGCCAGGCCTTCCTCAGGAATCTCAGCTGCTTACTAGGACAGTCATACCTTTTGCAAAATTGAGAGAAGTCTCTTCTTTTTTTAAAGGACTATTTATTGTAACATGCAGACCAAGAACAAACAAAGCAAAACATGCACTGTCCTCAACGATATAGTAAGTCATAGGGGGACTTTCTCATGGTGAAAATGTATTTTCTTGTGTTATATTTGTGCATAACTTTGATGTTATACCTCTTTGACAGTCTAAAGAGACACAGAGGTGAAAACATTATTCACAGAAGACAAAAGAAATCTGATAAAAACTTTGGACTGGAATTTTTCCCCAAATCTGGAAATATTTGATATTCTTTTCAGTGGAAGGAATTGAATGTGTGATTTTTTTTTTTTTTTAATCAGAGATGAAAGGAACAGTACTCTACTTTCAAGTTTAAAGAATCTACTTACCTTTCAACACCCCCAGTTCTTCACCTTTGTGTCCTGTGATGTCTTGGTCATTAAAAGACTAAAAAAGGGATACAACTAGAGTTGGGATACCAAGTTCACAACACTCTGCTTCGTGACAAAGACTGCATGGACCTAGTTTCATACATGAACCTGATCCAGCTGAAATCAACAGAAGGCTTTTCATGGACTTCAAAGGTTTTTGAAATATAAGGCCTTATAAGGCTTAGCTGTGGGAAAGGTCAAAAAATGAAGATTCTTGGTGTGAACTAGACAAGTGCTTTTTTTTGGTTCAAGGTTAACATTTGCTAGGCATTAACCACTAAATATCAATACTAATGTGTCTGTCTTCTGTATGATGTTCGTGATACTCAGTCATTAATACTATCTTCAATATTTAAAATTATGGATGCCAAATTGCAGCACTTTCTTTTTCTGCCTATAGAAGTTGTCTATGTAGTGAAACACAGATAATCTGGGAAAGCAAAAATTCACACTGAATAGCCAATAGAGATGTAGGTCAGCTTCTGAATTAACAATCTCCATTTGTAGAGACACACAAATTCAGCACTTAGTCTTAAGAAGTTTGCCCTTTGCAAAACGACAAATGTTGAGCATCTGGAAAATCAGTCTGTTTTTCAAGCTATCTCAGAAATGTATTGGGTTTTTTTTTTAAACTTACAGGACACTTTCTAAACCAAATACATTTAAATACAGTTCAGAGCACTAGTTAATTACAGAGAAAACTCATATGCAGACCAATAATGTTTTAATAACAGTTTTAATATGAACACTACCTATCTTAAAAACCTTTCACTCTATAGTAAGTGGATTCAATGGAAAAAGGATTTACATTTTATTACTCCCAGTGTTTTTCTTTCAGAAGTTTACTAATGCTGTTCAGAAGTAACATCTCTTCCCTCTCTCCGACATGCCTGTGACATTAAAACTATGCTTTGCCAATACTTTCTATACATAAACGTCTGTCTCAAAACATATTAGTAACATTCCTCTTGCATTTATTGTATCTAGTATCAGGCACATTTACCAGATTAACAGAGATTTTAATTTTATGAACACAAGCAAGATAGCATAAAGATTTTTTTAATTAATACGTGAGCATCCACAAGTAAAATGTGAGAAAAGTATCTTGGCAACTCTTATCGTTCAATACAATTGTTAATCATTCACTTATGTTTTCATACAGTTCATTTGCTTTGCATTTAAAACTTACACAGACAGACATTTTAATTTGGGAAAGCAATAGGCAAGTTTAAGGTCCCAAATCTGCATAATCAAAACTGCTAGAAAACAACAACCCAGCTTTGTGACCCCCACACTCCTATCAACCATGCAAGCTATCACTGATGCCAAAGATAATTGAGTCTAATTATGACAAATCAAATACAATTCCCACTGAAATCGGGGAGGTTCATACCAAACCAGGTTACAACAGCAAAGACTAACTGGGGCTCAATTCCACAATATGGCGAATAATACAGGTCTTTTCACTAGATGCAACCATTATTATTCAAAACAAACCTTTCATCTTCAAAGTTTTTACATAAGATCCTCTTAGATGATCTGTGCACCTCTTGTTCACAACAGCAGATCTCAATAATAAGAACACACCAAATGCCAGAATAATTATCCAGATCACGCACCATATTAACAATAAAGACAGGAGAATGATTGGGACTTCCAACAAGTTTTGAGGAAAACAAAGTAATAACAAATGTTAAAATCTTTCTGCAGAAATAAATTAACAGCAGTGTTCCTTACAAGACATATGAAAGTCTGAATTATTTAATACAAGGACTATTTTTGGAAAGAAGATGAGTAGTGAAATGGCAACACGAGCAGATGGCACGCATCTTCATATGTAGAAAAGATTGCGAACATGTCCCAAAAGATCTAAGCAAACTCAAGTGTCTGAGCAGCCTGTCCATTGGAACTGAAACATTCTGGGAATAACAGCATTCTACTACATCTCATTAGGAAAGAACGACATATCTTTTCAAAAGATTTCATGAAAAACAATTCAGTTTCAGAATTATTCAAGACAGTTAAGATAAATGGTTTCTTCATGATCTTCACCTTCTTAACAGCAGAGCACAGAGACTAGACTTTCAGTCTGGCCTACCACCTTCCCAGCTGGAACCTATTGCAGATTTTTGCAGGTGCAGTCACTTTAGAGTTACAAGCAATTTGAAGGCAGATGTGCTGGTATTTAAACAACTAGCTGCCTGACTTGTAGGTGAAATCTGGTATTGGTTATCTAGAGATAACCACTTGTACACTATTTGCTTGCAGATACACAATCTGAGAACCTTTTATTATTTACTTAGAAGAATTGCCTGTTTTCCCTCAAAAATGTGTCCTGACAGGTAAAAGTCCTTTTACAACAGTAAAAATAACCAGCTAGCACCATATAGTTATCAGTCACTTGATATAACAAACTTTTAACACCTTATTCTTCCCTCTCACAGCTACTTAACATTATACCTCATACAGTTCTATTAGCTTAAAATAATGTTTTTCCACACTTTCAAAAACAGTTTTGAGTTAGCCTTGGCTCATCTAGCTTAGTACTAATTCCTAAGTATGAATCCATAGTACATTACTACTAGATTTACACTAAATCCGATTTACAAGGGGAAATTTCTGTCTGATTTTCTTCCATGTACCATGAAACTGGCTTTCCACTTGAGGGATGTCTATGCTGTATCAAAATTTTCAACTACAACTCATCCACTATTAAAATAAGTCAACTTGGGAATTAACATAGAACCCCTAAGTGATGAGGTTCATCCACAGTGTTGCTGGTATGTTTCTAAACAGTACCCATCTTAACAAGTTTAAACAATCTTTCATGAGCCTCTTCATGCAGCAATCACAATTCTGGATCATACTACATGTATAAATCCCAACATACCTTGACTTCCCCCTTTAGAATAAAGAAATGGACTTGATAAGATTCAGTTTACTACTGAAGATTACCCACCCAAAAAAAAACCCACACAAAAAACCAAACAAAACTACATGAGATGTACTGATATCTAAAAATATGGGGAAAAAACTGATTTGACTTAGCATTAGCATTTTTTAATGCATTGACAATCATAAATGGACATACATGAACTTATGTAAGAAAACATAAATCATGAAAATTAATTTAGAAGTAACAATATTTAGCAGGTGTTATACCTTTAAAATGTAGCTAATCTTATTCTCTTTTCTAGTCACTCCTCCACATCCAGAGGACTAGGTCCAGTGTTGGGCTCCCTGTTACATGCGGAGACATGAACTTAGCAGAGGGAGTCCAGCCAAGGGAATGTACTATCTCTCATGAGATATCTTCACATGAGAAGAAGCTATGAGAATTGGGAATGTTTAGCTTTGAACAGAAAAGGCTCAATGGGTTCTCATCAATGTTTATAAGCACCTGATTGGAGAGAATAAAGAAGATGGAGCCAGAGTCTTCTCAGTGGTTCCCAGTAACAGGACAAGAGGCAATGGCCAAAAACTGAAACATAGGACACCCCATCTGAACATAAGAAAACATCTTTTTCTTACTGTGAGGGTGATTAAACACTAGAACAGTTTGCCAGGAGGTGCTGCCCAGCCTCAGCTACTCTCTCACTCTGTAAGCATGTGGCTGTGGCCTCTCCTGTGACTCCATACCACAAACACAGCCACTTTTACTAGCCAGTACCCCTAATTCTTGCAGCATGTTCTACCACCCTCTCAGCTTTTGACCCAGGAAGCAAGACTAGCTGCTCCTCTGCCTTAACTAACTTACCAAGTTGCACACATTAAGCAGGAAGGTACTTGAGAGGTCTGTAACAGATGCCAACCAGAACAAAAGTTCCACGAGTTCACAAGTCCAAGTAAATAGTTTCTTCTCCATAATATTTTTATGCTCTTCCTTGCCATTCTCCTCTGTTCAGGTGTTTTACAGAGAATTTTGTCAGAAAAAAAGCACAGCAGTAGGAACTCTACCACTTGTCAAGACAGTGACCCAAGAGCATGGACAGGTTCCAGTGAATGCTCTGATTACTCCCTCTACACATGTGATGCAACAGTCATGGTAAAACCTAATCTGAACACCCAAAATGGCTAAAAGTGAGTACCCTAAACATTAGGCTAGAGAGATGAGTTCTCTTTGCCCTTACTCTTTCCGGTCACAGGTCAAGAAATGCTTCATTCTGTGATGTCCAGTGGCCCAAGTTACAGAGTTGAGATAAATATGCTGCTTATCTTTTTTGTTTGATTGTTTTTTTATGAAAGGACTTGCTGCTAGCATGCTCTATGAAAGTTCCCAGCCTGCAAATAGGCCATAGATACATATAAAACATACCTATTTCATTGGGCTATAAGACCTATGTGATGCATAAATCCCATAGTGATCTCACATATCCTTTGGTGAAACCTCTACATAGAACTTCCCAACTACCCCAGAACTGGAAAAGTAACCTGGCCATGGGGATTTTATAGCAAAAAAGCAGACATCTGTGCCTCTTCAACAAACATTCTGAAGATGAAAGATTTTTGATGTAGGTGGCCGATTCTTCTTCTAGCCCACATCAACAGTGTACATGGGGGGAAAAAGGTACATTATTTGACCTGTATCTAGGTTAAAATAATTTCCTACTGACAACACACCTTTAAAATGTAAATTAAAAACCAGCGTTTTTTAAAAAGAGAACACCTCTCTTGGCCCTTTCACAAAAAGGGACAGTAAAGAAAAATGTGTAAAAATTCTCTGAGAAGGGGAAAATTAATTACAATCTCTTGTGAACATTTTGGAAATTGGAAAAATATTAGTTTGCATTCAAACAAGGAGCCAGAAGGTATAGTATTAACCCAGATTTCCTATTCATACTATCCCATTCTCTCTAAAAGGCTGTTAGTAATGTGACTTTAGTACCATAAACTATCTGAAATGAAGTCTCTCTGAAGTGTTGGGGATGTCACCTCTTACAAAGCATCTAGCTGTTGTCTCCCTGACCCCACTGCTGAGGCTGTATCTAAAGCAGGGTTGGGAAATCAGGGGGTTAGTCTTCTTTCAATTCTCTCTCTAACTGGGAGACACTAGAGTTCCTTCCTGCTCCAACTGGGACGAGCTAGTGTTTAGTTTGCTTCAAAGGTTGAATCAGATTACAAGATAAGTGGGCATCTTTGAAATGAAAAGAACTCCAGAAATTGCTACTAGATGAGATGAAAAGAGGAGGGGAGTGGCTAGAAGGAGGTAGACCAGAAAGGGATGAAAGGAACATCTTATCCTTTAGCCCTTATGAAATAATAGGGCCCAAACCTGCATGTCCTACAGTCCACTGTGTCTTATCAGTCTCCTGTTTGAACACTTGATGCATGATGTACTCTAAACCTCTCCTCCTTTCCCTCATTAAAAGACAATGGGGAGCTTAACTTTTATAAACGAGAGCACTTTATCTTCCAAACATTACAGTAATTTCATGTCCATCGGGAGTTTAATCCCTGGTAATTTATATAAATGGGGTTAAAACTCTGAGATTCTCAAATGACTACAAAAAACCAGCCAGTTTTCAAGACCTAAGTGAGTAATTCCCTGTTTATTTCACCCTGGCTAATTAAAATGTAATCACGATTGTTTGCCAATGTGCATTCTGTCAGCAGTTTTACATCAAAAAAGAAATCTTGCCAAGAAAACACACAAAAAAAAAAATAAAAAGCCTTTCACCATGAATTGACTTGATCTAAACTGTCTCTGTAGCCACTTAAACTGTAAAGCAAGTAAGTTACAACTTCTTGACAAAGCAATAAAAAATACTAACCCCTTCTGGGATAATGAACTATTTTAATGGGTACCCTCCTTTCAGACCATCCCGTCATGCAGGGACCACGCTGACAGCGAACGCTCGCTCCTCCGCCCCGGCCTCGGCGCAGCCCCGCGGGGCAGCGGCCAGGGCAGAGCAGGGCAGGGCAGGGCAGGGACATCCCTTCCCCACCCGCGCCGGGGTGCACCTCCGGTCTCTTCAACCCAAACCCGGTTGCAGGCATAGAATCATAGAATCAATTGGGTTGGAAAAGACCTCAGAGAACATCGAGTCCAACCCTTGGTCCAACTCCAGTCCGTTTACTAGATCATGGCACTAAGTGCCATGTCCAATCTCAGTTTAAAAACCTCCAGGGATGGTGAATCCACCACCTCCCTGGGCAGGCCATTCCAATGCCTGACCATTCTCTCTGTGAAGAATTTCCTTCTAATCTCCAGCCTAAATTTCCCCTGGCAGAGCTTAAGCCCGTGCCCCCTTGTCCTCTTGCTAACTGCAGGCACCCAAACAGTTCTGCTCCCGTTGCAATGCACATACTCAGTTTTCCTTTCACACTGACTTTTTTTTTTTTTTTTAATCGGGTTATCCTTAAATATCTCTCAAACCTGCCTTTTCTGCCAACACGTTTGCGCCGAACGCTGCTCCACCCAAAGCGTTTGCCCGGGCGCTCCCGGTTTCTCACCGCCTGGCAAGCCCGGGGTGGGTGAGCGGCGCTCCCCGCCGGGTGCCCGGGGCGGCGGGACGTGTGCCACCCCAAGCGGCGAGGGTAGCTCCCTTCCCACCGAGCTGGCCAGCCCTTTCCCAAGGAGGCCTGGGTGCTCGGAAGGGAGATGGACTGGCAGCTCTGAAGCTGCCATCATTCGGATGAAGTCGACTCGGTTTAATATTTGCGAAGTGTAAAACAGGTGGGAAACGGAAAAGGGAAGGGTGCTCTTGTAACTGGAAAAGGGGAAAGGACGGGCAGACATCCGCTGCTCTTGCACCAGCTCCCGCACTGCTTCCAGCATTTCATTTTATGTCCCGCAGGTCTCCCGCTAATTCAACCCCTTTTCTGCCCCCTATATCGCTATTTCCCCACTCCCATTAGCCAGAGATGCGCCTCTCTGACCCAGGGAAAAAAAAAAAAAAGTGCAAAGTGTTACCCCCACCCTCACCTCCCAGGCGGTCGGAACCCAGTATTACTCGTTCACGGTTATCGCTCTTAAAAAACAGGCTCAAACTTTCCCTCCAGGCTGGAGAAGCGAACCACCCGCGGAGGCACCGCAGGCAGGCGGGGCCCCGTGGGATCGCCGCACACCGCCCGCCGCCGGGCAGGATGAGCGCACCCCGGCCCGCGAGCACCGAGCTGCGGCCGCCCCACCGCCTCGGAACCGCCGGAGGCAGCTCCCGGGGCCCGTCCCGCCCTGACAGGGGCAGCGGCCGAGAGCGCTGGGCACCTGCGAGCAGCCAGGGCAGAGAGGTGTCCCTGCCGAACCCCACGACTCGCCCGCGGCGTGCCCGACCGGCACCGGCGGCGCTCGGCGTTGCCGAGGGGCCGTGCCCACCTGTGCGGCCACTCCAGGTGCCGGCGGCGACTCCCGCAGCACGCCCACCATCTCCTGGCGGCGCGGCCCCCCAAGTTTGCCACGAGGCGCTCCGGCCCCGGCCGTCCTTTCGGCCCCCACCCCGCGCCGCCGCGCCGATGCCGGGGGACACTCACCCTCCGGGCGGCGGCAGCGGGGCTCCCCTGCGCGGCGCCATGCCCCTACCTGGAAATGCTTGAAGAAGGCGGAGATGCGGGTGATCTGGAGGCTCAGGCACCTGGAGGTGCATCTGGCGGTGGAGAAAACCTCGTCCTGCCTGCGGGCAGAGGCGGCGGCCCCCGGCCCGTCGGGGCTGCCGCAGGCGGCCGTCACCCAGAGGATCAGGGCGAGGGACGCGCCGGGCGCCCTCCGCACCATCGCTCTGCGGGAGAGGAGGGCAGAGGGGCGGCCGGGCGGTGCGGGAGTGCGGCAGGCGCCGGGGTGAGCTCGCTCCCGCTGGTGCCGGGCTGCGCTGGGGACGGACACCTCCGCGCGCAGAAACTACACAAGAAAGTTCAATCATTCAACTCCCCTCACCCCCGTCCTCCCTCCTTCTCTCCCTCCCCCGGCGGCAGCGGGCGGGCCGATGCTGACAGCGGCCGCGCCATTGGCTGCGCCGAGCGGCAGCGGCGGGGCGGGCGGGCCCTGTGCCCGCGGGCAGGTCGGCGGGGCCGCCCGGGCTCCCGGACCCTCGGCTGGAGCCGCCACCTGCGGCGCTCGGGGCANAAAAAAAAAAGAAAAGGAGGGGGAGAAAAGAACGCATGGAAATCACTTCTTTGAAACTCGGTGTGTTTCTTACAGAGAAACACTGCGGTGAGCGCCTATCCCAAGGTGAAACCCATACAGGCTCCTCTGAAGAGTTATTTAAAAATGAAAATCTACAAGTCATTAGTCCAAATACCTCTGGGTAATAGCTGCAAAAATTAAAATAGTGCCTTGAGCTGTAAAATGGCTACCATACAGTATATATGAGCCTAACATCCTTTCTCTCTGCGCCGTCAGTTCCAGGTCTGGGAGTGCGTGCCGCAGTATGTAGCACAGAGGTTACGTACCACATTCCTCTCCCTGCTCACGCTGTATGGACTCCTCCCGTCGCAAGTATGTGCTGCTAGAAAGGGCAAGTGGATCATTCCTCTCTGGAGCCTGTGGATTGAGCCTCTTGAACTTGAAAATCCCAGGGTTGTATGAGCTGAAACAAGTAGACCTTGGGCCGTTTCAGGAGTTAATACTACATCATTTACTATTACAAGTAGGAGTTTGGTGTGGTTATCAAACCCTGTATTAAACTGACTATAGAAGTCATCTTTACTGAAACAAGTTTTAGCATAAGTTAAGTGTCCATTAGGAAAATCACTTAAAAATCTCATAAAAACCGGCAAGATCTTCAACCAGTCTGGCTTGTACTAATTTTACAGAGCTATAATTCCTCTATGGATGTTCTTATGAACACAACTGTGAGATAAAGCATATTCCCCGGTGTTATTAGTCTTACCACACTATATACGTACACCTTTCATAAACCCATATATATCAGAAATTCAAAATATAAAGAGTTCTGCTGCATCCAAACTAATAAATCAGTTGTTAAATTCTACCTACATATTCTAGCTATAGTTTTACTATATTATCACGAAAGGCACAGATTAAGAAGAGTTCTTGTCACGAATATTGGTAACATACAAATATAATAGAAAGCAAGACAAATTTTAGTTTAGATTTTACTTTCTAGCTTACAGTGCCTCTTGTCCCCTGACCAGAAATCTTCACTTGAGAAAAGCCAGTAGGCCAGATTCAGTCCTGCAAGTGCCATGAGATGGAGATGACAGTTTGTGCCCTTGGATGCTTGACAGAGTGCAGTTCCTTCAAAAGACGAGGTCATCTGCAACATGCTGGCACAGAAGTTGCCCTGCTGATTGCACTGTTTAGCGTATTCTGTCAGCTATTTTGGAAGTGCCCTACTTAAGCAAGGAAGACCATCTCAGCTACACCTCCTGAAGTCTTCCTCATCTTTGCAGTTGGAATGATTACCTTTCCTCTTGCAGTGACCAGGGGTCATAAGATGTTCAGAAATGCTTTCCCCAGTTCTGACTGATTTCTCACTGCTAGAGAACTGCTTACTTTGCCTAATCCAGCAGCTCTATATTTACAAAGGAAAAATAAGACATTATAGAACAACACAGAAATAAATGCACAGTCCTAGCAACACTGTGAGAAATAGTGTTGAGGCCTCACTATTAGGTTCAGAACTTCCCAGTTTCTAGATGACAAACTTTTAAATAGGTTTTCTTTAGCCCTGATTAAAAATTTCACAACTTTTTGCCTTGAGTCAGGAAAAGAAAATTGCTTTGCTGATTCAGTGTTTACAGGTACACTGAATACATTGAACTTTTACCATATTTTAGTAGATAATAAGAACAACCAAAAAAAGTATGTAACATCTGTAAATCAGATGTAAATCTAGAGAAGCCAGGTGGTTCTGCAGATGCCCTGTTTCTTTTGTTTTATAAAGTCTGATAGCAAAGGGCATAGAGCCCTTCATAATTAAAAAATTACTGAATACACAGTTTGTTGCTTTTGTTTGAAAGCTCATGGCTACAGAGATCATCAGTGTAGTCTGTGAATTCCTTTCAGGACTGACTTGGTTAACACACAAAAGGCTGCTGTTCACTTCCAGTAAAACTGTATTCACACAGGTCCTGTTCCATTACGTGGAGATTAAGAAACAGGCTCGGTAGCTCAAGGATTTAGTGGGTAACTAAAACCCACTATGGGCTAAATATCCGCTAGACCAAAAGAGAAGATATGCAAGTTTGTAAGTACACTCATTTTAAAGATGTCAGTAAATTGGCTACAGAATACAGAAAATTGGAAATAAATTATGTGTACAGTTCAACCAGCCTGTAAAGGTAACTGTGGTCTATAACAAGATAAATAGACATATAGACACATTTGTGTGTTTTGCTAACTTTTCTTGTCAATAAATTACATTAAATAATCTTTTCTTATTAGAAGAATTAGTACTAACAAATTCTTGCGAGTGCAGAGTATTGGTTTTATGCTAAAATACACAAATTATTTTCCTGCCTGTGCTTCAGAGGAGTCTGACCATGTTCAAATGAGCTTTCTTGCAGACCAGCTTCGCAAAACTCGGGGCTGTTTTTTCACAGGAGACAGCGCCACATGCTGGCTTTGCGAGGTGAGAGCCACTGGGCTTTGTACCGGTTTATTTCTGGTTAATGAGTTGGTTTTAATTGATTTTGAATTAAGATAGCTTCATCTTAAGTAATTGCTTCTTGCTCTAAAGGGAATTGCCAACATTAGGTTTAATTTCAGGTAAACAAATAAAGGAGATAATGTTAAAAATATTTATTGCTTTCACGTAAACCCCTGTATTGTAGCTCACTGATTTAGTTTATTGTATTAAATCATCCTAATGTGCCATTTATTATTCAATTCTCTTCAGTTTTAATTATTTTATATAAAAAATTAGCATACCTCTGGGTAAAACATAATCCCCAATCCAGGAACTCAGCTGGGGTGCTTCTCTGAAGTGCCTGTGTGGAGGCAGTATGGGGAATAAACACGATGAGTCAGAGATCTGTGTGCAGCTGCAGGGCTCTGATCTTGTCAGGATCACAGAGACATGGTGGGATGGCTCCCATGACTGGAATGTTGCAATGGAAGAATATCTGTCTTTTAGGAAGGACTATAGGAGAAAAATTAGGAAGGCAAGTTCCCCATTATGTGAGAGAGAGAGCATGGAGCTCTATGTGGGGATGGATGAGAAGGCAGCTGAGCACATAAGGGTTAGGGATTAAAGAGAGGACAGGTAAGGGTGACATTATAGTGAGTGTCTGCTAGAGGCTACCTGCCAGGAAAAGCAAGTGGATGAGGCCCTCAACAGTCAGATGAAAGCAGACTCAAGTTCTCTGGCCCTGGTCCTTGTGAGGGATTTCAACCACCTCAGCATTGGCCGGAGGAACAACACAGCAAGGCATAAGCAATCCAGATTCCTGTACTACATTGTTGATAACTTCCTTCTCTGAGTGATAGAGGAGACATGGAGAGGTGATCTGCCGGACTTCATACCAACACAGATGGGCTGTTTGAGGTGTGAAGGTCAAAGGCAGTCTTGGTGGCAGAGACCATGAGATAGTGGAGTTCAGAATCCTGAGGGTAGGGAGGAGGGGAAAAACAAGCTTAGGAACCAGGACTTCAGGAGAGGAAACTCTGCCCTCTTCAAAGATCTGTTTGAAGTAATCCCATGGAATGAAGTCTTAGAAGTAAGAGGGACCAAAGAAAGTCAATCAATATTTAAGGGTCACCTACTCCAAGCTCAAGAGCAGTCCATCCTAATGAATAGAAAGTTGGGCAAAAGTGCCAGGAGGCCTTAATGGATGAATGAGGTGTTCCTAGCAATACTCAGACACAGAAGAGAGGCATACAGAGCATGAAGGCAAGGACTGAACATATAAGTAAATTGGACATGAATGAGTACATGGGCCCTCATGGGATGCACCCACAAGTGCTGATAGAGCTGGCAGATGTCATTGTGAGGCCAATCCTGATACTCTTTGATCAGTCATGAACACTGGGAGAAAGGCACAAAAACTGAAGGAAAACAAATATGACTTCTATCTTCAGAAAGGGAAAAAAGGACAACCCAGGAAACTGCGGACCAAACAGCTTTGGTTCGATCCCTGGAACGGTGATGGAGCAGCTACTCTGGAAATAAATTTTCAGGCACATTTCCTTAATCCTTAACATCTTTAATGACCTGGTAGATGGGGCAGAGTATACTCTCATCAAGTTTGCCGATGACACAAAAAAGGGAGGAGTGGCTGATATACCAGTGTGTCATGCTGCCATCCAGAGGGACCCCAACAAGCTGGAGAAACAGGCTGTCAGGAACCTCATGAAGTTCAGCAAGGGGAAGTACAAAGTCCTGCACCTGGGAAGGAACAGCTCCATGCACAAATATAAATGCTGCGGGTCACCCATCTGGAAAACAGCTTGGCAAAAAAGGTCCTCGGGGTCATGGTGGACATTGAGTTGAATATGAGCAGGCATTACAACAGAAATAAAGGTGAAAGGTATTCTGGTCTGCACTGGATAAAGTACGGCCAGCAGATGGGGCACATATAAATACCTAACTGGAGGGTGCAAAGAAGATGGAGACAGGCTCTTTTCAGTGGTGCCCAGTGACAGGACCAGCAGCAATAGATGCTGAAACTCAGTATGCTACCTGTGAACATCAGAAAACACTTCTTTTTCTGAGGGTGACCAAACCCTGGCGCAGGTTGCCTAGAGACATTGTGGAGCCTCCACCCTTGGAGAGAGTCCAAAGTTGTCTTAACCTGGTCCTGGGCAACTGGCTGTAAGTGTCCTTACTTGAGCAGGGGAGTTGGACCAGATGACTTCCAGATGACCTTACAACCTAACCATTTTGTGATTTGAACAGTACAATAACTTGAACAAACAAATTTCTTTTCAATTGCATTTCCCAAATGAAAAAGAAAGCTAAATAGAAATGTGTACCATTAATGCTTGCCTTGAGAACTAATTGCTTGCTGTATTCTTCATTGAAGTCTGCAGGTAGTTTTTTCAGAAGCACTTATTTAATGCAGAAGTACAACTATGTTTGAACTATATGGCCTTTTTGAGTAGCAGTAGTCTGTCTGTTTTGTTAGTGAATTTATGGCCAGGGATTAAAGAGATTATTACATGTCCCACCTACACTGCATGTTTAGTTCACTAGTACTCAGGGCATACATGAGGAAGGTAGTGTATATATAAGAAATACAATAATTTACCTGTAACATTACATATATTTTTAAACTGTATTAACTGTACTTATAGACTTAATGAAGGTTTGGGAAATGACCAGCTCATCTATGACTCTTGGTTGTGATTTCTTGCTAGAAGCAGCTCACCGAAGAAACTGTAATACCTAGAACTCTTCTAGATACTGGTCTTTCTTCTTTTGTCTAAGCTTTGAAGCCAGCCTGTGTCTCCTGTAGTTTTCTGCTTAAGGGAAAACAGAAAATTACCATAGAAAATTAAGGGATTTGGAAAGATGCCTCCACAAAACCACTTCTTTCTGCAAGTAAAACAATGGAAGCCAGAACTGACATTGAAATAATTAATTTGTGCCCGAAGTAATGCCATCTGAGGACAAACCTTCATGCCTGTGAATGGGAGGATGAGATATACTTTCTTATGGCCTTGAACATTTCTTCGAGGATCAAATACAACTCCATTCCTTCGGTAAGGGCAGCATAGTGGCCTCTTTTTTTCCCATGGGCTCTTAAGGGTGGCCTATATCGTTCCTTCCTCATGTGATCCCTGAAGTTAATGACCTTCCCAAACTCCTTTTGAGCAGTAGAATTTTGCATAGTCCTAAGTCAAGCCTGTAAGTAAAATCCAGAAATCTATCTCTGTGTCTCGTAAAGCTTATATTCTTCATTTGTAGGTAGAGAACTGCAGGCCATATAACAATACTTTCTCCTGGGAACAATTCAATAGAAATTTTCTGCATCAGCATTTCGTCTTGTACAAGGGAAATCAGTAGTAGGTAGTAAGTTAGTAGTCAGAGTGGAAGGCAGGACAAAGTAACAGTTCACTGTTCCAAAAATCTCATCATTTGTTTGATGAGAAAGCTCTTGTAAAGCAAGACAATAGATGACTATCCAGAGATTTTTGAGGAAACGCTGGAAACCAATTAGGTAATTTTGGACTATCTGGTAGGTCTCATACTGCGTGTCTGAGAAACACAAGAGCAGTGAGGTCTGAGGAGGGGTTTGAAGCAAAATGATAGAATATTTTTAGTGAGATTCACTGGGCACTCTTCCCAGACATAGGAATCATAACAGAAAACATGAAGGTTCTTATTTTAAAAGGTATTAAGTGAAGAATAACTGCTGACATCATAGGTTTTCTGCAAGAAGGATTGGGTTTTTCAGTGTTAAACTAGAACTCAATGTTCTGTGTCCTAATGCAGTGCAGAAGAGAAGCAAATTCAGAAACACAAAGAGAGACAAGATGACTAAAACAGAAGACTTGGAAAGCACCTTTTGCTCTGTTGTTGACAAACAAATATTTGCTATTATGTCAAGAGTAGAGAAAAGAGGTCAAAATATTTAGAATGGAAAATTATAAGAGTTTAGCTGCATGAATGGATAGAAAGGACTGAATATTAGGGACATTATGCCAAAGAATGCAGATTTAGACCAACTTCACTTTTCAAGATGTGGGGATCAAAGCCTTTAAATCAAAGATGGTGCCCAAGTAATAGTTCTCAACAAGGTTTCATTCACTACACTAAAGAAAGGAGACAAAACAAGAAAAATTAGCAACATGGTGAACTTGAGATACCCATAAAGAAAGGTCAAAGCAAAAAATGCTATTAGTTCAATGAACCTACTTCCTCCCAAGGACTCTCATCTTCTTCAGGGTCACACAGAATAGGGCAAAGCCAAGGCCTCGTTCCAAATCTCTGTCTTCAACTAGTCTGCAAAAATAAGTTTTGCAGTAAAAATGTATCTTACTGGCATGTTCCCGGCTGCTTCTTGTTGCTTCAGTCATTTGATATAGTTTCTTATTTCAAACAGACCATAATTCTTTGTTTTGCATTTTGTATATCCCTTATTTATCTTCAGATTGAACTAGATGGTGTTTTTAAACAAGCACCACTCAGGAGAGAAAACAGTGTAGAAATCAACACATCTTGGGAGAAATTTCTTTTTGTTCTTGTCTTACTTTAAAATGTGTACCTTATTTCTAGCCTACTGCAGAGTTTATTAATGTTTAGTTGTTGAACTTTTTTCCACCTTTTGGATAAATTAAGACTTTCTTTCTTGTTGAAATCCACCTGACTGTAGGTCCAGACAAACCTTCATGCTTGTGAATGGGAGGATAGGTATACTTTCTTATGGCCTTGAATGTTAGTCTTATCTGAAGCTAAATCTGAGATATAAGGGGAGGTTACTTGCAGAACGCAATTAACTTATTTTATAAATTAACCAGACTGAAATCTCTTTGTGAAGTTTTGCTGTATTGCAGATTCTGAAAACCTGGGGGGGTTTTTTTTAGAGACTTTCCAGTCTTGGGGTGCCTACCTAAGGATTGGACATGTTATTCTTGTAATGATGTCGACAATAACATACAGATGAAATGTGGTACTATAGTCTGTCTTATTTGTCTTCATCTTATGTAATTAAAAGCTATGTTAGTCTTAGTCACTGTGTTAGTCAATGAGCTCATGTTCAGTTGGTTGTACAGTAAAGCCTAAAGGCTTTTGTAGACACAGGCTTTCCAAGAAACATTTGTGTCTTGTGAGTGTGACCTACTTTCTGTGTTCCTAGATGCACAATCTTGCATATGGCAGCATTAAAATGCATGATGCTTAAAAATGAATTCAGATTACTGAGCGGTTCAGAGTTCTATATATATTATTTATCATTCGAATCAATAAATCATGTCACATGGAAACTTTGTAAGAATTGATTTTATTATTTATTTCTAATCACCAGTACACAAAATAAATAACACTAAGTCAAGAACAGACAGCTCTGAACTCATTAATTTGTTTAGGATTTTCCATTTACAATTGGTTTTGGAGATGGTATAGTTATAAAGGGGTTTTTTCCTCACCTAGATAACACAAATGTTTTACACTGATTGTTGCTGAATGTCAAATTTTAGTTAGAAAGTCAAATAATAAGCCAAGTGACACGCTTTTGACATTGTCTTTGCCAATCAGATTTGTAATCACCTCAAAACACAATGTCAGATTTACTTTGTATGTGTGTGTGAAAACTTTTTGCATGCATTTATTAATTTAATTTACCACCATACTTGCCATTGTTGCTTTTGCCAAGGAAAGGCAGACCTATCAAGGTGAAAAACCCCTTGGGTTAGGCTTTACAGTCAATGGATGTGTGCAGAGTCTGAACAACTGTAATAATTCTTTTTAATTAGCCTCAGTCCTAAGCAACCATCCAGCCTGTTACACAACATGTATCAGTTCTTCTCAACTCACATTATAATTTTGATACCATTCATCCTTTAATATTTATTTGCAAATTACTTAGGAAAACATTCCAGATGACAGAACTACAACATAATTTTAAACATATCTGGCTAATACTTATGAAACATTAATATTGCTACTTAATGTCTGCAATAACATTTTTTGTACACCAAACAGTTAAAGGTAAAACAAGATGTATAAAAACATTCTGTGTTGCCTTAAATTAAGCTGAAACCTTTCGATGTGCTTGAGAGGTGGTGGTTGTTTGTGCACTGTGTCCTTCAACCTATCCTTCAACCTATCACCAGAAGTGATAGAATGAAAAATGAAAATTAAGAAGCTGATCCTTCAAATTTGTTTTCTGCAGACTTTCCTGCTCTGTGTTGCAAATGCTAAGATTTAAAATACAGAATAATTCAGTCTTCTATTGTTCGCAGTTTTCTCTTCAAGGTTAATTAATTTTGAAATTAATAGAAGGAAAATCTACAGCAATATCTTTGCCTTTATTGCCAATCTTTTCTTATTTGCACTAAAAATGTTAAATTATGCAACTGTGCTTTTGCATGTGCAGAGAGACACATATGAGGAAATTCATGAGTGTAGTGAATGACCTCAGAAAAGTTGTTTTGGTTGCCTCTTCTCACTTGGTAATAAATTTCAGAATGGTGCTGTTCTTTGTGCCACTCGGAAGAGCAGAGTCTGGTGACAGTTATATTATTCCCTGAAATATCAAAGCTTAGGCGGATGTGACCAAACTCAACAGAAATAGGGATATCACTACTAATATCCACCTTCCAATGTCTCCAAATATGATGCCTTTATAAGGAAATACTTCAGTGATCTGTGGCAGTTTCATCAGCCCTCAGCATGTGTTGGTGGCACCTGGAATTCTTCCTTTTCAGGCGCAATGCTTTTTGTATTTCTTGTGATTCCTGTTGGAGCCTTCCTCTGTCCTTCCTGAATCCCTTTGGATGGCAGTCCTGCCCTGCATCACATTTACTGTTCTGCCCAGCTGGAGGTTGAAGTCATCTGCAAACTTGATGAATGTGCACTCCACTACTACCTGCAGATCACTGATAAAGCTCTTAAACCTGACAGGACCCAGTGCAGATCGCTGTGGTATCCACTTGTCACAGGCAGCCATGTAGAGTGCTACCCACTCTGATCCTGCCCATCCAAATAGCTTTTTACCTTCTTGTCCAGCAATCCAGGTCATGATGGTCTAGTTTGGCTAAAAGAAATAATTAGCTATGGCTTAGCTAGACAAGCAAAATGAACCTGTCAAAACGTCAAAAAGCTCACTAGTCCTCTACACTACTAAGCAGAATTCCTTCTGATTACCTCCAAGGTAATGTTGAACTGTGTATCTTGAGCAACCTAATTGATTTGTCTGATTTTTCTTCACAAATGTCACTGAACAGATGAAGTTTGGCAGCTTGTCCAGTATCAGTGTATGTACTTATGATATTGGGTACTCATCAGGCCTTCACGAGCACAAACTAGTAGTTATAGGAACTGGCCATTTTCTCTTGGCTAAGAGAAAAAAAAATCTTTTCACCCCCCCCAAAAAAAACCCAGAAAATTTAGTTCAGAGTTTGAAATAGTCAGAACTTAATATTGAAATAGTGATAGTATAGTGGCTCCCCCACAATGTACATTCCAATGTACTTAATATTTTGTGCACCGTTGATGCCAGTACATACACAAATTAAATAGGGAACCCACATAGGTATTTACAGCCCCCTGAACTGATCAAAATTCTTTCTACTAAATGTTTGTCATTGAAAATATGGTTTTAATATAGAATGGAATTTTTTTTTAATTTTATCTGAAATCCTCTCAGGTAAAGAATGCTTTGAAAAGGAAACATGAAGCAGTTTTAAACACACATTAAAGAATCTCGTGTTTGTGTTTGTAATGAAGTGTTTTGAAACAGGGCGAAAAAAAAGGACCAGCGTTCCAAAAGTGCCCAAATCAGTTATTGATATTGATTTTAAGAATAATAAAATATCTCATTATTTTTTCTTGCTGTCACATGCTGTAGTAGTGCTGCACGTGAATATGCTGCTGCTGCTATCCCATGAACTAACCAGTAGCCATAAAAATAACACATAGGATAAATTTAGCAAATCTACCAAAGTAACAAAAAAATTATTATTACAGAGGGTTTTTTTTATTTTAACTAAGCAAAAATCCTGTCAAAGTTATATGTTTCCCACATTTCTGTTTCTAGGAGACTTTTTCACAGTTTAGTTTTAATACCAAATCAGAATGAAACCCTTTTTTGAAGTGCCACATTTTTTATTTTAATTAGATTGCCGGGAATTTAAAAGGTCTGTCCTCGGACTTATCAAAAGCTGTTAATAGTTTTAATATCTAGAAAAAGAGTGTATGTCTCTGATGTCTTGGTAATCTGGATTGAGATATGGATCCTCAGAGAATGTTTGCTTTTTGTACTACTCTTTAAACTTCTCTAATTTAATTGAGAGGTTAGACTGATATGACGCTGATCTTGATGTTGAGCTGTTCTTTGTACACCTTTTCCCATTTGTATCAGGTCCATTCACCCTGCTTTAAAATATCCTTCCCCATCCCCACTCTCATAAAAAAGTAAATAACAATTTTAATATTTTTTACTGCAGTGACGAATTCCTGTGTTGTTTTATATCATGGTCTTGACAGGAAATACCATTTTTCCTGACCTCCTTGTTTGCATAGCTTTCACACTTGCATAATGCTCAGCCTTGTTTAATAATGCCTGTCTGATCGTCCATATTGCTGTGAAGACTGTAAAAGCAGAAAGACAACATGCTTGTCAAATCTTTGATCCCTACCAAAACTCTGTGGTTGTCATGGTAACTGTGGAAAGGGAAGGAAAAAAAAAAAAAAGAAAGGAAAAGCAGGCTGTGGTTTACTTAAAAGATAATATTTCATGGCCAATAGAAATAAAATTTTGCAGTAAATACGTTAGTAAGGCAGGATACAAAGAATTGGACTTCGTTTTTACAAATAAAAAGAATTCATTTTTTTATGTTTGTTAGAAATTGCATAAAATCATCTTTTTCATTTCATTCCTCCTACCTGGGGGCATTCCTGACAAAATAACAAAACTCAATTTAACCTGTGTGTTTTAACAGCAGTAAACTCTTTTATGAACATCATAGTTTTTGAGAGCTCTTTAATAATGTTTTTCCACCTTCCTTATCACCTCATCATCACAGAGGTGATATTGAAAACTTCATGACTTTGAGTAAACAAGGTCCCTTTCTAGTGACAAATGATGTTGTGTTAAAGTGGTGCATAACAATTTAGAAGACTTAAAGCACTCTAAGACCCCATGGATTTTACTAAAGATTTTTTTTTAGTATTGAATTAATTATCCCAAATTTTCCAATTCGCCTAGTTATTTTAAAATAAACCTAGTCAATATAAAAGTGAGTGGCAGGAACAGATTACAAAAGAAAAAGTTTACTTCCCTTCTTCCATCTGAGGAAAACTTTTTATTTTGAAGTATTCAAAATGGAGTAGTATATTTATTTCACATTCAGATGCACAATTTCTTTCCACATTGCCTAAGTCTTCCCCTCTCCAACAACTCTTTGGAAATGGACAGGTGAAAAAATCTGTGCAATTGCTAAGTAGTGGTACCATTTTTTCACTGTTGAAGAAAGGCTTCAAAAGTGACACACAGAATATTTGGAATATACTTTCATTTTGACATAAAAGAAACCATAGAAAAACTGTCCTAAATACATAGAAACTTGAGCTATAATGGTCTCTATGGTCCTTAGTTGCCATGAGAAACATGAACCAGTGTAGCACAAAACTGTGAGCCTAGAGTTTTGAATGAGTCACATTTCTACTTTAACAAATATTGGAAAGGTGTTTCCATGCCAATTTGCTGCACCAACCCGGACATATTTAATTAGCTCTTCTTTGCATATTGCTCCCTGCTGAACTCAGGAGGATTCAGTCCTGATATGAGAAAGATATACACTGCTGTGACTGAATCTACTAAGTGAAGCAGTCGCGTGGAATACATTATCTCTGCCTTCTTGTGATATATTGTGATAAAGATTTGAGTGAAGGATTCACCTCCTTCAAAACTTGGGTATATATATTTCCAATAGAAGACAAGAGCTTCATCTTCATGCTTTTTGTGCACCACCTGAGAGAGAAATCTTGTGGAAATGTAAGTGAGATTTGATCACATAACTAAATACCTTAAAATTATGTACCTGAGAAATAGGTATAATTAATTGTCAGGATAATTTCAATTTTTGCATTGTAATTGCTGTGTTGGAATGCTTGAACTTATGATTTTAATACCACTGGGTTTAGGCGGAACTTTATGGCATATAATATATTAGTATCTAAAATTCCTTTGCTCAGTCATTGTCCTTTATCTTCAATAAATACTTTAAAATAGAAGTTATAAGTCACATTATAAAAGAGCCTTCTGCAGAAAACCTTGAATCTAATGATCCCCATCTGATCCGGTTTAAATGAAACAGTAGGATAAACAAAAGCATGTCTGTAAGTAAGGATTTTGATTTTGAAAGGTCAAACTTTAAGTAATTGTGAGAACCAATTAGAGACAATGACTGGATTGAGAGTTTAAGGACTTTAATATAGAAAAGCCATGCACATTAATTCAAAAGAGCAAATTGTATCTGGAATTTGCAGGCTAAGCAAAGGCTGGACACAACATTCCAGCACTTTTAGAGTAAAACTACCTTCTGAATTGTAGTGGATATAAAAAGAGGAATTTGTAAAAAGAAAAAAGAAGAATTGTTCTTATTTGGTGATAGAAAAAGCAGCAGTAAAAACAAAACCTTACAAAAGATATATAATACATTAAATAGTATATTTACCCAGAAGTATAAAAATAAAAGGCAAAGTAAATCCCTTGATAGAAAGCAGAGGTAGTCATGAAATCCAAGATTTTATTAGGGTAGCTCTAGAATAACATGCCTGTTGTGCTTCAATTTTCAGTACCCCTAATGATTCAGAACACCAGCTGCTGGGTCCCAGTTTTTCTGTGGACCAGCCATGTGACCATGAGTTACATGCTGCAGGGCCTCCTCTTGCCACATAATCTGGCATATCTAAACATAATAGAGTTAAGAATCCTTGTGCAGAACAGTCATTGAAAAATCACACAGTAATCTGAAAATCTGTTTAGAATTTCTGTATCACTGGAAGAATCTGCAGAAATGAAAGAAGAAATCCAGTTTCAACTGTTTTATTTGTGCGATCTTTACATTCATTGATATGTATCTTTGAATCAGTATTGATTTTACTGATTTACCAGTAAAATACCATATTATTTATCAAAGAGAAGTCCATTTTAAGAAAAGGATGGATATTTCAGAATTCCATCTTACTGTACTTTAGAAAAAGCTTGCAAATTAAATTAGTTGGATTTTAGACCAGATAACTAAAAGCAGGTCTGTTCAAGAAAGACTAGAATTCTATATATTTATTCTTAAATTATTACTTTAATGGAGAAGAATATTCTGGTGTAAATTTGTTTTTCTGTACAGAAAAAGTTTCCTCCTCTGTGGAGGATTTTTGCATGGAGTTTACCAAGTGAATATAGTTTGACTTAACTCACATAAAAGAATACATAGAAAACTCACATATGTTGTATTAGAAGAAAAATTAGAGGCTAAATTCATTGTGTAATGCATTTAGAGACCACAACACAGAGACACCATCTGCATTTCACTAAGGGCTTGTTCCAGCTAGAGGCCAGATTTGGCCCTAGAACTACTAAAATAAGGAAGCTTAGTTCAGTTTTCCTTGGTTCTCTGTATTTAGTTTTGCTGAAAATGTGATTTAGTATTTACATATAGCCAGCCACTTTTCTCAGTAATGTTATTCAGTTCAATCTTTGTCTGAACAAAATATTGCTGCTAATGGAAGTATTGTTTCACACATATCAGTTAAAAAAAATATCCTGTGCATTTTATTCACTTCTTGTCATTGCCAGCATTACACCTGATCTCAGGGTTGCTGTCCTGGATAGTTTAAAACCAGCTATACCATCTCTTAATTTTTAAGAACCTCAGCAGTAACATTTTTCAGATTATTCAGAAGCATTCAATACTATTTCAGATTTGTACTTCTTCACACCTTACAGGATATTTTCACCTTGATTAAGGTGCATAAACATTAGACAAACAGAATTACCAGGGGACTTAAAACTGATACTCTTTGAGGTCTCTGTGTATTGAGAAGCAGGGTATGTGATCACAAGTGAGATTTATTCCCAATATAAGATAATTAATTTAATATAAGAGCTGACTGTATGCACACATAGTTTTGGAGAATATCATGGGAGCTGGAAAAGAAGCTAGGGCTTTAATGTGTGTCAGGAAGTACTTCTGTGTGTCCTAGAGATTCTTTGTTGCATGTTTTTTCTACACTGTGGAAGAGTTATTTTCTCTGCTTTCTTATTTCTTTCCTCCTTTCACTGCAGAGCTCCATTTCAAGAACTAAATATACATTTCAGACATTAGCTTCTAGAGCTCCAATGAACCTAGAAGAAAATGGGATTTTTGTTCACACCAAGGGGTTGTTGTTATTCTGCAAAATTATACTGGGATTTTACCTCAAATATTTATGACAAAATTGTGGATATTAAGGCCTATTGAATTTGCTGAAAAGTTCGCAGCTAAAAAACTTTCATAGAGCTTATTTGTCTTGGATATCTTCTCTGGTAGGACTGGTGCCACTTGTCACATAGCTGAAGATAAACTATGATTTTCCCCTTACAAATATGCTTGGCAGTTCTTCTTGATAAAAAAATACTTAAAACACTAGACATTTGTCAACTCCTGTATTGCGTACTTCTGTTTTCCTATTGCTAGGCATTCTGAAGAAAACAGTTGGATCCTGGAGAAAACAGTTGGATTCATCCTTGGATCAAACTAATGAAAATTAAGAAATGCTTTTATAAGTCATGTAAGTATGAAGACACACATAGCACTTGAATACAAATGTGTGTGTATGCATTTTAGCCCTGGAAGATAATTTATTCATTTCCAAATCAGAAATAATGAATGTTTTACCATATGGATGCTTGTAAGATTATGCTCATTCTGAAGATACATATTTTTGCAAATTTGCCATCCTTGTACCACCAGAAAATTTTCTATTATAAAATCCTCAAATGTTTTGCATCATCCTAATTAAAAAGACTTCTCACTCCTTCTCACAGACAGCAATTTTCTTTTTTTTTCAATTAATAATCTAGCTAAGAAAAGCAGTGTCTGTTTGGAGGGATAAAGTCAAGAGCAGCAACAGTGGCAGACTTTTGGTGATGACCGCGTTAGTAACATGTACTTTGTTACAAATTCATTTTTATTATTTAAAAAAAGGAAAATACAGTGGAACAGTCAGAGACTTCACAAACTTAGATTCAGGCTTCTCTTCTGTTGAATGTTGTGGTAAAACCTTGGACAATTCTCGTAACTGTCCTGTGCTTCATTTCCATGCTTCAAAGAGAAGTCAAGAGCTTTTCCTATTCCATAGAAGCTGAGTAAAAAAAGTATATGAAAGACAATGAAGTGATGATATACAATGTGAAAATCTACCCAAGGAAAATGATATTCATTTGCTTATCTTTTTGTTACATATGTCCATTTTTCAACCGTTCACTTTTCAGTTCTAATATTCTTGACAGTCTTAAAGAAGTATTTCTAGGGCAAAAATCATCTTATTCTAAGGGTAACACTGAAAATAAGTCAGCTGAACAATGTGCCTGTTCCTCTCCACTGACTCCAAAGGAAGTCTCAGGTGTAGATGTGCAAATGTCTGTAAATGTAAATATTCAGTACATTACTCAGAAAAAGATCTCCAAGTTTCTTATAACAATCATCCAGATGAAGTGTGGGCAGTTACTCAGGCAAAGATATACCATCTTCTGAGTGCCATATAAGTGCCCAGTGTTAAAGCTCTACAAAAGTTGTATCCTGTAGACATACAGACATGTAAATGTGTTTCAGTGTCTTGCTCTGTTTATAATAGTAAGGAAGGAAATGTGACTTTCCATGCACATTCTCTTGAAAATTCAAACCCAACTTCTATCTGTAGTCTTGAAAAAATCTATTTAAGATGTAATTTTTTTGATCAGAAAAAAAATAGCGGATGACATTTTCAGCCAGGAGCTCTACTCCTTTTATGCATACCTCCTTACTTTCAGAAAAACAGACATCTCTGCAAATGTCCTTTTGAGGAGTACTATTTTCTATAAATACCCATTGAAGTCACGAGTGTACTTGTAGACTAAATCACTGCCTATCAAAGAATGAGTGAAAGGCAGTCTGAAAGAGACCTCAGGAGGTCATCTACTCTATACTTTTGCCCGCAGGCAAAGTCAGCTGTAGCTGTCAACTGTGATAGATGCTTACCTAACCTGTCCTTAGAGATTTCCAATGACTGAAAATCTAAAAGCTCTTCAGATAATCTGTTTGAGTGTGTCATGATCCATGTCATTAGAAAGTTTTACTTAACATCTATCTTAAATCTTCCAAGCTGTAATTGAAACCCATTAATTCAGGTTCCATCCACTGTAGACACGGAGAACTGATTATTTTGTTCTTTATTCCAGAAGTATTTTACATTCTTGCAGATCATACTAATGCCATCCTCTTGTATCTTTTTTTTTTCTGAAGCATTCATAGTAGTACACTTTTGCAGTTCCTCCTTCCTGAGGGTTTTGAGTTTGGGGTTTTTTTAATGGTGCATTTGTACATGTTTTAAATAGGAGATGTAAAAGCATACTTCCAGTGTTAGTGTATATTGGTAGTACATGACAAGGTTTTGGTAGCAGGAAGGGCACTACAGGGGCGGGTTCTGTGAGAAGAGACCGGGGGCTCCCCCTGTCAAACACAGCTCTGGCTCTGTAAAAGACTAACCAGAGGACAGCACTGAACCCATTAGCCAAGGTGGTGGTGCCTCTATGAAAGTATATTTAATGAAGAGCAAAACTCTGCACAACAGTGAGGAGTGAGGAAAACAAACAAACAAACACACAAACAAACAAGGAATAATCCTGCAATCGGCAAGGTCAGAGAAAAAGTCAGAGAAGAAGGAGGGGAAACAGGTACTCCAGATACTGGAGTGGATTCCCCTGTAGCCTGTGTAACAATGCTGAAGCATATATTCACACTGAAGCCCATGGAGGACCCACTGTTGGAGCAGGTTTAACCTGAAGGATGGCAGCCCATGGAAAGGACCTATTCTGGAATGGGGGAAAAGTGTGAAGAGGATGAAGCAGCAGAAAGAAACTGTTTTGGAGTGATCACCTTCCCCATCTTCCATGCACAACTTAGTGAGGGAGGAGGTCATAGCATTGGGAATGAGGGACCAAAGTTGAGTCTGGGGAAAAAGGTTACTGGGAGGAAGGTGTTTTATTTTCTGTCTTTGTATCTTGCCATCCAGTTAAACTTTTAATTATCAAGGAATTAAATTAAATTTCCCCAAGTTGAGTTTGTTTTGGTTGTGATACTAATTGGTAAGTGATCTCCACCACTCTATCTCTACCAATGAGGGTTTTTTAGCTTATTTACTCCCCTATTCCTATTAAGGAATGGGAGTGAGAGCAGCTGGGTTGTGTCAGACAGCTACCCAAGGTAAACTCACCACAATCCCCAGTAGAGGATAGTCTCTTATATTAAACACATTTCCTGCTTTTTAATACATTTTCTATGTTTAATGTAAAGAATTAAAATAAAGTCAATTAACAAGTCCTTTCCTGTCATATCTTTCTATCTCAAACCTTATCTCAAAATATTTCAAAAAAATACAAATAGTATTCATCAACTAGACTTTTCGGCGCAGAACTCAGAAGGGTAAACCAACCATCTAAAAGTCTAAAACTTCAGATTTTCAACCATTTCACCTGCAAGAAGCTAACAAAAGAAAAAAAGCTACTTATTTTACTTGAGAAAAATCAGTCATTTCTGGAAACTAGATTAAAAATTCAGCCCACTCTCCTTATGGTTGCATTTCTGATTAATTATCTTAATTCTGAATTGTCAATTAACCTCGATGCCATTTTATCCATCCATTTAAGAAGAAAATGAAAATGTTCAAAGCAACGGGTGTTTTATATTTTTACTTTATTGCTTTAATTATTTTAGGAAGAAATTGCAAAATTTTAAAGTCAGAAAGAAAATTGTTTATAATGATGATGGTATTATTTTTTAAAAACGCAACCAGTCAGCCTTCATTCACATCTTTCAATATAACTTCAGAGTCTAAAATGATGCTTAAAAGCTGAAATTTGTTTTAAGCATTTTATCTCAGAAATATAAGGAGATTCCATAAAACAAATAGGGAATTGGGCTACAAATAGGGAATTTGCTGCATAATTAATCTTTCATAATTAGCATGGTTGGATTTTGTGGATTAATATGTGCATTCATGAGTTCCTGGCTCTACTTACTTCAGTGTGATAGTATTGAGAAAGGTGACAGATTTACAGTGGAAAAACAAATTGTAATACAGTTTTGTTCTTGTAAGCTATTTATGACAAGATGGTTAATATGAAGAGTGAAGAAGTGCAATTTTTAAGGGTTTATTGATTTAAGTAAAATTACAGCAGAGGGGGGAGTAGAAGGCGGCATTTTCTTGAGAAACAGTTGTTAAGCAAGGTCTGTGTCATGATTTCATGATGTCTCAGTCTCATCATCAGTCTACTGAAATATGTTCCAAAAACACTCAGAAGGACCAGGCTCCTCTGTGAGTTTTCTGGTGGTGATACAGTCACCACTTCATAGAACCATGGAATGGTTTGTTTGGCAGGGACCTTTAAAGAAAGGTCATCTAGCCCAACTCCCTGGCAGGGCAGGGACACCTTCTACTAAACCAGGTTGCTCAAAACTGCCTTGACTTGGCCTTCCAGTGACAGGGCACCACAACTTCTCTGGGAAGAGAGATCATAAGAGAAATGCTGCTGTCCTCTAATCATCTTTGTAGCTTTCTGCTGGATCTACTCCAGGAGCTCCATGTCTTTCATGTACTGAGGAGTCCAGAACTGGACACAGAACTCCAGATGTGGCCTCACCAGGGCTGAGTAGTGGGGCAGGATCACCTCCATCAACCTGCTGGTAACGCTCTCCCTAATACAGCCCAGGATACCATTGGCCTTCTTGGCCACAAGGGCATACTGCTGGCTCATGGGCAGCTTGTTGACCCCCAGGTCCTTCTCCACAGAGCTGCTTTCCAGCAGGTCAGCCCCAGCCTGTACTGGTGCAGAGGGTTATTCTTCCTGAGGTGCAAAACGCTGCATTTGTCTTGGCTGAATTTCTGACACTTCTTCTCTGCCATGGCTGAACCTGCTATAGCCTATTTTTTTCCCATTAGACTGCAGGTGCAGTCTGAAAGGTTCTGAATACTGAAATGGAGGTTTAAGCTTGCAAATGAGTGAATATAAGGTTTTGGTGTTGATTTCAAGCCCTTTTTTGGTTTACTGCAATACTGTGTAACTTTGGATGACAGAAGAAGAGTATCAAAGAACAAGATATTAAAGTGTGACGAATGTTAAATTATATAACAAATAATAGTGAAATTCTTAATGAAAGCTTTATGGCAGGATTTTTGTTTTTATCACAGAAAGCTTTGCTCTTTTGGAATCATTCCAAGTAATCAAACTGTTCTCTGGGAGAATTCATTCTGCAACAAATTATGCTTTCATCCTATATTACTTTAGAAAGCTGTGTTTTACCTCAAGCATATATGTCATGGTTCTCTGCTATGTTCTGATCTAACACCACTTTCACAGGCTCCACTGAGACTCCACAAACTTCACTCTATTTCAAACCTATAAAGAAGATTTAGACCAGATCCTATAAATTCAAGTGTTGTGCAAATATAATGGTTGTCTGATGGCTACTATTCCAATTCTCTCAGTGCAGTGTAACTTAGCCATATGATCTCAGCCAATGGTAATGACTTTATGCAGTTAGAATCCCAGCTGGGAGTTAGTAACCTTGTGTTCTGTTCCCAGCTATGCTTCAGATTTACTGTACAACCATAATTAGATTTGATGTTTGTCTGCTCCTTGGATTGCTGTTTGCACAAGGACAATAATTATTCTTTTTCCCTGGACAACGTTTCTGAGAAATATGTGTAAAAACTATTAATCCATTGATTACTTACCTTACTTATTACCTAAAGTGTCAAGGATAGCATTGCTAATGCAGCCATTGATTGTGACTCCATGACTTTGTAACAGGCTTCCTTAATATTTAGGAATGCCAATGGCTTTTCCTTTCAGAAGGACTCAATATCTTTTAATGGAAATAATATTATATGTTATGGCTATCATAGCCACATCATGAGATTCGAACCAATGCTGGAATTAAAGTTTCACTTTTTGTACTCTGGGTTTTTCTCATCTAATTATTCATATCCATCAGTACTTTCTGCATGTCAAGTGATCCTTCTTGTCAAATAGAAAAGTTTTTGATGTAGCATGGTCCTTTATTGTGTTTTTATAGCCAAAATCTTGCTTTCTAACTTTAAATTCTTCAACATAAGATAACGATATAAGAATTGCTTAATATACTTGTGCTCTTGTTCTGTGGATTTTGTCACGGGTACAATGACAATTGCTGTCTTCAGAGCACTCCACCACAGTATTTCCAGCTCTTTTATGCTGTATTTTATATTCCTTTTCAGCCAGGTTAATAGATCTACTTATAATAATCTTTTAAACCTACATACAGTGTCTATATTCTGAATTTACATTATTTCGCAAAGAAGCTGCATATCACAGGTAAATACTCAAGCACTTTCTGATCTACCTTTTGCATACATTTGTGATGTTTTTCACTTCCTTCGTCTACCATTAGTATCCCTTCTGGTTTTCCTGTTGTATATATGATTGTCTGTTCTGTTATTGAAATACACATTAAAAGTCAGCATTTGCAGTGCATTTAATATTTTTCAAAGTTTCCCTACTCTGAAAATACAGAAAAACAATATCGCTTCTGCCACAATGGTTTGAAGTGAAGTCAGGCATTTGAATGGTGATCACTGGCATTTTATTTTACAGTTCAGACAACTGCAATTCCCACAGTAGCGCACCAGGGCCCAAAATTAACATATAAATATGGAGTGATGCTACCCAGTATGTTTTTTTTCTTCATTACTTTTGATATTTAGGAGCTATGAGGTGTACTTGATCGTTTTATTAAATGAGCTGGTTCAGATTTTTGGGTACCTTTTGTCCTTTGTTATATTAAGAAAGTATATTCAGATTCTCTGAGTTAGTAAATGACGTTCATCCATCATGTACAGAGAAGGAGCACTTCTAATGCACACACTGCAACAAATCCTCCCCTCTTGAAATTAGTGAGCTTTGGGAAGATGACAGAATGAGAGCAGAGGTGCCCAGAGGCAGACTTTCGGACACTTTGCTCATACAACATGAGTAACAACAAAGCTCAGTCTCTCTAAGGCCAGGGGTACAGCTGGCCTTGGACACTCACAGAGCCTGGTAGAAGGCCTGGAAAGTGTCTTATATGGTGAATCTATCTGTGCCTTTGAGACTACTATGGTAGTGTACAAGAAAAACAGAAACAACATAAGGGAGATAGATTACGGAGGTAATGTCCCCTATAAAGATTGTTTTCTCTTGCAGAGCCTCAAAGTTAAATACTTCCAGCTATGGCATTTAGGCCTCAACTCATAATTCAGTCAGAGACAGAAGACCATAAGCATCAAAGGACATATTTTTTAAAAGATTTTTTAACAGATAAGTTAGGTAAAGTGCAGTTGCCATGCCCTTCATAGGACAAATGGGTCAAATTCTGCAATGCCTTAGGCAGTGCAGACTGTCAGAAATGAAGTGCTACTCTTCCATCACTGCACACAATTCTTTATGGTTCTAGTGAAGGAAGAAGGGATTCAGCAAGAGCTGGAAGTTTTGTATTTAGTGGATCAGAGATAGTCTAGACAAGGAAACTTGATTTCTGTTATTGGACTGAGCCCATGTTATTTGAGGGAAAGTTTAGTTGTCCTACTCCAGTTTCTTGTTCTAAGTGATGAAAATATAACATAGTCCTAAGTGCTGATCAAGGTTTATCTAAAGATCAGGCTGAATTCTTTAAAGAAATGCTGAATTTATTTGTCATCAAATTATCTGTACAAGGGGTCTGGGACTGTATCTCATACAGTTAGTATTAAAATCTGGCATCAAAACTAAATGAAGTACTGTTCAGTATTATGTCTACAGCTATTAAAAAAAAAAAGCACAGTAATAATAGAGGAAAGAATAATCCTTCAGATGTTCTTCAATATGAAAGTCATATATTCTCCTTTGCTGTAAAGTGGCTTATGGGTTACTATATTGTCTTCTGCATTTCATTAAGGTACTTTTACAGCAGTCTCTGAAATCCACCTAGGGCTGGTCCTGACAGGGAGTTCTGGCCTTTTGATGGATATTGTTTTGCCTGTAAAGCAAAATAATGGTTAAGCTTATTCCCAGTGGACAAATGTCCATGGTGCAAAGCCTAGCAGTGCTTAACAAGGCTGGGCTGAATCCTCAACTGGTGCAAACCATCATGGGTTCAGCAAGGCACTATGAAATTTAGCCTCAGGAAAGGCAATGATGAAATTCATATTGCTGCCAATGGAACTAGGATTTTATACTTCAGATTCAGTTAATATGGAGTCAAGATTGTAACACCATTATAAAATAAATTTTGAATTCTATTATGTGACTTAGAGCATACTAGGTGCTTTCATTTCAAAGTCTCCTCTAGCTCCACTGTATAATGTCAGGGATTTTCCCAGAGGACTTTGCAGGAAGTGAGGCAAACCCTCTTTTCTCTCCTCTTCTCCCCTTGACATCTGTAACATCCATTTTGTGTCTTAGGTCTACTCATGTAATGAAGGTAAAGGTACTCTCTTCTCCAATGTTTGGGGGCGGTTTGTGTGTGTATGTTTTTATGGGTTTTTTTATTATTATTTTATTTTATTATATTTACACCTTATCTTTTTATCTACTGTTGAGCCACTTCTCCAAACTACGTCAAGAATTTATATGTAAATAACATAAAAAAACATGAAAAGTAGCATGGTGTTAAAATGCTTTGACATTTACTGCTTTCTTCTATACTCCGGTTTATCTGTTTTTACTTTCCATAACAAACACTTCCTATTCCCTCCAAATGTCATTCTGCCAAACATCTTGAGTCATGACCTTTATGAGTTAGACAAGCTGAGCAACCAGAAATACATACCCAATTACAGTAACTTCTAGAAATACCTATTTGCAATGCATGATGCAGCTGCAGACCATTTAGAATGAAGCTTTATGATTTCTGTATATTAACATAGATCATATTAGATCATATTTGGCCTGGAATAAAATAGCAGTTTTCACTCTTGTGGTGTCCACTGCTTAGATGAACTACATTCTCAAAGGATGTAATTGCTAAAGAAGTGGCCCTTTTCTGATCTTTTCAGGAAGTTTCAGGCCACAAGTGCATCTCATACCTGACAAGGAATTTGTCTTACCTTTAAAAAAGAAGAAATCATATTTGAGACAACCATTACAGTACCCAACTAACCCACACTTAGGTGGGTATGAATAGTAAAATCTGTTTTACTCTAAGTACAAGTATCTCATAGGTGTTCAAAATAGATCTATAGGATATCTCTGGTGAGGAATCAATTTTCTTTCATAGAGCTGCAATTTTTAAAACATATAGCTCACCAAAATTATATTCATTGCAGCCTATATATGTGCAGCTGAGGCATTAGTCTACTTAGAAGTGAGGATACTATAAAATGCTGAACAGTTTTGCATGAATAGCTTAAAGTAGTAATGATTAGACTGAAATTTATCATCATAAATATGTTTGAAAATATGTAAATTACACTGAAAATAAATTCAGCTTAATTCATATTTCTTTTCTGAATTGAATAGTTCCAGAGATCCAGGCCAGTTCCATGACAATTATGACCAGAACTTTTCAACTAACCACAAACCCCAGAAACTTTTGTGAGGGGCTTTTGGAGAAAAAATGAAACAAACTAATCGAAAAAATAATTTTGTAAAAGTATTTTAATTTTCTTCAGCACAGTTTGGATGATTTGCAATAGAACAGTTACTATTTTTTTCAATCACTAAAGAATATTTTTTATCTTTATTGATTTTTCTTGTTTTTCTTTGTTGCCACTGCATTTAATTTAAAATATTCTGTGGGATTAGACATTTTTCTTATTGAAAAATGGATGAAAGTAATTTACTCTTCATAGGAGTTCTATTATTGAGAAGATTTCCAATATTATAGAGCAGGAAAAAGGAACAAAAATGTAGAGATAACAGAGATGAGTAAAATTACACAGATATCACTGAATTTACAGCAATAAAAAAGAAGACTGATGGCATACATGTTCCAAGTTTAGATTTCTTTGTTGTGACTGAGAAATAAACCATGAATTTTAGCAAAGACCAAAATAAAAACCAAGATTTGTACTGGAATGACAAATAAAAATAAAAATAGAGAAAAAAATTCACATTGAGTTTTTTTCTTTCTAGCTGTGCCATGGGTCTAATAAAATCTATTTCTCCTCTGTACAAATTTTGACTCCAGTGAGATGAATCATATCCTTCTGAGAGAAAAAACAGAAACAACAAAGTTTTAAAGCAAAACATATTTTCTTTAAAACAATTTTTTAAAATCTGCATCAAAATTATGAAGGGAAACAATCTCTTTCAATAAAACATAAAATCAACTCATAACTACGTACAATTATGAATTTAAAAATAATGTTCACAGGATTATTTCACAACATAACAAACAAATTACATGGAAGTACCTGGTATCCATGCAACTGCTTATGTAGGAAGTTTAGGATGTTTATGAGGTCCATCCTTGAAGTCATTTTGTAAGATTTTCCTCTGAGGTATTGCCTTTAGAAAGAGATGGTTCCACTTTCACAATAATTTCTGGCCACCAGCAGCTTTAGCTTTCTTTTGCTTGAATCCTGCTGGGAATATGTCAGACCTTTAACATTACTCTAAACAGGAATTTTATGGTTTTAGGTATACTGCAGGCCCTTGTGCTAGAGAAGAGCAAAACCCACCTGATGACCATCACATCACAGTTAAGATCCAACTGCTGTCCCAATATGTAATTTAATCCATATGTACAGAGGAGCTGCACCTGCAGCACATAATCAATAGATATGCCTTAGAAAGCTAGAATCACATATGCTTAAAACAAATGTCAGAAAAAAAGCAAAAACACAGCTTCATAATGTAATGCTAACACACAAAACATTTAGATGCAGTACATGCATTAAGCAATCTGTCAGTAATCCATCCTACCCCCCCAAAACTTGGTTATTCTAAAAGGTCAGGACCACTCCTTCATGGATTTGTAGGTATATGCTGCTCCCTCCTAATGTCTCAGCAGAACATCTCTGTCCATTTAAAAGCAAAATTGCATTTTAAACACATGCAGATAAACATGTTACATTTCTCCTTCTTACATTTAAGGTAACAAGATATGGTACTTTGCAGTCATGTATTTCTGCAGAAATATATAGGTAGATATGTTTATTATATGATATACTATATATACAATGTATCACATAGACTTTATCAGAGGCTATGCCATAAACCTCAGCCTAATCTTCATCTGTACTGTTCCAATTTAGATGCCCCTACCATCTTCAGAAATATCTAGTAAAAGTGATTCTTGAGCCCAAAATTTCTTTTTTGAGCTTTTATTTAGATCATGTTATACATTTTAGATTGGAATTTTCCTGAAAGAATTTTTTTTGCAAGATTTAAAACATGAGGCAAAATTGAATTATTGCTTTTATTGCTGTTTGCTGTTGTTGTGTTTTTTTGTATTACCTCAAAGTTGCAACTGATACAGTTAATAAGGATAATTTAGTTAATATTTTATAATGTTTTTCTGTTCTGAAACCCTAATTTCAAAGTGTTTACATTTGTTAATTGTAGGTAGAATGAAAATAATTTGCATATAACAAAACCCATTTTTTTAAACTAACAACATTTTAGCTATTTTTTCTTAATTTGCATTATTTTCTTTTGTTTGTTAATTATTATCTAGATTGAGTGAAATGTAAGTAGAAAATTATTCTTGCTCCAACATGTCTCAGATCCTGCATGGCATTATCTAGATTGGCAAAAATAGTAATTCCCATTTTCAGCTGAACAAAACCAATAGGTGAAAAAAGATTAAGTAAAGATTAGATAACAACTAAAATTTCAAAGCAAACTGACCTAAAAGGGTCTCAGGATTGTTCAGCAATGCAGCAGGCAGTTCTCTCTCCACAACCTTTGCTCCTAAAGACCTCCTTACTGTTAAAAGGGAAAAAAAAAATATCTCTGAAGGCATATAAGTTTTTGAGAAGGTTCTGTTTTCTGTGAAAACTAAATTAGAAACATTGGAATAATAATGCAAATGATAACACAAAATTATGAGACACTAAATCTGCTTAATTTATAAACATCATGAAGGAAATGCTAATCAAGGTCACTGTCTCTGGAAAGATAGACTATCAAGAGAATTACAAAATTAACTAATCCACACCTTCCTTCATGAACATCTACATGGAAGAATTTACTCTGAAGTGAGCTTGAAGTATAGATTGTATCCATTGAATGGATACTGCCTCACTGATTTCAAGACTAAGGAATTCACTTATTATCAGAGGAGTTAGATTTACAGATATGTTTAGAATAATGAATGCTGTCAGCTTATTCAGAAGCATGAACTTTCCAAGGACCTTGGGATTTCAAGATGTGGAACAAAATCTCTCGTTGACATTAGTGGAAAAAAATGGAGCCTGTGTTTGGTATTTTCAGAGACTTTTACTCTCTCTTAAATTTCCAGGGGTTCACAAGCCTTCAGTGGAATCTAAGAGCTGTCGAAACTAAACTAAGAAAAGGTTCCTGTACTCCTTTATGTAATGTCTTGCAAGTATCCCTAATTATAGAAGCTGTTATTGCCAAGAATAATAGGGAGATATGCACCTAATGTTGAAATATCTTCGTATCTATTATCTCCTAACTTGATTTAACTGTCCATCATTTTTGTAAAAAGAAAGGATTCCCCTCAGCCAGAGAAAAATGGAATTTACTAATACATAAATTACACTTACATTCTCAGTACCAATTCTTCTCCCACATGAGAAAAAACACATATTATGTTATGCACTTCACTCCATGTTTTAAGTTATTTTATTCTGCAATTATTTCTACATTCCCAAGATGCCTAAAGGTATTAAATAATTTTCCCTTGAACTGCATTAATATACTGTAGTGAAAATGAGGAAGAACTAATGTTAACAGTTGGCTATATTAGCAGAACATAAATGCCTGGAATTAAATTAATAATTAAATTAACAGGAATTAAAGCAGTAGTTATAAAAGAAAAGGTTGCACTCAGTGAAATAGCCTGTCAGGGCAAAATCTTTCATACCAGGTGAATAATGTACAAAGGTGTTAAACTCTAGCTTAGTATTTCAAGTAGGAAAGACAAAGCAAATTCAAAATCCTGTAGATATTCATGGCCACAGAAAGTACACCTCACCTTATGAAGAGTGCTGGTTTGCAGTAAGGTCTTAAAAGTGTGTTGTATGCAGTGGCACCTGCTTCATACAGGGTTCCAGCTACTTAAACCAGTGGTGCAAACTTACCAATTCCATTGTTAGCTGCCTAAATCTTGCAGAATTTAAGCACTGGAAATTAAATCTCAGAAATCTATATCTGACGTATCTTTGGCTTTCTGAGCTGTTTCACTCCATGTGTAGTATTTAGACATATCGAAGCACTTATTTTGTGGTTTTGTGATTTTCAATATGAGAATAAAAAATTAGGACAAATCTGTTAAAATACATGCAGGATGTAGGCATTAGAATCTAGTTAGCAGGGAAGGCACGTTGAATATTCACTTGAGTTGAAGCGCATATTTGAATTTGAATTTTAGGGGGATCACATCCACGTTATGTAAAGTTTTTTATGCAATAATGAAATTTTTAGCGGTTCTTGTCTGAAGTTGATTGGGAGGTAATAATAATCAATGTAAAATAATAACTGATATCTACTACCCGCATAATCTGTAACCTTAGCCCCACTCATTACTGGGCTTTTCAATGTTTTCTTGGATTTTTTTCTTTAATGCCATACAGCTCTGAACTATGGGCCCTGACAAGCTGCATAGAAAGAATGATTAGTTCAGTATACCATCTACTGTCTCTCCATAGTTTCTCAACTTCATCTTTTTTAAGACATTATACTTAGTCTCCATTGTCTAGTCTGTCTTTTCTTTTTTTCTTGTAAGTATTACCTACAAGAAGACAAAAGAACTTTGTAGTCGTAATGTCCCCTAGAGCTAAAGTAAAACTAAGATGTTTGCAGAGTTTTTCACTGCTCTGAAACTGCCAGGACATCAAGATTAGAGGAAGGCAGCTGTTGTGTTTCTTTTGTCTTATGAAATTCAAATAAGATGGGAGAAGGATAGAAGTAGAAGAAAATACTGAAAATGGATTGCATTATATAGAGTTATTTCCCCTCTGGTTTTTTTTCTATCACAGGGTAGATAAAGAGAAGAGACATTCATATTATTCCTCTGAAGTAGTTCATTATAACATGATGAATGAATGAGTGAATGAAAGAGTGAATAGGAAACAGCGACCTTAATGGAAGCATAATCCCAAAGGTGAAATGAAGTTTTATGAAATTTTATGTTAGGAACTTTTATGTTTATGAAGTTTTTTCAGACTGAACATTTAGACTACAAGATACCTTCTCTCTAAAGCCCTCAGGTCTTAATTCACATAGATTGTGCCAGAAAGTATATAGAGATTTTTTGTGGGAAACATCTTTAAATGCGTCTTATTTTATTAGAACCAGAAGCTTAGAAGTCCTATGGAAACATTCAGAGTCAGCTTCTGCAGCAATTGAAAACTGGTGTCAAATTTAGTTTAGTATTTTCTGTATATTCAAAAAAAATTTGCCAGAAGAATTCCTTTCTGGTTGAAATTTCTCCTTTGTTTCTGTTACTGATTATTTTCAACCTCATTGCTTTTCCTCTTAAACCTGAAGAGCTGCCCATTTCTTAGCTGTTGTTTCCCTCATGAAGTCCTTTTCTCTTGTATATTGATCACCAGCACATAAGCTATTTTAATAATGAAAACAAAATTATATGGGTTAAATGTTAACATCTTTACACTACAAACTTTATATTTTAAACTATTTTAATATATTTAAAATGTAGCCAAAGCTTATTTCAAGTGTTTAGAAATTCAACACCAATACCACTTTCATGCTTTCCATACAGTTTATCCATCAAACATTTTTTCATGGTATGTGTTAAAAGAATATAGAGGGTTTGTCATTGCCATGAATTTCCTTGCACATTTCAAAGAATAATTACTGTTCACAACTCCCTAATAAAGAAGAAAACTTCTCTCTTGTCCTCTATAAAAAAAAAAAATCAGTGTTTTATTACTTCCATTTACAGCAGCAGGTCAGTAACTAAATTTCATTATCACCCCTCATCACGTTAGCAACATACTGACAACGTGGACAGTAAGCCCTGATTCCATTTCAGTTTTTCTATGCCCATGGCTTTCCAATTATGAAGATTATTCTTATTTTAGGCATTGAAAACAGAGACTATGTCATTTTAGCCCCCTTGAAAACCCTCTGCTTTTTCTCTATTTCTAATGACTGAGGAATTTCAAAGGAGGTAATAGGGTTATAGGGTTGATCATCATTTTACACTGCTAAAAGTCAGCTGTAGGTCAATCTATAAGAGTCACTCACTATGGCATGTCATGCTAGAAACAAGTATCCACAGTGTCTCACTCTGATGCTTTCATAAGTTGAGGCATTCATTCTTATTTTTTCTCTGTCACGGAAAGATCCCTTGACATGCCAATAAAACTAAACAAATACCATGCAGCCAAACAAAATACCAAGTTAGCCCTTTTAATATACAGATAAGCAGGCAAATAAGAATCAGCAGGGCTGAATCACAACTACAAAGAACATTTACAAGTTTTACCTATTCAGTAGAGTACACTGAGAGCAACAGTGCAGAAGGTTCAGAAAAGTTTGTTTGGGTATTTTTGTGTTCTGTTTTTCCCTCTCTAAAAAAGTTTTTCCACATTATCAAGTGAGCCAGTCACCATACCCATTTTGGATGGGCTGTACTTTGCCACTTTAATAGTTTTATCCTATTAACCACAGTTACTGCTGGAAAGAACTGCTTTAAAGCAAAAAAGGAGAAAGTCCAAAAATGCCACACTGAGTGAAAAAAGGTTCTTTGAGATGGCAATCCAACGTATGTTTGATGGCTAGGAGTCCATAGACACTGCTGTGTGAAAGAAATTAGAATATTATTTCTGTGAGTGAAATATCTTAAATTTTCTTATTTGAAGCAAATCTCCTTTATGGGTTATTTTAGGTGCCACTCAGAACCATCTTCAAAAAATCTGAGGAGCAAACACAGCTGTCTTTGACATAAAATTATGTCAGCATTCCATTTTGTCACTGGTGCCGGATTTTATGAGGTACTCTCAGCAAATCTAGGAAACAGATTCTAAAAGACCACCTAACTTTTCTTGCTTTCTCCTCATTCTCCTCCTTCAGTCTCAAAACTGCACCACGAATAAAGCATCCATCTTGCAGCTTCTCTGCAGACAAAATAGTACCATAAAGCTGCATAACAAAACTGTACTGGGACTGAAGTACAAGAACTGTTGTTTTCCTGACTACATTCTTCATACACACCCTCTGGGATGAATACCTGCAGATGAACAGATAAACAGAAGGAACTAATACTGTTTTACTGCTCTTCATATCTACTTTTGCTACTAACATTAATAAATGTATAAGTGTGAACATTGTTGTTTACTGAGGCGTCTCAGAGATTCACTGTGTGAGCTGAGGTGGTTTTCAACATGTTTTTTGTTTCAGTGCTCCAGATAATAGAGATGTATATTTACGTTGAGAAATTTGGACTAAGGACAGGTACACATTACAAAATCTCTATGTACTGAGAAAAATACATCTTGTCAAATGGACTGATTTTATAGTTTTTGTAGGGGTATGTGAATCTGATACAGAAGTTTGATAGTCCTCTGACTTGCTGCTACATTAAAGTTTGTGGTATACAGTACCAAGAAAGCAAGAGTAATCCTGAATATAGTTGTCAGTGAAGATTCACTTTTTTGTAGTAGTGTTCTATGTGGTGTTTTAGTGGATTTGATTCTATTTGTTTGGCTTCTAGTCAGATTCCAATTAAGATGTTTCATTATTAAAACTTCTTATGGGTATAGTGGTGTTAAGTACGGCAGTTTGAGATAATATTTTTTTTCTGAGAAATTTAGATTTTGTCAATTTCATAAATAATATGTGGGATGTCTAATATTATTTTTGTTAACATCTGCATATCTTGATTGTGCTATGTAAAAGAAGTACAGTGTGTAGTAGAGTTATTTCTTTATGGTTTTGCATCAAACATATCACATATGTTTGTTGTGTTCCCCATCCCACATAATGAAAGACTGAGAATGGGAAGTAGACCAATCACATGTGCATTAGTAATTGAAATTTCAATAACTCATGACAGGAACAGGACAGGTGTATCAAAGGAGTTCAGCTGTGCCTTCTTAGGCATCTCTCCAAGGATAGGACTGTGCTCCAGAAGAGCAGGAGCTGTTCTTCACCTGAGAAAGGACACTGGTGTCAATGAATAAGCAGCCCAGTTGCTGCTTCATTTGAATGGAAGGGGAACGTTTGCTTCGAACAGAAGTCCATGTTGGGAAGGGCTGTGAGATATTTTACCACAGTGCAAAAGAGTGATTTTAGTGGCCTAACCTGGAAATAGTCATCCAGAAGATCTACAAGTAGCCCATGTAGGTTTTGATTTGAGGATAATCCAAGAGAGTGAAGTAGAGAGTCTTGAGGGCTTATCCTCCCTGATTCCATTGGTGAAAATCTGTGAGAAGATAGAGAAAATGTGCATTCCTATACGATGCCCATGTTCTTAAATGATGGTCTTTGTAGGTCTAATAGAACTGATGGACTTGAGGTTCAGCATGATGCTGGTAGTTGCTCTCCTTCAGGAGTTAAAGCAAAACCGGTCATGTTAGCTCAGCTTTATAGCACAGTTATGTTGGATTATATCCTAAATCAGGAAGCTAAGAACAGTTCCATGTTTTGATTTCCAAAGGAAAAAGTGTAAATATGGGATGATATGGAGTGCTCTAATTATTTCCCTAATATGGATGACCAGAGGCAGAGATCATTGAACACACCATGGCAAACACCTTGTGTGGTTTGGAATGACATCACTGCTACTACTGTATCGGGCATTCAAAAGCAATGAGAGCTGAAGGACCCCTGGAAAACACAGGCAGCTGAACAGAATGGGGAAAAAAGATAAAGCAAGGGCATAACTGAAAGCAGGGAAAATAAGGTGGTCCTGATGGAGTATAAGTCCCATATTTGTTTACTTAATCATACAAGTTCACAGGTAGATTCAATTTCTAAATCAGTTTCATGAGAAGTTTTCTCTTGTTTAATAATAGAAGATTAAATTTTTTTCTTCTATGTGAAAGTTAGAGTCAACATTCAGAGAACAACATAAAATACAGGTAAGAAATCCACCACATCCATGCCCATTGGGGCNTGGTGATGGTGTTTTTCATTAATTTTAATGGAAGTAAAGATAGTTTGTAAGCAAGATTATGGCAGAGAACAGAGCAGTATCTTATATGGTTCTACCCTAAGAAACAGCAATACGTAAGGAAAACAGAGCAGGAGGTACTGGGAGCTGCAAGAGCAGCTCACATACAAGTCAAGATTTCCTGCAGCAGAAGGAACTACACTATTTCACATATTCTAAAACTGAAAAGTACCATGGTTTTGTGTAACTACAAAAAAACCCAACAACCTATTTCTGCAATTAAAAAAGATGAAAATGACAGGGTTTTTTGTAGAACATTCTTGGTTTTTTTAAATTTTATCTTAAATCAGAAAGAGGAAGCTGATCCTGGTGGCATAAATCCAACTGAATGAAACTAAAGGTAATCTGTTTTGGATTTTTTTTATTGGTTTGGTGGGGTGTTTTTTTTTCATTTTCTTTTTACGTAAAGGTGAATTGCATTTGCACTCTTAAAGATTCAAATGAACTGTAGTGGAAAACTTCAAATATTGTACACTGCTCCTAAGCAGGGGGATTATGGGGGAAGGAGGGGCATTGAGTTGTTGTACTAGAAAAACAAATGCCAGAAAAAATTAGTCCTTGCAGCTGCCAAGAGAATGAAAATGGAGTTGGATCAGAACTTCACACAGTCCCTTGAGGGCAATGAATGGCAGATCCCAGAAATGGGGGAAATACCTTTCTTTTCTAGGCCCACAGAACTATCTTCCATCAGCATACACGTGATTGCTGTCACTAAAGCCAACTTGATTGTGACCTTGGGTCCCTTAGCTCATGCATAGGTGTTTTCCATCGAGTGCAGTGTTGGCTCAATTCTTTGACCAGTTTAAGCTTACTAAAAGCACTGATATGCCTCAAAATTCTTAGTAGATAACATAATTGCAGAAATTTAAATTCTTGGATAAATGTGAGGTGCTATTAAATCTCATATTGTCTTTGCTTTCCCAGGTTTTTGGAAATAATTTGCAAGCAATTGGATCCTGTAGTCACTTGCCCTTTTGGGAACTGGTTTTGTTAAGCAGAAAAAGTGATATTGCTGTAATTCTTAGCCTGTGGAGAAAGATGACCTTATACAAACTTATAAATGTCAAATTCTGGCAAGAATAGAGGCAGCCCTGTGGGATAGTTTGAGTCAACTATATATGTTATTTTAGAGAATCAGACTAAAGCTGACATTGAAAAAAAAAGTACGGTCAAAAGGAAGGGTTTTGTCTATTAAATCTTATTGCTGGTAAAGGTAATGTGGTGATCTGTTTCAGTGTGAGTTTGACATATAAAAACTAGCTTAGACTTACTGAAAATAGGATAAAGACATTCTAACTTCCTGGGTTCAAGTACTAGATCAGGAGAGAAATTGTAGAACTCTTCTAAGTAAAGATGCAAGGTAAGAGATTAGCTACTGTAGTGAAACAGGAATGTAATGTCTTCCTTTATTCTACTCTTTTCTTTTGATGACCAGCATTTGCCTCAATTGTGATGACATGATTTTAAAGTGAATAGGGGTAGAGAAGGGAAAAGAGAAAGGCTTCTTCTGTCCGGATATTAAAGGGAAAGATGAAAAAGTATATTAAAAATTAGCACATCCATAGAAATTCTTAGGGTAGACTATTCAGGCTTTTCTATCAGTTTCTGAGATATTTCTATTTGTAATGGAAGTTACAGTTCAGGTATTTAATGTAATTAACATAAACTCTGGGTTGCTTTAACTCATGTTAATCAGACCAAGCTGCCATAATTACTGATTTTAAATGTATCTAGTTAAAATTAATTTTCTCACTGAAGGATATGAGATGTTAACATGTCATTTTATGCAATTTGAATGCAAATATTATAATCATAATATAGTACAACTTTGAAGCCCATTTTTAACTTATTGTTATTATGAAAATTTAAAGTCAATTTTATTCCTATAAGAATATGACCTGTTGGTGCAGATTATTATTAATAACAAAGGTTTCAACACATTTTGTGTCTTAAGTATCCAAATGCTCTTTTGTATCTTGGAAAACTAGCAGTGGAAATCATAACTTACTTGAGGTGAGACATAAAGCAAACCCCTTATCTCTCATCTTTGCTGCTAATTGACTAAAGTGAAAATTCATCTGAAAGGTTTTATGGATTTACTGATGACTTTAAGAGAACGTTTAAAATTGCTGTTCCTCAAAATAAGGACGCCATCCATAGTACCAGCAGGTTTTCCCACACTGTTTCCTGACCTGCAGAATCCCTGCTGCTCCAGTGTTTGTCTTTTCTTAAGCACAGACCACCAGTTGTGTTAAATTATTCTGTAGTACATGCATGAGGAATTATGTTGATTTCAGTGCCTGAAATAGATCCCTCTCTGTTGACATAAGATGACTCCATAAAGTTTCCATCTAATTTTTTATATGGAAGCTCTACTTTGGAAAGAAAAGCTTCTAAAATCCTGCTTCCAAGCAACTTGTTTAATAGAATGTGCTGCAGTGCAACTTGGTTATAAAATGTTTGATATATTCCTTCCATTGTGTTTGCATGGGACAAACAGTCACACAAGTCTAGTAAATTTTAGAACAAGTATCTTCATCAAATCTGTGTTACAAACAGCAGGTTTTATACAAACTGATTTTAAGGCTCTGTATCTTGACGTGGCCAAACCCATGGAAACCATGTTACAACTTCCATGCTGCTTACAAGCATACTTTAAATATTTAGGAAGGATCCGATCTCACATTTGAACTTTTGTCAGTGTAAAATAATAATAATAAGTGCTACTGCTGATTTTCAGTTCTGTCTAATGATTAAATTTAAAAAGAGAAAGTTTGAAGAATCAGTTTCATACATAAACAAAAATCCGTATTTCTCCTTTTATAAAAACATGGTTAATATAAAGAACTTCATTAAATTTTCTATGGCGTTATTTAGAGACTTAAGACTCAATTTGCAAAATAACTACTTTTTATTTTCTAGTTTAGCAAATACTTGCTTATAATAAGTTGTCTAGGTTTTCACATCTGTTCTGTATTTCTACTCCAGTGGGAAATTCACTTGTCAGGGATAGTATGACAAATAAATATCTCATATGTGCTTTTTATTCTTAGGTGTATCTTCTTATTAGCCAACAAAATGTCAAGAAATAGAGTGTGAAGCCATTTAACAGCAGCACACAAGCAGAGGCTGTGTTTTTTCTGTGGCACATTCCAACCAATTGAGAAATGATCTGCAGTTTTCTTAAAGACGTGTAAAATTTTACTGACCCTTAAGACCTTTTGGGACTCTTTACTACAGCTATTCCCATTTCTGGAACTCTTGAAGTGGGCAGATGGAAATCATTCACTTCAGTGTGGCAAGAGAGACCTGTAATAAATCTTCTACTTGTCATCAAAATTTTCTGTGCAACATCTCCAAGACAGTGCATGAACTTCTCTGTTTTCTCTCTGCTCTTTCCTAGGATAAAATGTACACCACATAAAGACCCTGTGAGGAAACTCTAACCTAATACTTCCGAAATTCCCAAAAGACTGAGTCTCTCCAGCCCTATTTTCAGAAGGGAGATTACAACAAGGCATTTGTCTCTAGCAAACTCTGTCAGGATGGCTTGTGCCCTCAGGTTTACTCTTAACGTGTGGGTCAGACACGGAAATAAGTGGAAGTCTTGATATCATTCTTACTATTGGTAAACATAACAGATGAGCCAGCACATTACAGCAGATGTGTGCTATTGACAAAAGTTTCTAGAGTAAATGGGACCTGGAAAGAGTTATTAATGACCCTTCACATTTTTCATATGCATTTTGGCCAATCTGGTCCATAATAATTAGTTCCTATTACATTGTCAAAAGGAAGTCATAATGAAAATGGCAGCTTCATTTTCACTTACCTTAAAACTGCCAGACAAGTATTAATTACTGAGACATATATATTGGGTTTTTTTTCCTTTTATTTTCTTTTTTTTTGTACAAGAGAGTAATATAAAGGTGAAATGGGTTAGACATAATTTGTGTAAGTCATAATAGAATCTGCTCTGAATTGGCATACGTCTTGCCAGTTATGAAAGATAAACTGCCTGGCAATACCCACAAGAAAGATCAAACTTTCTTTCCGAGTTTTCCTTTGACAAAAGATGTGGGATAGATCATCTTTGATCAACAGTGAAAGAAAGAAGTACAATCCCCAGGAAAGCTGAGTTGACAAGTAATTATCAGGAACATCAAGGCAAACAAGATCCCAAATAGAAGGCAAGTGTTAGCTAAAACTTCTCTATTATCAAACATCTAGGACTGAATTGATTTTTCTGCCCTGGTTCTCTCTAATGACTTGCCCTCTGGAGGTGTTTATCTTCCATTACATTCAATAAAGAAAACCTAGGTAAGCAGAAGAAAAAGGCTGAAATTAGGGGAGATGAATCTCACTTTAGTACTCAAGAACTCTCTACCAGCCTTTCTCTTGTACTTGTACTGGACTATGGCATGGAAACTGATCCCTACCATTATGTTGAGTAAATAAATATCATTTATGCATAGTGGAGAATAGACACCTCTGTTTATGATAATGGGTAATATTTCTTCTACCTGGTAATGCAAAAGATAAAATGCTGGCCTCTTGTAGTAGGTAATGTACACCTAAACCAATGTTAGGGCTTACTACTGAGAAAAAGCACTTGCATAAAAAAGTGTTTGGATATATTTTATCATTCTCTGCGTAGAATGAATATTGAAGTCAAATGGCAATACACTTTTCCAAACTTTATTGCCAAAATAATCTCTGCTTGTGTGAACTAAGCCATAAAGAAATCACTTCTCTTGATTTGACTCCTTCCAATTATTAATTACCACAGTGAAATAAATAGGATAGTACTTTTAGGCTTTTGCAGCTTATCTATGGCCATATCTGAGCTGTTAATAGGCTCCCCTATACACCACCCCAGATTTACCAGTTACCAGCACAGTTCAGGATTTCCTGTTAAAATGTATTTTTGTTTTGCACCCTACATGATGCTGGTGGCAGAGTTCCAGAGAACGGTAACTTTGCAAAGCATTTAAGAACATGTACAAGAAATAGGTAAACGTGTAAGAAACATTTAAGTTAGAGCTTACTTAAGTAACTAGCTAAATGTTTTATTGGACTGCAGCAGCTATGATGCAAAAAAACACAAGCTCCCTGTTTCCTTAAGATTTACTGTATAAACTCAGTAAGCTTCTGCCCAGAAGCAGTCTCCTGTGAGCAGATAATATCTTCTGGCTCTTTAATGGTATACCATTTCCACCACACTGTGGCTGAATGTCATGACCTATGGATCTGATTATTCAGACTGGGAATTCATGTCAAAATCCAGGCTCACTTCCATCCCATAGATGTCCTAATGCCTCTCCTGCTGAACCCTGAGTTTGCATTTAGTGCAGGAGAGCCAGAGCCTTTCTGAAGGTCAATGCCCAAGGCCCAAACCCTACTCACTCCACAGTAATTCCAGTTTTGCCACCTTTGCTTGAAACTCTAGCTTTTCAAAAAAGAAAGGAGTGGGTTTCTTGAAGGGTTTACTTGTGTAACAGGTTCGATAGACAGTCAAGCTTTGACAGAATGTTAAGCACAGGCGATTGTCAGGGTTGACCTCAAATGTGACTCAAGTGATGCTATGTCCTCACATATTTTTATGATGTTTTTATAATGCGAGTCATCATCAAATACTCCATCTACTCTCACAGTGTAATTACACTGTTGAGAATGTGGTACATTTACAGCATGGCAAATACATTTATCTTTCTTAACCACTTACCTGACTTGCTAAAGGTTTTTAATAAGACCCAAAGTAATGGGACTTGAATAATTCATGTCCAAATTAGATATGCATTAATGGTCCTAGTGTAGTTAACTGGAAAACTGGAATCTGGCTTCGTGTATGCTTAGAGCAATAAAACACTTTGAAGGCTACTGTGACTGTAACTGCTAGGCTCAATAAAGCTGAGTCACTAAAAAAGAGTGATTTAATCTTTCCTGTTTACCTTCTCTGAAGTACACTGTTGGTGGAACCACTGCCATAAAGGAACAGTTAAGTTTACATGGCAAAATAATAAGATTTTTGCTAGCAGTATTTGCAAAATGCAATAATTTAATCCCACCTTTTCCAGTGAGGCTGATTTTGTACATTCTCTGTAGCAGATTACTTGACATTTAAAAATTTCATCATTTACTTATAGATTAAAATTTATAGGACTGTCTGCGTGACTAAATTTCTAAACATTGCCTCAGACTTTTAGGACGTTTTCTGTCGAAAACTAACCATGTTCAGACAAGGCTCTCTTTTGAGTAAAAATATAAGATTATTAAAAAAAAAAAAAAAAAGAACCTCAAGAAACAAACAAAACAATCTTACGGCTGCATTTGATGTTACCGGGTAACAGTCCCGTGTGCGTACAAAACTCAGTGGGCATCTTGCGTGCTAAAAGGGTATTAAATCCCATGGACGTCGGTCCGCGCAGCGCCGCGGTGGCTCCGTGCGCGGCATTCCCGCCCCTCGCGGACGGCAGGTGGCGCTGTGCCCTCGGGGCTGCCCGCAGCAACCGCAGGATCCAGAACCGCGGCTTCTTCCCTGGATTCCGCCCTTGTGTTCGCGAGGTGTAGAGCTGTGAAAGGACTATACACCCAATTTTGGCATTTTGTTTAATCTAGTGATCTAGGTTTATTCTTTCCAGTCACAAAACCCTCTCTTTTGTTTTCTCTTTAGCGTTGTTGACTTAAATATGATTTCATATTATGCTTCATGTTATGGCTGTAAACTTGCATAGCAACAAATCTCTCTTTCTGACTTTTGTGTTGTGGCTTTACCATGAGTGTGGTGAACCTCTGTGCTATTTTTAACTGGGAAGAGTTAATTATCTTCACAGTGGCTAGTGTGGGGCTCTGTTTTGGATCCGTACTGAACCCAGTGTTGATAATATAAAGATGTTTTTGTTATTGCTGAGCAGGGCTTGCACAGAGCCAAAGCCTTTTCTGCATTTCATGCTGCCAACTGATGAGGGGGCCGGGGTTGCATGGGAAATTAGGAGGGGACACAACCAGGACAGTTTATTCCAACAGACCAAAGGGATATTCCATACCATATAATACCATGCTCAGTATATGAAGTCAGGGAAAGAAGACTATAGGAGGGGATATTTGTAGTGATGGCATTTTATTTCCCAAGCAGCCTTTATGTATGATGGGACCCTGGAGATGGCTGAACACCTGCCTGCCCATGGGAAGCAATGAATCAATTCCTTGTTTTGCTTTGTTTGTGGGCAAGGCTTTTGCTTTCCTATTAAACTGTCTTTATCTCAACCCATGAATTTTCTGGCTTTTATCTTTCCAATTCTCTCCTCGATACTGATGGTGGGGGAGTAAGCAAGCGGCTACCTGGGGTTTGGCTGCTGAATGGGGTTAAACCACGACAAAAAGAATATTCCTCTGGAAAAGAATAACCCCACTCTGCATGGATAAATGCTAAATCTGTGTTCTGTTTCTATTTAAAATGTAGCCAAGCTTTTCAATGAGATGGAATTTTAGTTCACTCGCAGCAAATATGAGGTGATACTCTTCTTGTTTATTTGTTCTAGAGTCAGCATTACCAGTTAATTTTCTTCCATTACAGTATGTTTAAATCTTCTATCACAGTATGTTCCTCCATTGGACAAAATTCTCACTGTAACTATAGATATTGCACTATGAAATTAACAACACCCAACACAGCAGAGGGCAAACAAAATTTATCTGCAAACCTTAGTGACTTTTCAATTAGAATTTCTTCAATCAATATAATATATAACATATTGATTGAAGACATTTATTAAATAGTCCCAAACACAGACTTGGATCTCTCATGTGAATCTGTCATGTAAAAAACATGTATTTTCGTCTTAAGCTTAACTGAGCTACTCCTACACTGGCAAAGATTAATTTTGTGAGTTACAAAATGGTGTTTTGATTGCTGAACTACTCATGGTAAGATCTTGATTTTGTATCTTCGGGAATTAGAGCCTCCTGTTCTAATTGACCCTACTGTGAGCAGAGGTAGGACTAGAGATCTTTTCAAAAACTCTTCTGGTCCTGCGGTCTGATTCATTCATGTCAGATACATTTGGTTACTGTTCCAGGTGCCTCCTTTATACATGCATTGAGGATTACCACTGTACTTAATGACTTTGGTTGAATGGCAGGCTTAACCTCACCTCAGCCTCTTCAGCTTACAGCCTCACATACGAATGTAAATGACTGTGATACATCCTGCAGCTGCTGCAGTCTTCCAGCAATGATCAGAGCTCTTTTTCGTTCATCTGTAAATACAGCATCGTAAGATTAGTGTTGGCCAAGGATGAAACAGATAAAAGTCTCTTCAAGTTCACCTTATCAATGTCTCCTCTCTTCCCTTCCCATGTTCAATACATGTTGCATAGGAGTTCCTGAGCAACCAGTGCCATACTTCAATGTCATCATTTATCTTTGGTTGTAGAATCTTTGACACTGTAGACAATTGAGTAGATTTTCTGCTAAAAGACTTTAAGAATTACAACACTTTGTAGCAAAACAGTCACTCCTTCTCAACAGCATGCCATGAGACAAATTATATTATAATATATTTTTCCAGGCCTACAGGCCTCATTATGTATTAAAATCTATGTACTAATTGATACACTAAGACAAAATCAGTTTTCCTAACTCCAATGTCTCAATAACACCAGCAAAATGACTAATCAAAAATATCACATTTAAAAATTTAAAGACTGGAATGGGTTTATTGTATTGTTCATAATTTGGTCTGTCAACGATATTTATCGAATTGCCACAGTTAGATAAAACTCTCGGATTTAACAACACGGACTCACTTTCCTCACTTTATGTTTCTTATATCTTCAGTTTGCTCTTATTATATCATCAAATATTATCTTCAAATGTAAAATAAATTAAGCACTGTTCTGCACCAGACATACATGTCTGTACACAGGCCTGTCAGCACAGGTGTCCAGGTACCTTTGGAAAAGCAATTCTTTGAATGACAGTTTCAATCCTATATAAGATCCTATGGCATGGGTTATTTTATTAGATAATAAACAAGAGATTATATTATGTGGGGCAATTAGCAATCCTAGTGCTTGCTATCCTTTCTGTGTGGGGACCTGAAACCTCTAGCCTAATGGATTTCACTTTGGGACTATGTTAAAGGAGACAATTCAAACCTAAAAAATACTTATTTAGACAGTAATTAAGCCAACCATCAACTGAATGGTGATATTGTTGTCTGTTGCCTGGCAACTGCTAGGAACTGACAAATTAATTCTTTCTTTTATTCTGCTATTAATTGCCTTGATTTTTTAAGTTAGGAAAAAGAAGAAGCAAACAACATTACAATGAATTTAAAAGTTAAGGTTAGAGAAGATAATCTGAGAAGATATACAGGATTAAATCATCTAAAAGGAAAATTGATATGTGGGGGAAAAAAGAGAGGAGGGGAGAGGAGGGGAGGGAGGAAAGGGGAGAGGAGGGGATAGGAGGGGAGGGGAGAGGAGGGATCTTGAGTAGTGAAGGCAATTTTATCCCACATTGGGATAACATCCTCTCCTAGCTTCCAGTGATTTAAAATGCTGCTCTATTTTCAAAATTACTGTCTGCAGCATTTTTTATGCTGGTTATTGGAGAAGTCCAAAGATCACTTTCTGCAGTGAACAGGACAAGGTGCAATTAGGTGAGATGATGAACATGACTAGACTTGTGCCAACACAGAGTAGCTATCTTTTAGCTCAAACGATTTTTTGTAATTCATTCACCTGATTGTTTGGGTTTGAGGAAAGAAAATAAAAGCACATTATATTACAGGCACATTAACGACAATACAATTAGTGTAATTGCAATGTAATTATAACAGGTACAACTTGTTAAAAATTATTCTTGTGAATGTGTCTGAATTATGAAGACTAAATAGAGGTTTGACTTGACAGTTTCATTTTCTGTATACCACTAGAGAATTGCGTCCATTGTGTCAGTTATCTCAATTTTTTTATCATTGTTTCTCTGAAGAAACTGAGCAAAAAACCCCAATATTCCAGTTGCAATAAGGATGTCCGTGATCAGGACATCTATTCACATGGAACCAGTGGTTTTGTTATGAGAAAGGAATTTGAATTGGCTTTCCCTTTTACTGTATACAAGGTCTTCAGGCTTAGTGAGTCCAAGTTATATTGATTCCTTAAAATAACTTCTGGTGATTCCTGATATGATTGGCAAAGGGATGTGCCAGTGTGGAGCATCACATTTCTCTTATTTCCAGGGGCTGAAGTTGTAGCTGAAGACAATGGTTGGTCTGCCAAGGGAGTGGAGCAGAAGGGGAAGAGGTCGTCTCTGCTGACTACAAAGCATTGCTAGCCTACTATCTCTCATTTAACCCTAGAGCTAGGTCAAGGGCTGCTAAGTAAAATTAGATTTCATGTCTAAAATTATCTCTGGTATTTAGAAGATGAACATATCCCTTTCAGTATAGGCAGTTGTCTTACTCTTTTTCCTGTAGACTTGCAAGAGGAGTTGCTGCCACTCACCTTTAAACAAAGTGTCTTAACTTGATTTGTGGTGAGCCAAAATGAGCTCAGGTACTCACTACTTGTGTCCCAGATGAGCATCCTCAGGACTGCAAAGAAGGGGAGAATTCCCCTCATCCCTCCACTGCCCCACCGGGCAAGACAAGGGAGCACCAAAGGAGTCTGATCCAGCTGCCCACTGGCAGAGGAACTCTGCTGGGAAGAGGGAGCAGTGAAGCCCTCTGAGAGGCTTCTGCAGATTTTTTCCCATGACTTTTCAGTGCAAAATGCCCAAACAGTTGTGTGAACGGGGGCCAGGACTTTATGGATTGCATACGCCTCCAGTGCAGCGTGCTAGAAAGTGGCATGCTTTTTCCTGGAGACAGCAAGAATTGGAGCACTGTCTTGAAAGTTCAAATACCACAGGAGGACTATGGAAAAACCTGCATAAATTAATGACCTTCCTAAGTTTCCATGAGAAAGGTGCTGGAATAAATCTTGAAAGAGACGAATTTCTAGCCTTTTCTAAACTCCTGACCTTAATGGTATCTTTCAAAAAAGAGAATTGCAAGAATGCAGGAAAAGCCTTAGTCTGTCAGTTGTACTTAGTTCTTTGTATGTGGAATTAAGTTACTAATTAGGGTAGGGAGCCATAAGAGAAGTCACATGTTCTTTTACCCTGAAGATCTTGAAATTAAAAATACTTGAAAAACCATTCTTAGCACAGAACTGAGAACTAATTGGTAGTGGCTGTACACAAGGAAGCATTCATTATATTTAGTTTGTGAAACATCCTTAGTATTTCAAGACTCTTGTTAATACTTAGGTGGAAAAACATCATTAAAAGTAAATAGATTATACTGAGGGCAATTTTTTAGCATGAAGTACTCAATCTCTTGCCAGAACTTAATGATATTTATGATGCGATAATGTCTACCACCTGAAAAAAAAATCCAACCTAATATTTTTCAGCTGTAACAATTCTATAATAAAATAGCATTTGAAGTAGCTACATGGGTGCTTTTCACAAGCACCACACACACAGCCAAAGTGACTATGCACAGTCAAATGAGTAGCTATTCTTGTAAGAGGAAGAGCAGAGGCAGGCACTGATCTCTTCTCTGTGGTGACCAGTGACAGGACCTGAGGGAATGGCCTGAAGTTGTTTCAGGGGAGGTTTAGGTTGGATATTAGAAAAAGGTTCTTCACCCAGGGAGTGGTTGGGCACTGGAACAGGCTCCACAGGGAAGTGATCACAGCACCAAGCCTGACAGAATCCAAGATGTGTTTGGACAGTACTCTCGGGCACATGGTGTGACTCTTGGGGATGGTCTTGTGTAGGACCAGGAGCTAGACTGGATGATCCTTGTGGGTCCCATCCATCGACATATTCTATGATTCTCTGTGTGATTCTGTGGTTTGTGAGTGACCTGAAATCATTTAGTGTGTAAAAGGAGCTAGTCCAGCCTTTCTCTGACACTTGTTCCCATCTGTATACATTAAGTGGATCTCTTATACCTATTTGAACATTCTTTGACTAGAAAAGCTATCTGAGTGAAAGTCAACAAGTCTTTAATGACACTCTTCCATTCCACTCCATAGGACAGCAACTTCTGTCTGTGAAAAGTACTTTGTAGCCACATCAACTGACGTGGTCCTCACAAAAGTCCCCAGGTCTTCCCAGGGACTCAGATGGATTCAGCCTGGAGAAGGGCACTTCCAGAGTTTTGAGCTGAGGTGGACACCATCTACCTTCTTGGTTTTGGTTAGGCAGTAGCAGCACTTGCCGCTCAAACAGAAAAGACCTTAAGGAAAGGGCATTATCTAGCTGATCAAGGGGGAAACATTAATCAGAAATGTGGGCTTTGTCAGTTGCTATGTAAAGCATATTCTTCTGCATGATGAAGAAAACTCAGTATATGGAAAAATATTATTATTTAATGAACTCCCATTGTCATTCTCATTTGAAGTTGCTAATGAGGCTGAAGTCAATATCCTTCATCTGTTCAGCAAAGTGAATTCTTCATCTTGTCATTCTAAGATTGCCAGTGGGTAGACAGAGATTTGTGAGAAGAACTAAATGGTGTTTACTGCAGTGACTGATCATTTCCTGAAGAATCATGTGTTTTTCTCCAACAGTAGAGGATATAATTTAATTAGACTGTTATTTTAAATGTTCTGATTTTCTTTTTATGCATTAACTTATGGCCTGTGGCTGATAGAAAAGAAATTAATGCTGAATCCTTTGAGTGTGGAATGAATTGCAGTTTGCAAGGGGAGAAAATTAATTATAAATGCCTACTATTTAAGTTTTTCAGATTCAGATGATAAATGAAGCAATTATTACGTGTCAAGTATATAAACAGTAATTCGTCAACATTTCAGCTTATTAATTCTAACATTTGCCATTCCATGTAACGTATTTATCACATTTTATTGCTTGTTGATGAAAAATCTAGCTTAGTTCTCTCAATTATCTTTACACAGCTGCATAATGAAGCAACAAAGTAAGGATGTATATCACACTCCTGAACGCCGTGAAAGGCTTCTTGTTTGTCTTGACTTCAGCACAGAATAAACTGCCGAGACCTCAGCCTGGCCCAGCTACAGGTGTTTGTCCTCATTTCAGCTTCCCAACCTTGCTTTCTGGGTGTTGTGCTGCTACGCTCCTGATTGCATTTCAGAACCCATACCAACTACTATGTGCCCAAGCTCCACTGATTCAGTCTGCCTGGGTGCTTCTTCCTGCTCTTTCTAATCCTATCTCTGTTGCTTTCCTCCTGATTTCTCTGTGACTGGCATAACCTAGGAGCTGGACACTGGGAACCTTCTATAATTTTCAGATCTGTCTCTGAAATCCCAGTGTTCCACTACACTTCTCACAAACTCCACATTGGCATGTTTGACCCATTTCCTTTCACTCTCTCCTTTTACAGAGATGGCTGTCTAATCCAGGATTCTCCAAACTTTACTTTATGGACTAAAAATAAAGGCTCAAGCTCCCTCTTGACTAAGACAGACAGCTGTGTTTGTTAATGATCTATTTTTTGAGCTGTTGTAAAATCTTCCTGTTCTGCACTACTGCTTCAGTCTGGAGACTTTTCCGGTACAGGGAGTCAAAATGCAGGAGCAAGTGGATAGATACAAGTCAAACAGTGTGGGGTTTGTAACAGCTTTGTGCTTCTGTGTGATATGGGGCTAATAATTTTATATCTCTGGGTGAAATTCTAGCCCAAGATATGTCAGTGGAAAACTGCCATGACTTTAACCCCTGCTGTTGTGTTATTCCTTCACAAGGTTAGTCAAACCAGATTTTGGGCCAGGCAAAAGTCATAAACATATGATACTTGAATTTAAAGACTTAGGAAAAGGAAGATTTAAACCCACAATTTATGACCCAAAAATCATTTTGAGGAAGGCACATACGCTGGCAGTTGCTGAAATGGAGGAACTGGCTATGATATACTCATTTTAGGCTTACCTGTATTTGAATGTCATTGCTAATAAACTATAATTTTTCTAGCATTTAAGACTGCATCAGTCCCTAAGACCATTTAACCACAAACACATGGTGCATAGGCATTATGGAATAAGCAGAAACCTGTGTAGAAACATATGTTGTGATGGGCACCTATGCACAAGAAACTTGGTCTTATTCCCCTATTGACAAGACGGAGGCTGAAGCAGATTGTGGATGACAGGATGATGAATGCTGCAAGTCTGCATTGTGTTGTGTCCTGGAGTCACAAGTTACAAACTCAGTTCTTCCAGACCATCTGCTCTCAGAGTCATGTGCATGGCATCTCCCTCAGAGTTTATCTTACAGGTCACAGGTGCCATCTTAAGACCAGATGAAGTCCTTCCCCTCCTCAAAATGAGAGCATAATACCTTTTAGCTTTTTTGACTGTTTCAACACATAACACATTATAAACTGTGGCACATCAAGTAACAGATATTGGTCTGATGTATTCAGGAACCAAGCTACTTAATTTATTGGTTAATTTATTATCTTTATATTTATGATGAAACAGTTAGTTTATAAGACCTGGCACAATGCTGTCAACATAAAAGAATTTGGCACCAAAGTCTAAGCACGTCATACAAAAACAGCAGTCTCAGTTAAGCAGGCATATAAAGAATTTGTTCTAAAGAGAAACTTAGAAAAAAATACCCAGCTTTGTAACATTAGCGTTTAGTTTTATTTTTTCAATATTTAAAAAGCCTTCTAATTTGCCCATACAAGACATTGACAGTATTATACTTGAGCACAGGTGAAGCAAATGACAGGCTGATAGTGGTTGTTTCAAAAGCTGCATAGGACAGTAATAAAGCCAGTGTGGAGGATTATTATGAGCTCATGAATATGACCTACTAGTTGACAATCTCAAGTTTGTTCCATACTTCCACCCATGTCTACACATCAAAAAACTCTTCAACAACAGTCTCTTTCCTGCACTTGCTGTGGTTCAAAGGACTATTTGCAGATGTTCAAGGTTGCTTTCCTGTGAGACAGGGGGAAGTTACTACATTTTTCTTAAGAAAATGGACTCTTCTTCACTAATATCTAATATATGTACCAGCCTGTGCTGCTTGTATGCTGTCACAGCAAAAAAAATAAGTAATAGAAGCTATGTTTGAATATCAAGTGTCATTGCGCTATTCACTACGTAACTGGTACTTTATAATTGAAATGAAGTACTTAATTATTGAAATAAAGAAGAAGATGGAAGAAGAAAGAAAGAAAGAAGAAAGAAGAAAGAAGAAAGAAGAAAGAAGAAAGAAGAAAGAAAGAAGAAGAAAGAAAGAAAGAAGAAGAAGAAAGAAGAAAGAAAGAAGAAAGAAGAAAGGAGGAGGAGACAGCAAAAAGAGAGAGAGGAGAATAAAAGCCAAGAAAAATAAGTGATGCACAGCACAATTCCTCACCACCTGCTGACCAGTGACCAGCCCATCTCCAAGAAGCAATCAGCCCCTTCCAGCCCTCCAGTTTATATACTGGGCATAACATTCTGTGGTATGGAATATCCTTTTGGCTGGTTCAGGTCAGCTGACCTGGCCATGCTCCCTCCTGGCTTCTTGTGCACCTGCCCACTAACAGAGCATGAGACACGGAGAAGTCCTTGACTTCGGGTAAGCGCTACTTGGCAACAGCTACAACATCAGTGTGTTATCAACATTATTCTCATACTGAATCCAAAACACAGCAATGTAACAGTTACTAGGAAGAAAATTAACCCTATCCTACAAAAACAGGACACTAGGAATAAGAAATAAAATTATTTTATTTCTCTTTTAAAGTCTTCTACACTCTAAGAACATCACATACACATATATCTGAGCTGATCACCTTGTTCTGAAGAATCAGAATTTGTTTTAATTTCTTCTCTATAGTGGTGTTTACTTTCACTTTCTAACATTTTTAATGAGAACTGAAACAAATGCTTACTTTCATATGAATAGTATCTGAAGCAGTGTCTTGCACATGTCCATGCTTAATTTAACTGGCTTAAGCAACGTTTGAGGATGATTTAGGTGTTTTCTGCTGACTTTCCTAAAGTATGTTAGAAAAACAGAAGATCATGTATCTAAGCATTACCCTCCTTTGGTACCACCAGTGGGTAACAAGGGACGAAATAAGGTCCTAATGGCTATGTCTTTATAAAAAGTGAGACAAAAATTTTACTGGAAAATGCAAACTAAGGGTTTTGACTCATCTTGTGACTAAATCATATTTAGCCTGCTGAAACATTGTATTAACAAAGCTATCCTGAGAAAGAAACATTCCTGAATTTCCTCATTTTTTAGAGCAGCCTACGCTGGATTCAGCTTATACTGATAAATGTACTCACAAACCAAAGCTTCCAGAGAGCGGAGCAAGTATCTTTGACCCACCCACCCAAGCCACAAAATGAGCAATGAATTCCCAGAGCAGGGTTGGCCCCTGACTTCTGCAGATGGTTGCATGAGCCATCGAGTGCCCAAGAGCAAACCTTCCCTGCCAGGGCAGGTCCCTCAAGGGGGTAGGAGCACACCTGGCGTGCTGCCCAAACAGCGCTAGGGCAGAGTTAACACCACTGGCACTACACAGCACTGGCACAGGTTTGTCAACCCAGTTCTACTCTGTGACTAATTACTGTAGACACAGCAGTATGGTAATTAACTGTATTGCTTATAGGAACAAGTTAACCATGAGCCAGCAGTGTGCCCTTTTGGCCAAGAAGTCCAAGGGTACCCTGGGGGTGCATCAGAAAAAGCATTGCCAACAAGCTGAGGGAGGTGATCCTGCCCTTCTTCTCAGTCCAAGTGAGGCTGGATCTGGGGTGCTGTGTCAAGTTCTGGGCTTCTCAGTGCAAGAGAGACATTGAGCTCTTGGAGCAGGTCCAGCGGAGGACAATGATTAAGGGACTGGAGCATCTCTTATGAGGAAAGGCTTGTTCAGTCTGGAGAAGAGGAAACTGCGAGGTGATCTTATCAATGCATACAAACATCTTAAGGGTGGGTGGCAAGAGGATGAGGCACAAACTGGAACCCAGGAAGTTCCATCTGAATATGAGGAGAAACTGCACTGTGAGGGTAACAGAGCACTGGAACAGATTGCTTGGAGAGGTTTTGGAGTCTCCTTCTCTGGGGTTATTTTAAACCCATCTGGATGCAATTCTGTGCAACCTGCTCTGAGTGAACCTGCTTTAGCAGGGGGGTTGGACTAGGTGTTCTCCAGAGTTACCTTTCAACTCTAAACATTCTGAAATTCTGTGTTTCTGTGATTCTGTAATATAACTGTATTACTTTCTGAAACCCAGTGAGGACTCTACTTGATGCTGCTTCGTTTGATTAATATATCTGAGTATGTCAGTCCATTCAGAGGGATCTCTGTACACTCTACTCAGCTGGAGGATATAGACATCTCTTAAGAGGTGTGATAGGAATATTTTAATGAGAGTATTCTATTGAAAGAATCCTTGCAGTAAATAAAACAAGAGGTTTTGCAGTGGATACACTGACATTTACAGAGATAATTATGTTGTACAGAATTGGCATCTTTGGCTCTCAGAACACTCTCCATGCAGCCTCAGTAGAACTCATCATACAAAGAGATAATCAAAATTTAATAGCAAAAATCTAAGGCTGATACTTATCCAAGCTGTTCTCATTTGGAGCTGGACAAGAAAAGGAGAAAAAATATCTTAGAGTCTGAAGGGTATTGAACACAGACCACTTCAGATATTTCTGAGCATAAGTCAACTCACTAGCTAAATTAAGATGTACATGGTGTGCAACTTTAGCTCACTTAAAATGTGAAGCCTGTTTTTTTTGGTAGGCCTTACAGCAAAAACAGTCCCAAAATAAAAATACATAAATCCGTTCCAGTCTGGGCTGCCTGCAGGGAAGTAAGAGAAATAAAACATCCCAACAAGATGTATTTATGACATCTGGAGCAGACTTAGTACAATGAGCTTTGGACCAAAAACTGAATCCCCATTTGCTAAGCTACCCACAGTGACAGCAAGCAGAGATGGAACATAGCAAACCATTTACCTAATAATTGAACAAATGGTCTAGATCTTTTTAAACAAAACCATTTAAAAAAATATTTCAGTATGAGCTAAAAAATGTGACTAATAAAACCCCTTAGTTTTGTCCAGGAGCACTAGCTTTAAGTCACAAGAAATGTAGCTGCCATCCTCTCTATATACCATTATCACCATAGAAATAAAGCAGATAATGCTACAGTTTCAAAAGTTACAAGATGCCAAGGATTTGCTTGCCAGAACAGAACAACACTGTGCTTTGTTGAAGGTTTCTAGTTATTTTCTTGGGGGACAAGGACAGGAACAGTACTCTGCTGAAAGTCAAAACAGTTACACAACTTTTTTTTTTTTTTTAGCAACACAAAACAAAATCATGATCTGGTTTCAGTATTGACAAAATTAAAGACATTATGAAAAAGGAAAATATTCTATGCCAATACAGGTTGAGAGATTTTGACTTTCAGAACTTCTAGCACACCAGTAAAAACAATCTTATTAATATTAATCCTGTCTCTAGGTTAAAGAAGGACCAGAAATGCTGCAGATTAGATTTATCAATATTAAATACAGTAAGAATTTAAATTCTAAAGGTGTTTTAATCTTGACAATATTTGATATAGAAGTCACATACTTGTCTCTTTAGACAAAGGGGGGGGGAAATGATTTTGGTTTTCTTTGTGTTTTTTAAAATGCTTCCTCAAACATTCTTTGTATCATCTAGATCAAGAAAAAGTTCCCTAAGTAATTTTGCTGTCCCACTTAAGCTGATAGGAGGAGGCATAAAGTTGAAGAATACCTGGGTTTTAATTGAGTCCTTACACAAGTAACATATCAGTTTCCTTTTAGTGATTGGATTTGCTAAATCTTGTCCTCCAGTGCATATCTCTTTTTTTCATGCCTACTTTTAAAAGTTCTTATTCTGTCAGAATCTTTATGATCAAAATTCAAAGCAATAATTTTGATTAAGCAGAGAAACTGGTTCTGAATAGTCTACCAATCTCTCATTTAGAGAGAATATTCATTGGGAGGAGGAGAGTAAACACGGAATGGAAATGTGCAGAGAATCAATACACATTTGGGGAAGTATTGAAGATGAGAAAGGGTGAAATTGTTATTAAGCTTCCATGTTAGTGTATTTATTTCTTGTTCTTGGAAATGTGAGTTACTGCAGTGTTACTGAAATACAAAGGTCTTACTTTCAGTAACACTACAGTGCACCACTGTATCCACTGAAGTCAGAGGAGTGAGTTTTCTGATGTGGTTCCAGGTGTATATGCAGAAGTATATCATATCACTAAGAAATGACTTGCCTGAAAAATACAGAGAATATTCCATAGGAGCCTGCATTTGCAATATAATCAGGGAAAACACTGTTCCTCCTTTTGCAACCTAGTGCCATGAAAACTGAGTTACCTGTAGGAATTACACATATAACTAATATTGCTTTTAAGAAATCCAGTATCTTCAGTAATGTGTAATTAACTATCCCTATGAAAGGGGAAAAGCTGTGTTTTATCTCGGATTCAGTTCTTTGAAAAGTGATTTTCAAAGAAGCCAACAACAGCATTCCCACAGCCATAGATACAAATCTATGGAGCTCATGTCCTCCTTGTTTACTTTTTTGTTTCTAATCTCAGAACTTACTCTTTCTGTGACAATGCATTATAAAGTCCTGAAGCTACTTCAAAATTCTTTCTTCCCAACAGTAAAAGTGATGAGTAAGAACACTCCCAGAGGTCCAGCTGCCAGGCCCACATCCTGCAGGTGAAACCTCTCTGCCTGAGTAGACAGCCAGCAGACAGTGACAGTAGTGGACAGGAGCCCTGTGGGGAATGGTGGGTTGTGCCAAGCCCTGGCAAGCTGTGCCATGACACCGGGCTGCCTCTAGAATTCCTGGGGGAGGGATCAGTGGGCTTCTCAGAGCAAAGGAACCTGTCTCATCTGTGTAATTTCTGCATGTCCCTGTTTTGGTTTTGCTTTAGTTGGCTGGAGTGTGGGGAGGTAATGCCAAATGGAGACACTCCAACTCCCACCTTGCCAGCTGCTGGCCCTGGAAAGGTCTCACTGCTGCAGGCAGTGAGAAGGGCCCCTTCTACACTGGCTCCTCAGTCTTCTTTAAGCACTGGACATAGTGTTAAGTGATGTTTCACAGCAGCATGTTAAACTGAAGACGTAGCTAATAAAGCAGCAGGTGAGTTCGTAAGGCCTTCTTGTATATAAATATAAATAATGGCCAGACTTTGCAAACGAAGATCTGAGGAAGGTCTTTGTACGCCTTCCAGCCTGCGCATTGGATTTATTTTAGGTGGGACACAGTGCGCGCAAAACTGAGCCCACCCTTTAATCCTGAGGTTCATCTGCCGGGGCCAAGCGAGCTTGGACAGTGGCAGCGAGGTCCTCAGGACGTAGGTGGATCACCTTACAGGGCTAACGGGCTCCACCTGCCTCGGCAGTTACAGTGCCGTATCCTTAACCACTAGACCACCAGGGGCTCCCACCTTCTTGTATATATTTGGAAGATTACAGACCATCCAGTTTGAGTCAACATTGCCTGTTAAACCAGGCCAGGACTGCTGTTCTTTCCTCCTTGAGTCAGTCCAAACATAAGGGAGAATGCAAATCCACCTATGAGGAAAATTTTCCAGGGCACATATATCTCAGGCACAAAACAGAGCACAAGAGCATTATAATACACATGAGGTCAAGAAGCATTTCAAAGGCTCTTCTTGCTCTTGTCTAGGACCCAGTTCCCTGCAGCTGCAGATCGTTTTGCCTGATCTCTATAGAACTGTTTTTCTGAGTATTTGAATTTACCTTTCAAGTTTCACCTGTTCATGGTTTTGCAATATATTTTCTCATCTAGAGAATAGCAGCTTAGTTGGCTCCAAAGAACTAGTTGTGGACAGTGTTCTTAATGCAATTTCACTGTAGAAAAACAAATTATTAAAACACTATCTGTCTTATGTTTCTCTTTATATTTTACCCCATTTTATGCAGCCAGAGTTCAAGGTGGGCAATTTCTGATAATCAAACACTAAATAAAGAATTTTGTTTCATAAAGTATAATCATTGAATGTTTTGGGTTTGAAGGGACCTTAAAAATCATCTAGTTCTTACCACCCCTGCTGTGGACAGGGACACCTTTCACTAGACCAGGTTGCTCAAAGCTCCATCTAACCTGGCAGGGATGGGGCATCTGCAACTTCTCTGGGCAACCTATTCCAGTGCCTGACCAGCCTCACAGTAGAGAATGTTTTCCTAATATCGAACCTGTGAGCTTCCCCCTTGTCTTGTTGCTACGTGCTCATGTAAATAGTCCCTCTCCATCTTTCTTGTAGGCTTCCTTCAGATACTGAAAGGTGAAATTAGGTCACCCCAAAGCCTGTTTTTTTTCTAGGCTGAAAAAAACCAATTCTCTCAGCCTTTCCTCACAGAAGAGGTCCATCCCTCTAATCAACCTGGTAGCCCTCCTCTGGACTCACATAATGCCATAAATAACAAAATTTCTTGGGAAAATATAGAATAGGTCGTATTTTTCTCTTTAGTAATGCAAAGATTTTAACGGTGAGCTACTGGAATTAGAGGCATAGTTGCTAAAGGCAGGCATAATCCCCTTCTGTTAGGGCTGTTGTATGGCATCAGTTCTACACAAACTCAAACCGTCCGTGTTCTCCCTGTTTTGCTCTTCCCCCGCTAGATGGAGCTGCGACGTACAGCATCAGAGACAAAAGCAGCTTTTGATGTAACATAAAAACACACATTTCTGCAGAAAATCTAAAATGACAGTAGAAAAAATGCTTGCAAAAGTTCTGGAGTTCTCATATATGCCTTTTTAAAAGCGTGTTCCATTTCCAGTGCACGAATTTACAAAATTCGTGCACTCCCTACCTTGCTGTAATTTTCTGAGGAATGTGTTAGGGAGGAAGGGCTGCTTTCTGAAAACAGTGCAGAATTTTATTTCCATAGCTGTCAGTTTGCTAAAAATTGATAATGTGAACATGCTGGCAGGTATTCTGTGGGAAAACTTAATTACATAGCTTGAACTTCTGCTAATTTTTGCATCTTCTTGAAAGAAGTACATTTATATCTAAGATTTTTTTTTTTTTCCCCACCCAGCTCTAACACTAGAATATTTCAGGTCAGGACGATGAGCTTTGAAACATTTGCATATATCAAGAATGTTGTTTAAATTCCTGTTAGTATGACCCTGGTTAATGTTACACAACCTAGTGAGCTGCTTTTTGAAATAGCTGTTCTCCCAGCCACTCCATAAGAAAAAGAGATTGCACAGCAGGGGATGCTAGCTGGTACACAGTTTTTCTCAATGTTATTGCAATGACAGCTTTGGGTTGATGGTTGACATTAAAAAGAAAGAAAAATATTTTCCAGCACAGCTAGTTCAAGAGCCAAGGCCATGACAAAGTTGTTTAGCAGTATAGTTATTACAGAAAAGAATTGACTTTTAGAGACTCTTTAAAAGAAGCCTAAAGCAACATAGAGGCACAATGTCATATCAGATAGTAGCACCACTTTTTTAACTCGAAAATAAAGTTCTTTGAAGATGTCAGCTCAACAATTGTTTTGCATTAGCTAAATGCAATGATATCACAATCTCTAGAATCTGTTAGACTGGTTTTCTTTATGTTGCTATGATACCATGTTATTATTTGATATGATACACTTTATCATGAACGAACATAGGAATAATGGTCAGGAGTAAAAATGAATAATTTAAATTTAAAAAATGCTCCCTTTCTAAAAAACACTGTTTATCACACCATTTTGCTCTGAAAAGAGACCATGTGAAACGTTACTGTCCTTCAATAGCTCTAATATCAAATATGTTTATTTTCCAAGCTGTTTGCTTTTCCTAATTACTATTTCTGCAAACTAGTCTATGGCTCAGACTGATTTCCTAGGCCTCTGAAACAAGAGCACAGAAGATACTAAAGATTATTTTCACAAGGGATCCAGTCCATGTAGCCCACTGCCAAGCTGATGAGGTTAAGTAAGTTCACAGGAGAGAGCTAACTTAATTATTCTCCTAGAAATAGGTGAAGAACAATTAACTCTGCCTATTTATCAAAAGTAAAAATACAGATGACTGACATTTTTCACTAATATTTAGAGAATCCAGCTCAAGATCCTTTGTTCGGTGTATCTTTGGCTGGGCCTTCCATCCCTAGAGATCAGGGGATCTACAAAATTCATCAAGGAGCTCAGGGACACCGAGTGCACCCACATCCAAGGAGAGGCAGGGCAGGATGCAGGGCAGCCTGATTAGCTACAGACATGCTCTTCCACGGAGCCAGGACCACAGCAGCCCTGGCTTTATCCCACAGACCAGAATGATCAGTTTTATAGGGTTTTTATTAGCATACAGGGTATGCCCGTAGGTGAACTTAACAAAAATTCGCTCTTGCATTGTAAGTTTTCTTTACCCAGAGACTACCTGTAACAAGAGCACAGATTGCCCACTTCAACATCTAAATAAAATCTCTGCCGGTGTGTGACAGGAAAATAAGGATAGATTCAGCATGTTTGATACCTGCTAATTTAGTAAACCAGAGGAACTCTATTCAAGGAAAATATCTTTCACAAACAGGACAGGTATTCCTTTCCATGAGAGCAGGCATTTAACACTGCATCTCCTGTATATTTTTAAAAACATGTGAGGTATGTAAAATGCCCTGCATCTATAATGTCAAAGACATAGAACTAGAAGGGCACTGAAACAGTTGCACAGATTTGCTGCTATTGAGTATTTAGCCATTGCCAAGCATTCAAGGAACCTTCTTAAGCAAACGATTCATTTGCTGCCAATTTTGACACTACTTTGCACTTCCTGTAAATTTCCATAAAACCCCCACAGCCACCACAAATGTGTATTTCTACAGATTCCAGCAGGCCTTCACAACGTTTTTTGTCTAATGAGAACCTGAATATCGTGGGGCTGCACCTGAGGGATGTTTGGTCTGATTTGTTGTGTGACCAATGAAGCTGGGATGACTGTGCCTAAAGAGACACTCACCATGGTAACATCTGATTTAGCTAGTGCAGAAGCTAGTTTTAGCTTCAAAGCCATAACCTGCACTGGTGAAATTTGAATTTATAGCTTTCAAAATATGCTGAAATATCAACATTAGGTGCCATTCTCAATGACAAGTATGACAAGCAACCAGAATCTCTTGATCAAATTTGAGCTTAGCATTTCAACTGCAAAACCCAAGAACACGAGTTCATATGATTTGCCATGACATGTGTATTATCAGTACTCTGCTCCTTGAGTTAAAAAGAAATAAACCACAATTAATAAGCTCTACTCTAATTTGCTATTTTCTCCATCTGAGCTTGGAACTGATCATGGGTCAAGCACGCTTTGTTCTTCACCTCCAAATTGTGGATCAGGTGGTTCCACAGGAAGCACCGTGGAAAACAGCCATGGATTGGCCACATTTTATCCCCTTCTTCCCCTCTTCTCCTTATGGTTACTACCTTTTTGTCTGCAGCTACTTTATGCTTTATTCTCTTTTTTATATCTCTACTTTCTGAGGCTCTTCCAGTTTAGTACTGATATATCTCAGAGCCCAGATTTACTTCCAGACCCTTAGAGATTCATTTGTTGAACTTTTGATCTGAATAAGAAAAAAATCCTTTCAGCCAGAGGAAGACAGAGTTGTCAGTTTCTCTGCAGTGTATTAATGGTATTGCTCATCCTGCTGGACAACATCCATGCATTAAAGCTTAATCCATGGCCGAGCTCTGGGGCAGCAGTGTTACCAGTCTGTAAGTACATATCTGGTCACCTGTTTTATTACTTGCTTGATGTTCTGTCCTTTTGTGGAGCTTCTGTGAGTGTCAGGTACTGGCATCACTAGAACCCCAGTTTCATTTATACCAGATCACTGCCTTCTAGATGTTCAGGATAATATTGGATTGTTAGCTGCTCTGCCTGTGTTCTGGCAGCAGCAGTGTTTGTCTTGGGATGCCTCCCTAGTGAAGGTAAAGGCAGAAAAGGAGTTATCCCTCTTTTGGGATAATTTGGTTTTTTTGCTTGAAGAACACAACCCTAAGAGCAGGGTTCCCAACAGAGATGTCACAAACTATATTACTAGTAGAAAACAGGATTACTGAACAGTATGATCTGAAGTTAAACTTTACCCTAACCTTTTCAAGGTCCCAGACATGTGAAGTAATCTTCATCTCTATAGGAGATCCCATATTTCTGGTGGTTTTCTCCATTTGATGTGGAGAGAAACTGCAACATTTTTAGCTCTGAAAATAATACACAGTATGCAAGCAGCTGGAGAGAGCCAAAGCTGTTGTAATTGTTTTTTTAAATGGATACTGCTAAAAATTATAACTTCTCAGGAAAAATTGCATAGAAAGATTTTGCTTTGATATTGCCACGCTGTCAGAAAAGGGAGCATGTACCAAAGAATTCATTGCTTGGTCCACATGGTCAAATGTTCACTGTTGAAAAAAACCCATAAATAATGTACGAATTCACTCTTCTATGGGAATGTTCCTTGACTCATTGGAGTATCTATCATGCCTTCCTTCTCTTCCTCCTTTTTTGTCCAAGACCTTTGAATTAAATGTCCGCTGTTGAAAATATTTATGCAAGTTCCTTATGAAATTAGTTGCTGGTTTTGGAGGAAGATGCTTTAAAAATCTCATATGCAAAGTATGGACCTTGTGCAGTACCACCCTAAATAATCACAGTAAACAAAGTCATTTATTAAATTAATCTTTAAAACTGAAAATGTAAATATACCACTGAACCAGAAACCCTGGTCATTTGTGCTCCCCACATGAAGATGCTTTTATGCTACAGAGAATGCACAAGCAAAGCCTTACGAGAGAAATATTTGATAATGGAAAACAATGATTCTATTTTGAGAAAGGTAGCATATAGTAATTTTCCTGGAAAAAATAAAAAAGGTTTATGACAGCAAGTTCTCAAAAAGTGGCAGAGGCTGCATAAAGCTGCCCTCAGCTCAATCACCAGCATTATGATTTCTTTAATGTATTCCAATGGCTTCTGCAGTGGGCTTCTAGCTGTGGTAAATTCCATGTGAGAAAATCCAGCTGGACTTTTAGAAGTAGCAATTCCAAAGATAGATGGAGAAGAAAAAAGAAAAGTGCTAAGATAACAGCAGTCTGCAATCAGAAGGTACAAATATGAAGGAATGGTTACAAGGCAAGTAAGTAGTTGAAAGCATCACAAGATTTGAAAGGTATCAATTGTATTGACAAATCATGTCTGGCTCAAATGAACCAGCCCTTTTCTCTCCTTACAGTAAGTAAGTTACAGCACACCAAGAATGTCTCTTACTGGAGTGGTTTGATTTTTTCCCCCAAGTTTTAAAAAATTTCTCATGCTCTGCAGTGATTGCATTTGATATGGAAGTGAAAGAGTGAGAGGTCCCAGAATAACCAATGCCAAGAGCTCAGTGTATAACATTAATATAACATTCTATATAACAATGCATATAACATTATGTACATTGGCAAGGGATGCAAAGAGTAATAATAATGACTTCTACAAATACATTGGCCAGAAATAGAAACTGGTACATATGGAAGTCCTCTATTAGACCCTGAGATTAGCCCAGTTGGTTAAAACTTGGTGGTAGTAACACCAAATTCTAAGGTCAATAATCCCCTGTATAAGCCATTTATATAGGGGATTCAATGATCCTTGTGTGTCCCTTCCAACTCAGAATATTCTGTGATTCTGTAGTACACAGATCGTACATAGGGAGAATCTGAGGCAGCAGCTTGTGAATTCATCAGGAAGGAAGCTCTAATAAGGACAAATTATTGCTTTGTGACATTTTACTTTTAATTCTGTAAAAAAATAAAAGCTCCATCTGAGCTACTTGTCTCAATATCAGGTACAGATAACACACAGAAATGGGCGCCTCTAGATTTCTGTTCATTAAACTTTGCAATATTACTCAAAAATAGATCAGATGATTTGTACCTTCTCTCCGTTGCCTACAAAGAGAAGACAGATTAAGCATTTAAGACATGTCTGTAAACAGAGAGAAGTGAATCCTACCCCCAATTTGCTACTAAGTCTGTCTTTCCTGAGTAAAACATCACAATTTTCTGTCCTACAATTTCTGTGTTACCTAGATAAATGATATGTTTTTTGGAGAAGGGTTATGTTTATGCTTGCCACCTTGCAAAATGGGATACAGCTCTCAGCTGTACCATAATATAATTAATGCATGTATTAGCAAAAAAGCTTAAAAATTGCTAAGCATCAATTGCAGTATCTAAAACAGTAAATTTACTAGGTAATAGGCGGTTGCATAGGAAATTCTGCTTACAAAATCAAAAGTTTAAGTATAGAGGGAAAGCAGCTATCTCATTAAAACTTTTTGTATCTGTGATTCAGTGTTTCCAAACTTTTGCATGGAGCACTCTTGGATAGATTACTAGCAAATATGCACTTGAATAGACCTCTTCTTACTTATATTCCTAATGTAATGACCTGGAAATCTATTTTCTTTTCTTCTGCTTCATGGTTTTTTCTTCTGGCACTTCTCTCTCTTGTCTGCGATCTTTATATTTCTTGTCATTCTTTCTTTGTCCCTTTTTCTTGAGCCTGCCCTCCCCATGCTGTCCCTGAAAATTTGGATTAACACCTTCACACCACAAAGTCACTAGCAAAGCTTGCATGGTGAATTAAGTGTACATCTAACTTCTTTCACTGATTTCCATATATGCTTCCCCATTATAGCAACAAAGAAGCTATAATAGTGAGAGTGATAATGAAATCAGCTTTTATAGTGCTATTCATAGCCAGGTAAGTTCTCCAGACACAAAGGCTCAGTCTCACGGTAAAAAAATGCCCAACTTTTTTTGGGAAGTTGCCCAACAAAAGACTTTCTAAGCTTCCCTCTATAATAAGGCAAAGTCTGCAATAAAACCTTGGAATTCAAACTAATGAGCATGGATATGCTGAAAAGATTCATATTTATAACATGTAAAGCAAATCTTTATTCTATGTATGGAGAAGTATTAAGGAATGTATTATTGCCTGTAGGTAAACTCAAGGCTCTGATTAGGCAAAACCATCTCTTTCTAAGCCATTGTCTTGCTTCCTGTGCAATTTTCATTTTAAAAAAAACATCGTATAAGATATCCTTGCATGCAGTGAACTTGTTTGGATTTAGTAAGGTTAGTGCTTGAACTCCATGTGGAATAAGGAACATCTGTCAGCCCTGTTTGCCTTCAGGCCAGTGAAAAAGAATCTGTCCATGGAAATAAGACAATTTCTTAGCGGGTTCCTCTCTTCTCCCCATATTACGGAAGATATTGTTAAGGACTGCAAGATGAAAATCAGAAGCAGCTCAGACATTCCTTTTGGCTTGCTGACTTGGTATTACCTTCCAAATCCATGCAAATTTTGAACATAAAAACGGTATTCAAGATACTCTTGACTTATTCATAAGAGATAAGAGATACCAGATATACACAAGCTCCCTTAGTTTCTGAAAGAACTGGAGTTCTTCGGCAAATTGTTTCCCCAAAAAGTTTTGAGTCTTTATAATTTTTCATTTGACTGCTAGTGAATTTGTCTGAGATTAGTTGTATTTTCCAAGTTTTTCTATCACAGTGCCCCAACAAAAATATTCCAAACGTGAAACCTTCTGCCAGATTCTGGATGAGGATGGAGTGACTTAGCTCTGATAAAACTCATTGACTTTTGCCTGGGCAAATCAAACCTCACACAACTATATGGGGGAAAAAAACAACAAACAAACAAAGTCACAAAAAAACCCACAACCAACTAAAAGGAACAAAAACTTTCTATGTCCTGCTAGGGTGATGCCCAAAATCGGTTTGGGATTGGATTTAGGAATGCTAACCTCCAAAGATTTTTGCATCTGTAGGTCATGACCATTTGGGGGTGGGTGACTACTAGTAAACATCAGCCAGTCCATGATCCTTACAAGCTAAAGGGCTATTTACTCTGTCAGGAAAGTTTCAGCAGTTTTGAGAAGGTGGTGTCTCAAACTCTGATTTAGCATATGCCTTATAACAATAACAGCAAACCAAAAGTGATCCAGGCAAAGTTTAACAGCATGTCTTTGGAACCCTCCCAGCTCTTAGTAAGATTGCATTCTCAAGAGACAATTCTTCCTGGTATTTCCGGTGAAGTAGGTTAACCCCCTTTTCTCCATCCCAAATCCAGGAAAACTTCATGACTGGTTCCTTAAATCTGGAAAAAGCCCAAATAGTCATCACTGGGAATAATACAGATTTAATGGATATTTCTGATCCCTGAAGGAGAATGTATTGTAACTCTTCAACTGATAATATGGATTGTCCATATAAAGCATGTAAGTCTCTTAAAATAAATTACTAATGGTACTTTTTAAACCATACATTTTTCTCACCCAGGATATGTGTGAAGGGAGAGGGACAGATACATGTACAGACATTTGTATGTTTAAAATGGGCCCAAACAAAAATAATAATATAAAATAATGCTGAATTTTTATTGAATTCAGAGTATAGTGCTGCATCCAATGCTTAATATTCTTAATAGATGTGTATTTAGCAAGAGGAAATTTCAAAACTTTCCTTCATTGGAATCTCTTTTACTTATGACAGATTTTCATATTTCATTTGATATTATCTACAGACCTGGTTTTCTGTGCATGCCTTAACCATTTTAATTGATCTTCTCATTGTCCAAAGCAAAACATTATAATTCTAAAATCTGCAGTTCACTGTGTATGAAAAAAAAATTCCTTAACTCCTCAGGGAGTTATTGAACAGCATATATGTCAGCCTGATCACAAAGTTGTTTTACGTTTTCAATCCTTTAGTTGTAAAATGTTCCTCTTTCTTACATCAGAAATGAAATTTCGTAATTCTGGAGTTAAGACCTTATTGTTCTTAAAATTCTTTGGGAGCGCGAGAATGGACTTTTGTATAATGATAGCAAAAATAGTGCCACCTGCAAAATACAGAGAATATAAGAAAAGTGCCCAGGGAGATCTAAGGCTGTAGCTTAAAATCTCTGGACTTAAATCTCAGGACTATTTTCTATTATAACTGTCTTGCAGCTGACTGACCTAATGGAAATTATAATACTTTGGGGTTTCTGCTTGTGACAGATTATTGACTTTCAATGGGTGTGGATGCCTTTTGATCTTTTTTGATCAGAGCTTTAGGTATGATGTGATTTAAATGCTAGTACAATTTGTTTCCTTTAGAGTTGTTATGTTTGCTTCATTTTCTTTTCCAAGGTGATGTACTCAGAAATTGTCCTACTACAAACTACTGAGGTAAGGTGAAAGATATGGGCTGACTAATAAGGAAAACTACAAAAAGTGAAGACTGAAAGAGACTTCACTAATTTGTTGTTCTGTATCTCTTATGTGGATAGTGGTATTGGTATGTTCAATATAGACATATTTCTTAAGACTGATAAATCTTGAAGAAATTTAACAGGCCAAGCCAAAACTGGTAATGTATCACAGAAGCACATGTTGAATTGTCACCAACTGGCTTGGTATTATCAGGAAATATTTTTAATATTATGTTGCTTTCTTATGCCGTAGGACTTAAAAACTTATTTGTCTTTTCTCATATTTTCTGTTAAATTATTAACCATTCCAAATGATTTTTGTTTTCTGATGCTCTGTTTTTCTGTCTGAAACTGATGTTGCAGTTTTTGTTTGAGTTCACATCCAAATATTCAGAAGCTGTCAGTCTTAAAAATTTGAATGTACTTTTTAATATGCCAGAGACTTTTAAAAGAGGCAACATAGAATAAGTTAATAAAATTTTCATGCAAAATTTGTCCATAGTTCCTGTTTTCTCTCTGGGCTGAAAAAAACCCCAACCTGGTGAAATTTTCTATCATTAATCTACTCTTCCAAACTACTGAGGCAGCTGAGATACACGTATGCCACATATCCCATATCCTGTTTTAAGGAGGAATGTGTGAATACAATTTAGCCATTTTTATTCAAAATCCATGCTAATCTCTGATTTTTAGCTACTGTCAGTGGGAAGTGTGAAACCAGAGTGTAGGTCAAGTGCCGGAAAGTGCTCATTCCCCTGGATGCCTGAGGCTTTCAGTTATAATACTCAAAATTTATGTTATTTTCCTCATGACTGATTTAGGACTAATGCTGTTTTTAATGACAGCAGTCTAAGATAAATTATTTTTATTTTAGTCATAGCTTAAGTCCAGGGTAAGCTTCAAAAGCAGAGCAATCTCTGTCAAGTGGCAAGACAGCATGAAATATAATTAGAGTTACTGGTCGTCTGTACTCAAAGAAAGACTTAAACCAAAATGATGCAATTATTTTTCTTTAGAAGAACTTGTCTGGTGGATTTGCTTTCGTATTTAGTCCAAGAATAGACTAAGTCTTCTAATACATGCTGTCAAATAACAGTACAGAATTTGCCAAAAGAATTTCATTGACATTAACAGTGCCTTGCTCTCAGTGTCTTTGTCCCTAGGGAGATGAGGGATGTAACCGGGTATTTTGCATTTCTTTCTCTACAGACAACTGGGTCTTCAAGACAGGAAGCTCCCTTAGACATTTTCTGCACACTCATAGGCAAGTCTCTAACTATCGTCCCCAATTTTACATTAATTTTTAGATAACTGCTTTCTCTTGCCATTATTCTGGTATCACACAATTGTTTTGCTGTTTAAGGCATCGCTTGCATGAGAGCTTGAGGAAAGGCATTTCTTCTCATGAAACTGCTCATGCTCCATATTACTGAAGGGCATGAATTCTTCACAGATACAAACCACCACAACACTTCTGTGAAGCATACCAGCCTCATCTCAGTTTATCAAGGGAGTAAACTCACAGAGGGAAAGAGGTTAAACACAGGTCATTATTTGTGCCAGGCTGGGTAACCAAACCCCAAAACTTCTGACCTGTAGGTGCTCTGTTGCCTGGCTCCAAATGTGTAAGAGTTATTCCATCAGTTAATACTTGAAGCAGTTTCAGTTGCAAATGCCAAAGTTGGTTTTATGATGGGTCATGGCTAATTTATTTGAGCAGTTCCGAGTTACCATGAGTCATTTTCTGCCGCCTTCTTTTTTTTGTTTGTTTGTTTTTGTTCATTTCTTGTTTGCTTTTAATCTGTCTGTTGTACTTTCTGTGTTAAAGATTTCCAGCTTTAAAAGAAAAATATCAGGCACTGAGTTTTTGAAGCTAGGAAGAATACTGATGCAGTGTCTTAGTGAATTATAAAGAAACGCTGATTTCAGAGTCACCAAGAGAATAACACATTCAGAACCTTTACCTTAATAGAAGGAGATAGAGAGATATTAGTTTTGAAAACACAAAATAAAAATTCCACTACATGTACTAGACAATGCACAACAGGATACAATATCCAATACATCTCTTAGAATAATAAACTCTGGATTTTAATATTATTCTGCATTCCTGGTACATATTGTTTTTATTCGTTTGGATTTATGATTTTTCTTTGTGCGTACTTGGCAATAGGAATTCATATCTGAGACCTCTTGGAACTTTTAAGAAATTAATAAAATAAAAATTAATTTGTCAAATATTTCTTACAGTTTTGGCACCATAGTAACCACAGTCTTATTTTTAATTATACTAATGTAAATGTGCTCAATTAACCAATAAACATTTTTCTCTTCACAGCTTTGCAAAAACAACCCACAAGTTAAAAATCTTGGGTTCATGTTGCATTCCTGCTGCCTTCTATTTTCTTCCTTGCAGTAAAGGTTTTTCAGACTACAGTAAGCTTTCAGCAATTCAGATTGTGCCCTCAGTGGAAAGCTGCATGAGTTCACACAGACTGGCTGAATGTTAAGTCATGACTGGTGTGAAGATCCAGACTGTGAATGATGTGGCAGGAGGGTGACCTCATTTCCCTTCTCTGTATCAGAAGGTCAGCATCCATTACACATTTGATCTTCAGAATTCACACAAATAAGCATATAAAATTCATAATACCCAATATGCAAAAAAAAAAAAGGAATGTGGTGAGAAGGTATCTTTTTGTAGCAACTTTTGGAATAAAGCAGTATATGCAGATAAGTAATATACTTGAAAAACTCTTTATCTGTTATGTGGCTGTAGAGCATTACAAGATGAGAAGTGATAAAATAGAAATTTCCTCACACTTACTCATTATACACTTCAACTCAGCTTTAGTATGGTTGAATTGATTCCTACTGCAGAATTCAAATAAATGTTCAGGAATTCTCCTGAGCTATTCAGCCACATCACTATGTTGCCTATACAAGTGTAACCAGAAATGATCTCAAAAGTGCATTTTGCCTCCAAGCAAATCTTTTTGTAACTGCAAGCAATTTTCAGATAGCTACACAGCTTATCAATATTTGTTCTTCTCATCTAAACTGCTTGCATGTTATCTTTGCCTGTTGTTTATATCACAAAACAGAGACAAAATCTGCTCTCTTGAGAGCAGATTTGCACACATGAAGTTTCCTTTCCATCTCCTCCAACCTGAGCTAAAATTTGTTTCCCCCTCATTACTTTTTCCTTTGTTAAAAGTTTTGTTCTCTCCTTTCAGATGTTTAAAAAGAAATGTATTTGAAAGGGATTTCTCCTCATTAAATGGCAACAAAAGAGGATTCTTTGAAATGGTGAAATTAAATGCTAATTTAATTTTTATATCTGTTCCATCAGCTTTTCTGCTTAAATTAATTAAGAAATCCACTTTAGAAACATCATTAGTGTGATTGTTCTAAAACATTTTTTATGGGATTTACTATTTGTTTTTAAAAAAATCTTCAGACATAAATAGATATTTCTGAAGAAATAAATTGGACTATTTTAAGTTATAAAATCTTCAGAGAAAGGATTTTATTTTTATGATGCATCATTTGTTGCTATGATGCAATAAAAGCAATGAATAATAATACAAAATGTGCAAGAAATAAGAAAAAAAGTTTTCTTCTTTTCTGAATATCATAATATTATTAGCCTCCAGGTATCCTCAGGAAAATGACATCCTATCAAGAACAACCAATGTTATTAATCAAAGTGACATTTGAATAAATGGCTTTCACTTTATACACAAGGACAATGTAGATGATCTGCAGATATCAGTTGTTTATCACACTGAAATATTTTGCTATCATAATGCCATTACCTTGGCACTGATTCACCAGATGCAAACTACTTACTGTTTCAAGGCTTATTCTAGTGGCACAATATGAAATGAGAACCTTATGAATATTCAGAGGCTTTCCCCATGACACTAACTGAGGTCTCTTTATGATTGTGATTTATGAAGCTTATGAGCACAGCTAGAATTTGAGTTCAACATTAGCATTCCTTTTATGCATGACATGACAGTTTATAGTTCACAGCATCTCTGCATTACATTTACTGGTAAACATAAATGATTTTTTTTTTAATCTATTAATTTAAGATAAAAATCATCTCTCTAAACCTGTAAGCTTAGTTCTCATACACATGATCAGGTAAGGGGGAGGGAGAAGAAGAGAGCAGGGGGGAAAATTCACTAAAACTTATCCCTGAAAGACACAAATATTTTCCTGGTTCCCAGGCAATCAGACAGTAGTTACTGTGTCCAGCTGCAATGTTCCCCATTAGCAGGAAGTAATAAAAATACAAGAGCTGAATCCAGGTAATTTTATCTTCTCCGCACTCTTCAGTCCTCTTCTTTACGCTCTCCAGTCCTCTCCCACGTGCAACCTCAGGACACATAAGCAGGCTTGCATCTTGGCTGCAGTGACAACTTCTGTGAATATCTGTGTCACCCACTGTATGCAGACCTCTTATGTGTGGACAGCTATCATAGCCAAAAGGAGGGTCAATGTTTGCTGACAACTGGGAGAGAAGGGAAGTGGGGATAGAGAGCGAGAACAAGGACAGAAAACACTGAGCCCCAAAAAAGCAGAGAATTTTCATATCCCATGGCACAACAAAGCAGGAAAAACTTAAGCGAAAAGCTTAGTGGGTGCAGTCTGTAATTAAAGAACAGCTTTGGGTGCGCTGGGGTAATCAACGACAAGGGGATTTTATGAGAGGAAAGGAGTTAATCAACAAAAACCATAGGAAGGGGAGAATAAGGCGGCCTGTCACATATGCTAAGACTGGAGTTTGATACCTTAACAGGGATGCCTTAGACACTCAGTTTGGCCTTTTGGGTTGTGTCTTTCTTTTCTTCAATGTAGACAAGTATTGTCTACAGTAGCAATAAAATGTAAGCAGGGAATAAAGAAGTTTCTTGAGGCATTTAAATCTCAAGTGACTACTTTGGCTATCTCACTCCTGCTCTGGTTTAAGCTTATTATAATATATACCTTCAAGTGAAGAGATCATTTTTTCCCAGGTCACATTTCTAGGGCCTTCTCTTCCACTGCTATCATTTTTAATTTTAAGTTTAATTTTATGTGGGTATTTTTGGAGACTTTTCTCCTCTTCATTAATGTAGTAATTTCTCACTTTCTAAGAAACAGCTTTTGTCTTTCAGACGTGTTCCCTTGAAAAATTTTACTCCAGGGACCTCAGGCACTGAGCTGTCTGCTTTTCCTACTTTCCTCTCAAGGCACACTGTCTAGCTTTCAGACTTTTATTACAGGCCTTTATTTTGCTAAATATTAGTCACAAGTGGCTTTTTGACTGTAGCATCTGAAGCAGATTTTCCATAACCCTCTCTAAACTCATAATTACTCCAAGTAGGTTGGCAAAACATGATGACTCAGATTTGATACAGAAAAATTTAAATTACTTCTGGGTGCCTGCTTTGCTACTTCTCGTCATCACAGCAGAGACCTACAGAACAACAACCCAACTGTGCAAGCTGGACGGGAGGTATTGTGCATTTCAGTATGCCCTGAGTAGAATGATCTTAGAAACCATATGTCCTGGGGGATTTCCAGTAAATTCCAACAATAGGTACATCTAAATGCAAGCTATTTGTTACCTTGCAAAAAGGAGTTAGAAGCTGTGTCTAATCCATGTAATTTGAGGACTCCCTGCATCTCACACAAACCAAAAGCTGAAGTCAAAATGCAGCATTCACAAGCCTACCTTCTCACTTGGTTCTCTTAAAAGTGTTATGAGGGATTTAAAATTAAGATCTAAGCAGGTGGCCGAGTGAGTTCATCATAAAGATCGCAACCGTGTGTTTATAACCACAGCAGGCAGATATGTTTCAGAGAAATAAAATTGTTACTTTCCAGTTGAAAGAATCTGTCCTCTCTAAACAGAAGTAAAAGCAGAAGCTCCAGATTTTTTTATACTGTCACAGTCATAGACCTCAGTAATTTGGGGCATCCAGACAGAAGTCAGAGACTCACATGACTTTTCACTGTGAACTCCTGAGCTGCAATGGATTTTTTGGACTTTATTGATGCCTCCCCAAAGCTGACTGAAATTTTGCATAATTCATCTTTTCGGAGTGAGTAAAGTTAAGTCATGAACTAAAGAAAACTTCAAAACCAGTTTAAATGGAAAATTCATGCTTAGCTTATCTCTGGAAGAATATAATCATATTTCTACATTTATATTGATGAGCAATTAATGATATTTTATTTTTAAGGAATAATTACTCATGTTAGAAAATTATTAGGAAGTCTGGACTGGAAGAGTGATTTTGAAAATACAGCTATATTGAGGGGTTAAAAAAAATCACTGATCATTGATTTCATGCTTGGGCAACTGTAAAAATAGAAGCAATTTTATTGAACATCATTTCATGAGTGTGAATAGCAGAAATAAGCCTCCTGCTTAGTCTTAATGGCTTACTGACTTATTACAAGTAAATAATAATTACAGAGAGTGTTAGATGTTATTTCAGAGAAGCTGAGACAAGGGCCTCTAATTGTGTCTTTTTCCTGGACTTTATCTTTAAAATATCAGGTTCATCCTTACTGATAGCCATAGTGCTAAGCTTTTGTGGATTTATGCCATTTGGAAGTCATGAATAGAGCCAGCAGATGATTTTGCTCCTAAATCATATTTGTAATTCCACAGAAAATACTGTTTCATTCTTTCTCAAATATATTTCACTTTTTTTTCTATACTACTTTTCTTTTCTTTATGTATGGTGTTTAAACATGGAGGCCCTTGCAGAGGAACCTCTTGAAACACAGAATTTTATATTCTTAGAAAATTAAAATCCCACAATCATAAATCATACCTTATGATTGTGTAGCTTTGATCCTATCTGTTCCATTAAAGGGAGAAGTATCTGACCTTCATTTCCCTCTCTCTCTCCTTTTCTTCTCTTTTTCCTTCTTTTTTTCCTCCCTCTGGTTTGGCTTGTGTCTACAGGAGTTCGTGTCAAGAGCTGTCATCTAGTGCAACACCTGCTGACACTGAAGTCTTCAAATGCAATCAACTAATGAGAGAAAGTGACACAAGGATTGAAGAGACATGTTAACTTAAGGATTTATTTACACTGTTTGAGGCGAGAAGAGAGTGTTTATGGAGGACTAACAAAAGCCTGAGTAGTTTGATGTCCTGATGCCCAATTTTTTGCTGTTTTACCCTGATCACGATGGCCAAGGTGAGTCAGTTTAAGGCATAGTAATACGCTCACAGGTAAAAACAGGCATCGATACTTGTGAAAAATAGAGATTCCTAAGTTAAAAATGTTAAAACTAATTAACTTATTAACTATTAATAGGTTTAGATAAAAGGAAAAAGAAAACAAATGTAGCAATGAATATTATGTATTATGAATAGAGGTTGCTGCATATTCTATTATCAACTACACTAGTTAACATTGAAACAGGAGAACCCAAGTTCAGTCATAAGAACTATCCCAGAAGCATTTTGTTACCCTAAGGAGACAATAAAAATGTACCACCACTGAATAAGAAATCAGCTGGGATACTGCTACATTGCAAATCGGAGCTGACCCACGCAACTAACCATTCTTAAAAGATGCAGTACTTTGTGATTAACAACAGGGATCAAAGGTTCAGGAACAAATCTAAGAATACTTTTAACTGTCATGCTAATAGCTGACTGCTTTTGACAATGCCTAGAAAATACGCCAAGTTCCAGAATGTGAATCACAGCAGTTTTCATTTTGGTGCACAAAAAAAAAGCAAAGCAAGAAGTTAATATACCAAACAAGTACTGCAAAGAAGCAGAAAATTGTTTTAAAAGGGCAGATGTGGAGATATGGTGATAAAATCCTGATTAAAGAATGAGATTAGATTCCGTTCTATCTCAGCGCCCAACTGGTTAAGGGTAGAAACGTATTTATATCTTCTGTATCACTTCTGGTAAATTGAGACTTGAAATGAAGCATCCTGAATTGTTAACCATGACTGTGACAAGAGATATCATTATACCAAAACTTAAAACCAAATACAAACAATCATATTTCAATATATCACAGAAACAAGCAGGAACTGAAGAATGAAACTGTGCATGGAGGACACTAATGTAACACAAAATGGCAAGAAATTAAATTATTTGGAAAGCTTAGAGGAGCACCAGATGCAGAGGCAGAGTGGCACACAGACAGGTAGCAGTGTGCCAAACAGACAGTGGGACATCAGTGGGACATCAACTGCAGAGAGTTTTGTGGCACTGTAGAAAATTAGAAACAAAACAAAACAAACACTAAAGAAAACCCCAGAAAAATTTAAATTACATAGACAAAAGAAAGTAATAGCAAAATATGAAATGCCAGTACACAATCAAGAGAAACTATCTACCTAGGCTTAAACATCTGCAGTGCCATAGCCTTCAGCTGAATTACCAGTCAATATATGAACTTAGTGTCACTGGGCACAGGACAAGAAAATTTCAATGAATAGGTACAAGAGCATTTTTTGTTTAAGTCAAATACCTACGGCATTATCTTCAGCAGCATTTTGGGCATGTTCCATACTGTAGTCCCTGTCTCAGACAGCATGAGGTGTGTGGTGCCTCACAGGGCACAGACTGGCAGCTCCATCAGTTCATAATCTGATTGTGTCCAATTGCAGGAGCCTCCTCTTGGTGCGTCGGGGTCTCAATTCTTAATTGTATGCATTCAGACAGAAAAGGAAAGAAAAGAATCAAACAAAGGAAGAGACATTTCTGAAGTAAGAGTAATTAGAAACTGGATAAGTGATGCAGTAATTGTTCAGATGCATAAGTCCAACTTGTTTAAACAAAGTAGTGATTATGTGTTACTAGAAAGTACTAAGAAGGATGGAAGATTACACTTCAGTACTTCAGTGCAAAAAACCTGATTTTGTCAAGTTGTACTGTGTGAGAAATCCAACTGCTCTGCTCCAAGTTGAACATTACAAAGTAAATACCATTGTTCAGGGGGGAAAAATTGTGAGGAAAAACTATCGATAACACTACTAAATAAACTGATATCTATATGACAAGTCAGTGAGTGTCCTGCTAGTTTTAGAAAATATTTGTGGAGAGACATGACAAAACCTTTGCATAAAAGGACTAGAAAGGGAAAAATCTTTCAGAAGAAATCAGGGAAATAAATTTAAAGTAAAATTAAAATAAGCTACAATTGTATTTAACTGCAGTATCATAGTCAGTACACTTGTAAATCTCCTGCAGTAACATGAATCTAAAAAAACCCCAGTGAACACAATATACATGTGCCTAAAAATGTGAAAGAAATTTGGCAATAGTACTTCTTGAGTGCATGGAAATGTTTGAGGCATGTAGGAGACACATGTGCAAGACCTGGAGTTACCTCAGACAGACTGTAACTCTAACTGTGGGTCACCAACTCCCCTGTGCTATGCCATGATGGGAGTAAGTAGGCAAATTTGCAGTGTGATGCCAGCGAGTCAGGGCTTGGGGACTTTGTTGTAATGAAAGGAACATCTGGGACCTTTCACTTCAAGGTTCCAATGGCCATCCGAACAGAAATACACACGAATTAAAAAAGGACATCAGGCAACTGTGTTTGCATGTATGAAATTTTTCCAGGAAAAATTCTCTTTACAAAAATTTCATTTTGTGTTGTAGCTAAACAACTTAATTTAATTTAAATTTCAGACTTTAATGGGATTATTAAAAAAATTGAAACAATACCTTTATCTACCTTTCTCTACATAAATACGTGTTCTCTATTTTGATAGTACCTAGTTTTTCTCATTTCTTTCCACAGGAAAAAATCTGATGTAATCAACACAGTTCATAAATTTCCATAACTTTAGGGAAATTTTCCTGTCAAATGCATTCCCATTGAAACAACTCTAACAGACTTGAGCACATGAATCCAAAGAGCTGACAAACAAACAATCATTGCACCCAGCAGAGACAACCTCTTTAGTATAGATTGCTATTTAGATTTATGGGAACAGGTCAAGCTCCAGTACACAACCACAGTGACCATTTGAAGCTAGAAATAAAACATTTCAGGCATAAAGTGCCAAACTGCATAGATTTTGTTTGCAAGTTTTAATTGCACTAAGCCTGTGCACATTGCCTGCAAGTGAAACTGCAACAGCATCACAGAAAAAGCACCACAGAAAACAACACAGTCTCATGGCCACATTCAACAATATCAAACCTGGGAGGGGTGGGTGTGGAGTTTATATTTTAAAAAAAGCAAAGAAAATACATGGTAAGCCACTCTCTGATGAAGTACCATTGTCAGTGATGGTCTTAACAGCACTTCTGTATAATGTTGGATGTCAGTATGGTTCTGGATGTCAGAATTTGTGTCTGCCTTAGCGTTGCAGAATTTTACCCCACTACAGCTGGGTGTAACAAAAATAGATGGTGAAAAACCAAAGTCTACTGTCAATGTATGTAAATCTGACAAAATTGCAGGAGTTTTGGTGGGTTTTTTCCAGGATAGACAATATATTTGGAATGAAACAGTGTATTAAATTAATAAAAACTACATAGTCATTCACGTATCATGGCAGAGGATTGATATGTATCTTATAAGAATAAGGATTTATTATTTCAGCCCTAATAGGAGCCAGAAATGCAGAAAAGGAAGTACACATTCTTCTGAGACTGAGATGCAGGATGGGCAGTAACACAGCCAATCTCCAGCAACCAGCAGAGACAGATTGAGAATTATGCCTGAATGATTCTGCCTTGGGCACAGCAGAAGAACCTTGAGAAAAAGAAAACTTAATTTACAGCCTAGTCATGATTTAATAGCTATTAAAAAAATAAAAAGAGAGAGACACTGAGAGAGAGAAAAGGATATTTTCTGCAGGTTTGTCTTTGCAATGGTAAAACTTCTGGCTATATTCTAGATTGCTACATATTAGAAGATTATGAAATACATTATGATATTAGTCATGTTCAAGTTGACTGCTGCAAGAGAGATATATTTTGCTTCACTTCGAGAAAATATTTCAAAGTAAACTTGAGAGGGTGTGTGACCTTTGTGATGAGCCCTCAGACAAGCTAATGATACCAAGAGTCTATGAGATTTGTTGGGACAATGTTTTCTGTTGTGCAAAGTGTATCAATTTTTGCTCTTCTGGATGAGTAGAGTTTAGAGGAAGAAAGGTCATGGGAATTTCCTCCCACAGACACCTCACCTTTCACATCAGATTCAATAGGAACATTGCAGGATTGCCAGGTTGCAACAAGAGCTCTTCTCCTGGCAGTAAGTGTCACTGTGCTTCTCCTGGCAGTGACACTCATAAACAACACTTGGTAACTTACTGGAACAGGCATAAATGTTTCTACTGAACACTTTGCTGACACTGGTCCTACTTATTTATAATAAATTCAGGATCAGCAAAAGGCCTGTACAAAGGTGCAATATGCAGATGGGCCCATGTATCTTCTGTAAGAAACAAGCTCCTTCCAGTCCTATTCTATTGAGGCACAGCATCACCCAAACATGCCTGTGTCACTTCTGTCCAGTAATGTGGATCTTTCTGCACACCTCTGTATGGACACAGCCCAAAGAAAATAAACCATGGACAGAGACTATGCTTTTTTCACAGAATTCAAAAAAAAAATTGCCTCTTTTTCTCCTACTGTACAGAAGCATTAGTGATAAAACCAGAGAGATTGTTACTAGACATTAATTTCTTTCTACAGGGCATTACAGACTGTCTGCTTCAGCCTCTTACTGTCTGTCTTGAATTTCTGAGCAATTCTGAAGACACAGACTGGCCCTGGGGATCTGTCCTAGCTCATGGTAAGTCAGAACATCAGCACAGCTCTCCTGCACAGACTGCTACAAAATACAGCATTGTGTTCAGTGTAAGAGCAAGCAGAATTAACATGTGGGAATGTGAAAAGGGGAAGCACGGACAAGCTCTTTATTCTACTGGAGAGAAGCCTCATATGCCTTAACCACCTAGTTCCTTCTTCTGTAAATGAGAAAGATTTAATAGGGGAGGTCTTGAATTGGGAAAGGTTGAAGAACAGAAATTGCATCTTTACTAATGGTCTTGTCTGTTACTCCACTTACTCTGAAAAGCACATTGGAGCCAAAAGTTAGTGCTACTTAACATCATTTTATTTTATGTTTGTCTGCAAGATAGTCAAGAAATCAGGACAGATTTTATTTTAATGTAGAATGAAGTATCAACACTGATTCAAATCAAAGAGAATACTTACTTTCACTCTGCGAGTTAAAGTAATATTATTTTGTTCTGTGTTTCCATAGACTGAAAATTAATTAATGTCCTAGGTAGCAGTAGCAAAGCATTTAAAATATTTTCTATATGTGTGCATGTTTTTATATTATTCTGTAATTACTATATAAAATCCTGTGACCTTTTCAACATAACATCATCCTGTTTTCTTCCCAGGCCCAGACAAAATTTCCTACCCCACAGATAAAAAAAAAAAAAAATAATTACAAAAAAGAGCTTTAACTAAACCAAACTACATTTAGTCTGAGAGGAAAGAAGGATAGAGTTAAAAGAAGATGGTGGGAAAGAATACTTTCTCTGTGTTAGCTTTGTCTACCACATACTAGCTACTGATGCAGTCATATTATTGAACTAGATATATTAATGTTTTTCTCTGTCTCAAAACTTGGTAAAATTCAGCGTTCATTTTGTAAAAGTTTTGGGTTTATTTGAAGTGTCAGATTCTTGTGTATCTTCTGACAAGGATCAATAGTTACAATCCTTCTTTTGATGTTAAAAAAGGTTGTTCTTCCCAACTCAGGATGCAACAAGGCATGGTAATAAAACCTGTCATATTGACAAAAGTACAATATAAAGAAAAATATTATATAAAATATAGCACTAAAGATTTGGAGCAATTCCTATGGACCTCTAAAATGGTACACGGTACTTACAGAAAAAGCGAGAAGTGGTACAAAAAAAACCATGAAGAAACAAAAGATGTTAAAGTCTGAGTCACAGTAAAAGTAATTTTCTTCATGTTTTACTTTTTCTTTGTAGAAGAGGAAAGTGCATATTATGTTCTTCTATGTTCTTAAAAATAGAACAGAATGTTCTTTTGCAAGGCATATACGGCATTATTTTTCTCTGTTGGATGTCTAGATTTAAACTGAGTATCAGACATGCTTCTCTAACTCCTTGTTATATAGATTTATCTTTTAAAAGTGGGAAGCAAGTCAAAATAATAGTATCAAACCTACACCTTAGTAAAAAATGACATATCAGCTCCAGGAAACCTTGCTGCATTATAGTTAGTCCATTTGTCTGAGGAAAGAGTGAAGTGGGCTGATGATTTTCAGAGAAATGTCTCCCCTGGAGAATGTTTAACCATTGGCCTAATGGTAAGATGACGCAGTATTACCTTCTGTGCTCTGTGCAAAGCCATGGGCAGTGTCCTGGCCAAGGACTTTGCATCCTGGGATGTGGTTGGGCCCTTGGAATTCAGTCCTTACACCTCAGCTTTCTTAGCCATATTTCTCTCCTTCTATTTCATGCTTCACTTAATGCTTTGTCTTTAACCTTTCTACAGGTTAAGTAAGATATGTCCTGCGTAGGACTGGTGGTCATGACTAAAATACAAAGGTGTGGGCATGAGTGCAGGGACTTGGGAGACAGGCAGGGGAGGAGGGAAGGAGATAACCTTTGCATGTTTCCTCTCATTCAGTACTGCTGGTTCGGGGAATGTGGTTTGTCTGACAGGTACATCAGAGCACATTAAGCAGCCATAGGCTAATTACCCAGCTGGACCTGAACTAATTCTGAATGAAGCCCATGTGTGGTCTCTGCTTATATGAGCTCCATCCAGGATACAGTAGAAGTGATTTGACTGCATTTAGCTTAAGTGTTTCCTTGCATGACCCCCAGGTTTCTGCAGATCCCATTACTAAGTGTGTGTGAACTGCCTGGGCAGCTGAATCAGATCCAGCTGAGGTGAAAAGGGCCAAGGCCCTCTGAAGAAGAATAACTTGGGAAACAACACTATAGGTTTCCTCAATGTACTGAACAAGATTTCTATGACCTAAGCTTGCATCTCCCAGATTCACTGGATTCTCCCCCATTCATCCAGCCACCTCTCTACAGTGACTTTGGGTTTAGGTGGTAATGGATAAGAACTACCCCTTTATACCTGTTGGCCATGGCCCACTAATTTCTAGACTGAAGAGAGCCACCTCCATTGACAGCCATTCCACTGGGGTCACTTCTTTTTCCTAGCCTGAAACAGAGTATGACTAGCGACAAAAAGCAACCAGCTTAGCTTTTTATTTAAAATACGTAGAGATTCCATCATTACATTTATTTTTTCAATGTTTAATAAGACAGATTTATTTCACGTTCAGCATTGTAAAGGGTACCCAAATCAAAAATCCACTTTGTAGCTGCTGAGTTCATTAGCATCACTGATAACTCGAGAATCCTCTTCTTACATTTACTGTGAACCTAATTAATTTTTTTCTGTCTTCCATATGTTCAAAGCATAGTTTGTTTGAAGCAGGATCAGTAACAATCTATCCAAGTCTGTTTTTTAATGAATTTGTCCATACAGTCTTACACATCCAGAAGACTGTCCTTACTAGCAGTGTTTCTCTTTTCCAAAATGGTAAACAAATAGCTTTAACAGATTTGATACTAGCAAGATCTTTGCATCTTCCTACGCATCAGCCACATTTCCAGGAAGGATTTAATTTAAGCTGTACACTAAATCAGAGTTAGTGGTGCTGTGCTACCTTCCCAGAAATGCCATCAAACAGAGTGGTGCTTTCAGGAATAATATTGCAAAAGCATGGCTACAACCCAGCTGTTCAGTAAAGACCCCAGGCCCAGATTCAGCCATTCTGTAATCAAGGGAAAAAACTCTCAGCACAGTGGAGCCTTGCTGAGCATCCAGCACTCAGGAAACACACATCTGCCAGCTTCCAGTGCTCTAACAATTCCTGTTCTGTTCTCCAGCCCTGCTTACACCCAGCTAGAAATCCCTGTTCTCTCTCCCCAAAATCCAAACCTCTGCTTCCTCTAGGCTTTAGTATCTGGGTATCTGGGAAAAAAAGGAAAAGATTTTTGTCTAGTCCTTGTTGCATCTATGGCAAAGCCAGGGCTATGCTCCATAGTATAAATCAAAAAGTCCAGGGATTGTGAGAAGACTTTGTAGTTCTGGGGCTGATCCTCTCTATGTGAAAGCCAGTGCTAGTGGAGATGGGAATCTAATCTGCTCATGGCATACCTGATCTGACTTGATAGAAATTTCAGATAATTCTGTCATACAGTTGTGTCATCCAGTGCCTTTTGGCACCCCATGAGGAAAAAAGGACAGTCCATGGAAGAACCTACTTCATCTGTACAACAATCAGTGTCTAAGGGAGATTTTACTGTGAAGCTTTCTTTAATGCAAAAGTTGATTATTGGTCATCGGTAAATGTGTCTGTACTGCTTTAAAATATACGATTGTGTATTCTGTCAGGTAATCATACATCAAAATATTCAATTAGATTGCCTAACAAAATATTTTGGCAGCCACCTGTATACAGTTGCTCAGGTTGCAAAGGGTGCTGTGTCAAATCCCATGGCACTTCATTCTGTTTTGCCTAAAAATATCTCCTACATCACCATAGCCGGAAAGTAAATATTCAGGAATGTGCTATACAGGTGTGTCTGTGATGTCAAAATTCACTTACAGCCATATCATCATAACTTGGTGATTTGCATGATTGTGGAAAGGAGTAAAAATTAGTTTATTTAAATGGCAGATGAAGTATTCATCAAAATAACACCAGTAATTTTCACACTTCAGTTATTAATACTAATGGAGAAAGCCACTCTGGAGTGACTCCCATGCAAGATAATCAGCTTGAATCAGCCTGAAACAATTTGGAACAAACAAGATACTCCCCTACTCCTCTGATCATGAATTTATCTACTCTTTCCCCAGATGAAATAAATTAACAACTAAGCTGTGTGCAGCCTATGTAGGTCACACAGTTGATGTACTACCTACTGCAGCCTCCTGCAAGAATTCATTTGTTACTACTGAGCAGCTGTGACAATCCCCCTGCACTGGAGTCAGCTGTCCAGAATGCAACATTGAAAACGCTGGCTGTTTCTTTCCAGCAAGAGCCAAAAATCATATGAACAGGTGTCTCTCTCATCCCTGAGATCCAATTTGGTGTTTGGAGACGCTGTTTCATGGTCCAGCTGCAGCACTTGCTTCAGATATGCTGGGGCATAACAAAACGTGCTGTCATTATCGTTTCTCTGGCAGTGTGGGTGTAAATAATGTGCCCACATTAGTGAAGCTCAGGGAATCTCCATGGAAACATTTAATCATTGACATTTAAGCTCCTTGTGCTGATAAGGAAAGCAGCTGACTCCTGACCTATTACTGATGGTTTATTAAAGTAGGAAGTAAGATTTTTTCCTTGACCTGACTAGCAATGATACAGTGACAGTAAATGCTATTGTATCTTTTCTCTTTCCCTCTTTCCTCTCTTAGGCATAACTTGCTGTTCTACAATTGGACTTTTTCTTGACCTTTTCTTTTTCATATCTCATTGAGACAAAGTGGGATAGGACTGGCTAAGGAAATGCTGACCTCCCAACCCACTCTCTAAAGTAGCATAATTTATTTTAGATTGTAAAAAAGTAAATTGATGAAAGGTCTCAGATCATGTGAGGGAAATCAGAAGACCACTATAGGAAGTTACACTAAAGTGCCATTGCACTTCCCACAGCATCTGAAGCATACACATCTGATCCATCCAAATAGTTTCAATGAACCCAAGCCTCCAATGAACCCAGCCTCCAACTGTACCACGCAGGACAGGAATAGACTTTCTGTAGTAATTGCTGAATGCTCACTGCATACTGGGTTTGGACTACTGTTGTCTCATCCCAAGCACAAGCCATTTGAGCCAGAAACCATGATGTGCCAGGAATTGAGATCAGTCTATACTTTTCATCAGTCAGCAGCTCTACCAAACACCTCATTCCCAGCCTCCAGACCACTTTGAGTGCACAAACCTCTGAGTGCACAGAGTCCCTTGTCTGCAGCAGCTCCCTGTCAAGCCTTTCCACTCAGAGTAGCCCAAGCCCACCATCAGCCAGAGACACCCCCTCCGGTTTTGAAGTGACAGCCAACCCTCAAAACAAATATTACAGTGTTCTGGCTTCATTTTGAGCTAACAAGCGTCTCCAGCAGTGCCCTATAAGTCTGAGACCCGGTCTTCCCTGTCCACCAAGTTTCCACTGAGAAAGTGGCACTCTAACAGCAAACTCATGTGATCAGCTGCCCTCCATCCAGCTGTTAATTAGTCACAGTTTCAGTCACAGTTTTGTGACTGACTTTTTTGCTGGCTTTAGCTCCAAGTTGTGCTTCATTACAAAATGTGGTTTGGGTTAAAGGAAAACTCTTGAGTCTGGCTTGTCTTGTGGGAAAAAAACACATCATTCTTTTACTGGTTTTATTCCAGAATTTATTCACACTATGGTAACCATATATAACTCCTGTTACACCTAACATGAATGAGTGGCTGCAGAAAAGACATAAAATCTTACACCACTACATCATACACTATTGCATTTATCACCTTTACTATTTTCATGGCATTTATTCGTGCATGTGGTGGGGTAGAGATTTGTCTATTTCTGAGCTTTCTTATTACTGAATTGTAGGCTTAGAGCCTGTTTAAACACTCTAAGCTTAATGCTTAGAGCAGCATGGTGTCAGTCCCTACAGGTGTCCCTACAGGGACCATGGATTTGGTCAGGTGATAGTGTGCTCTCCTGCATCTGCTGTACATCCATCTCCTAATCTTGGAACAAGATGTTTTGTCATGTTGTATTTCTGTCGTAGAACAGATGCAATATAAAAATAATTGGGATTTTTATGTAGAAAATGTTATTCATTAGAGGCACTAATATTATATTATCAGAAACTAATAGCTCTACTTTCTATCTCTGGAAATTGACAGTGGAAGTAGGTGTTGCACTAACTCGCACTGATAGAGCAATTGATACAAGGAAGATCTAAGAAATCTGCAGGAAAATGAAAGGTTTCATCCTCTTCTAGCATACATCCATTAAAATATATTAATGCATACCAGCTATGGATGGTATTCTCTTTAGTTCATGCTTTTAGAATTCATAAGCCAAGCAAGCATTTATCATAAAACTTTGCTCATTAACATAAAACTGGAGGCTTTTAAATGCTTAGAATAGGCTGCTTTACCCATATAAGAGGTGTATAAACACAATCAAAGAAGTGGCCCTACTGGCTGTCAAAAGATGAAAACATACCATCATGCTGATTAGCTGAATTTGACTATTTAGAGTAGGATAAGCATACATTTCAGTGTTGAAGGTCCTGACTTCAAATGTAGCTTGAAATTCAATCAGCCACTGTCACTCACATGCCTCTTCCCTCAGATTTTACAGCTCAAGGATCTCAGAGGCTTGCTTTCTGATCTTATTGCAGGAGGTTTCATTCAAAAAACACTATGTTTTTGCTTGAAAGCCATGTGCTCTTTCTGAGTTGCCTGTTCTCTTGCATTACTGAGATTGATTTTAAATTTTTATTTCATTAAGAGTATCTTCCTGGATTGTTGGAGTTTTTAATTGATTTATGCTTAATTGCTACACCTTAGATATTCCTTGAGATTTGGAGACATAATCTAGTGTATTGAAACAATGTTCTTTGGTTATGCCAGAGGAAAGATATTAATTTATTATTTAACATTTATGTACCCTCTTTATCATCAGCAACATCCATTAAATGGGAGGGCTGTTGGAATAGAAAGAAAAAGCTTGATAAATCAGCATGCTGGCACCTTAAATGCTCTACTCTGCATCATGAATGGAGAATCAGCTCTGCTTCTGCTTCCAGCTGTTATCAATCCTGACATGTTCAGAAATTTTTGGCACAACTGTTTTAACCTCCTGAAGTTTAAATACATTTAACGTTCTCCCCTCCCCCCCTTCCCCATAATGACTATAGAGTGTGATTTTGTTTTATCTTGGTAATCATATCCTCCCTCTGGTAACAAACTCAGCCCAGTAGCCTGGATACAGATGTAGGAAGAGCAGACTTATCTGTTTGTACAGAATATGCCATTGCTTGTTACCATAGAGCTAATGCTATCTAATATAATTTAAATAATAATTTATATTGCAAAATAGGGCTTATGTTCTTGTGACCTGATAAGTCTAACTGCCATTGGTTATTTGCAATATGACCAATGGGTGCTTAAAAACAGATCCTGGGGGAAAAAAAATGGAAACATTTTCATAGTAACATACGTCAGTTGCTGGTCTTGACAATAAGTACCTAAGCTCATGAGGATTTGAAAAACACGCATTACGTACCAGACTGTGGTTTTTTCCTGCCTACATCCTTCTCTGTGGAACCTCAGCTGCCAAATTACTTTTGTATGTTAGCTAGGCAAGCTCAATCCTAAATCTCTTTCCATATTCTCTTTCATTATGAGACTACAAAATTTGGAGTAAGGATGTGTGTCAGATTAATAGTTTCTGATGGGACTCACTCATTTTGGAGGGATATTCTTGAGGAAAGCCCTGAAATTCTACTCACAGGGCTGTAAAACCCAAACTTGTGAGCTCAGACCAGAACGTTGCCTCTGTTAATTGCAGTGGGACAATGACTGTGAATAAGATTTACAATTACTTAGGCTTGTCAGATCTGCAGCCTTGGAAGAGGCTCCACAAAACTGCTGTGACAGTCAGTGACATTTTGATTCCTGTTGGCAGACTCTGGTTATATCGCTATGGAACAATAATTTCGTTTGTGACAGAAATTGCCCAAAGGGACAACGAGAAATATCTGGATAACAAAATGAAGACAAAATAAAGAAAAAAAGCTTCAAGTCATTCTATGTTTGATGCAATTACTGCCATAAAATTAGATGATGATTTTTCTCAAAAAAAAAAAAAATAGAGCGTTGACCTGTCCTAGAGAATCATTAGACGTGAAAGGGAGTAACAGTTCTGGGGAACAATCCCAGCTTCTAAAAGAGAGAATATCTGTATAGCATTCAAGAATTCACCCATACCAAACCATTTAAAATGTGTTTAACGAATTAGCTAGTATGGCATATCTATAGCAAGATAATGCTCACACACAAGTGTGGAGTGGCAGCACCGCTTGGATAGGGCACATGGCAACAGGAAGAAAGCACACAAGCATCAGTAGGAAAAACTGAAATAGAGATTTACCCTTTAAATCCCACATTTTCTGATGACTGGATGCTGCACATTTTCATTCAGCAAAGCCAGAACAATCTTCCCAAGATAGCTGTCTATATCCTTGCTTCTAAGAGTGTGGCAGGATTTCCTCTGCTCTCCAGGAAGGAGGAGCTGCTCTTTTTCTCTTTATTCTGTTTCTCAACACCTATTAAAGATCACCTGAGCAGTAGAAATCAGAAGCTTAAGATTAATTTCACTTTTGAGTAAATGAGATTTGGATTCCTTTTAGGCGCTTGGGATGACTTCAAAGGTAGCTGGACATTAAAATAGAAAATAAATCACTAAATATGTTAAAATAGTTGGGTTTAGGAGGGTAGGGGCTCATGACGGTTGGAATTTGACCCTTAGACCTTTGGGCATATAAAGCCCTCTGCTTAGGCATATAGGGTTTCCCTGACATAAACCTGGTGTAACACAGAAGTGCATTAGGCCTTTGGTATTTTGATATTTACCAGGTGTGCCTAGATAATGGGCAATTTAACTTTTTCAGCAAACCAGCTCTACTGACCTGATTTCGTTTCTCTGAACAGCAGTTTCTGGGCCATATATTTAGCTAATATTTCATTTGATCTCCCAAAGACATACATGCATTAACGTTCGATTGACTTCAACAGCATTAGTTGGAGTGAACAAAAGTAAAGGGAGTGGAGAGGTCTTTGGAGGATCATACTTACCTAAACTTTAAAATCTGAATCTAAAGGGTATCATGTCAAACATATCCGGTGCAATTCTGGTGGCATTCTGCAGGGAAGAACGCCAATATTTATAGGAATAAGGTAGGGGCACACTTGATTGTGCTATTAGCTGTTGGCATTTAGTTAAAAATTAGAGGGAGAGGAAAACATCATTAACCAAAGGTAAACTTTGTTAAGCTTTTTATTACTTCAGATGGAGCTTTGACAGTTGTTACTGTAAGGGCACTTGTGTATCCAATAGATATAGCCTTTTTTCAGATAGTTACTTGAGGTAGAAAAATCCATTTTTATTAAATTACTTCCTGGGGAGTTAAAGAAATACTTCCAAAACCACGTGTCCTCAAATATGTCAGTAGTATTTTTCCAGGAATTTTTTATAAAATACAGAATTGTGTGGGGTTTGTTAAAAAATGAGAAACAAATGGCATCAATACCTTGAATATCTTAATTATGCTGGTGGTTTGAAAACTACACCGAGCAGTTCAATGTAATACTAGAGAAAACATCTAAAAGACAATGCTCATTCCATATGGTTATTGGCACAATGTGTGTGCTGTAATGCAATACACTTCTTAATACAATCCATTCTAGACAGCAGACAGCCAGAAATTTTACCAATTTGCAATGTAACTCTTGCTCTATGTAAAACTAAACTTAAACTAGAAAACACTAGAGTAATTTTCTGGGCCATGCTTAATAATGGTGTGAGTTATTTTTGTTGACAGAGTGCCCAGAATCTGCTGTTAAAATCAGGGAACCATTTTAACAGGTGCTGTAAAAAGTTTGTTTGAAGTAACTGCTGTTCAAAATGCCTTATCAACTGAGTTGACCTTACAGGCTAAGAGCAGTGCTCAGGTGACACAAGTGCTTATGCTGACAAAGTAATGGCTGGAAAAAAGAGATATAAATTGATCAGCCTTATAAAGGACCTCCATGTACTTTCTGTTCCATACACACACTTTGAAATATTTTTGTCCATTTTCTTTAATAGAAGATCTGGCTTTTCACACTTTCATGTAGCCATTTCCATTTGTGGAATATCCATCTGATATTGATGTCCTCAGACAACATGGGTGTGAATAACGACTGTAAAGGCAAGATATCTGTGTAACTGCAAGCAGGGGTGTTGCATGAAAAAAACATCTTTTCTTGAGGATGGATGAGCTAGTCAGCATATGAGTCACTTCACCTTTGCTTGTCTAACCTCTTCAATCTGTCAAGTATTTGTCATGTTCCTGAAGAAATACTATAGTAAAAGTCAGCTTTTTGCAGAAGTTGGAACCAGAGCCTTAGAGGAATTTAGGATGAAATTCAGTACAAAACACTAGGAATATTTTTGACCTGTTTTGTGCTGGGTTTTGTCCTTTTTCTTTCTGGGCTAGAAACTTTTTCAGGTTCTGCCTAGCATTCGTTATCTCTGTTATATTGCATGGCTTTTGGATGATCCAAGCTTGAATGAGTTCAAGAAGCTAGATTATGAATTACTAGTTCTTTCTTTCATCTTCTCAGCTCAGACAAGGAGTGTTATGATCACATGTACATGTGCTGTGATTTCCCTTATTGGTTCCTGTTTACATTTTCAGTGCATTTCAAGTTCCCAATGCAAGTTTTTTCCTCCTGCATGGCAGCTGTTAGCTGTGAAAGATGTTTGCTGTGTGTCCTGAATTTTCCTGTCCAGTCCTACTAATGGTTTGAATTACCAGCAAAAAAATACTACATGGTAATTCTGCTTTTTCAGGTTATAATGATCTGAAAGCTCTGAATTCCCACTGTCGACACAGTTGCTGTATAGTTGCTATTTCACAATACACATTTATTTAAATGAAAATCCAGTATTGTCACAATGGCTTTCCTGTGTTTTCTCAGGGACAAATAGTCCAAGGTTAGACATAATGGACATGTACTTGTCCATGTTAAGTAAATCCATGTGAATGAAATTTATCTTTGAGGATATAATTTGCAAAAACAGGAGAGTGTGGAGCTGCTGAGGAGAGTGTGATTAAATTACAGGACAGACTGGTGGATCACTACTGGGCAGTGGTATGAGAATATGGGCAGTATCACTGCTAGGCAGTCATTCCAAATAAGTGATCATGCCTGGAGTTTTCAGAAAACTATGAAAACTTGCATAGTACCTATTCAGAGATGCTCCTGTCTAGCATATTGGTCAAAGGAAAAGCTACACCGATATCCAGCATGTGACAGATGAACAGTGAGGTTGCAATTGTTACATCAATTCTTTTATTAAAAGCCCTACTTTTTAGATACCAAGATAACACAGTGTTATTTTTCCTAAACAATAAAGAATATATATTGTTAAATATTTTGAACATGTTGATTTATAGTGTCATATCCAAATTACATAGAAAGGCTAGATACATGCAGTAGTACTGAGATATAAATTCTTCTACAAACATAATGACTTATCAGGCTCTTCATCCCTAGAGCAATTTAAAATTATGTCTGGTACAATTTACAGCCAGTGGAAAAGAGGTAGCAGCAGAAAAATGAATTATTCTTGTGATCCTGATTTGCTAGTTTTGAATCACAACAACATTTGAATCAAAGAACCTTTTTGGTTGTTAGACTAAGATCAATGTAAAAAGCATATTCCATTTCATTATAATATCAAATGAAATAACCTGTCAAAAAACCAACCATATCTATTTGGTAAGCAGGATTATAAGACAAAATGCATACATTGTTCCCATTGGACATGTATTTGTGAATCTGCTTTCATCACTTTCCATTTCATTTAAATTTAAATAACTCCTAGTCTTTCATATCAGAGGCCTTATCTGAGGCACTCTTTACCATCATTATGTCTGCACTAATAGTTCAAAGATCTAACGGCAACTTCCGTGAGACACGGCAGATAGAAATAAGAGACATAAACAGAGCCAGTAGGAGGCATTACAACTCCACTTTTCACTGGGTCCAAAATAATCCATGGGTTATTGGCCAATTATTCTTGTTATTATTGACACACCTGTATTACACATGTGCATTATACTGATGTAACTATATTTGAGGCTTGTGTTTTTAAAATAATTTGAAATCCACATGTTTTGAATATCATTCTGGGTTTGGCAACTGCTTTGCAAGTGATTCTGGGGAATGACAGTGGAGGTAGAAGGAAAGCCTGAAGTTCAACTTCTGATTTGCTTCTGGTCTCTCACAGACAAAGAAAACAAATGTGTTTGACAAGGCTAGGACAGTCACTCCCTATAAATAGCACCTGATTCAGGACCTAGCTATGCACCTATTTAAGTATCATTTTTAAGACAATTTTGGTCTTCATCTGGATTTCAGCCTTAGACTTATATTTCTTCTGAAATACGAGTTATGCCACAGTCATGAGTTATTCACAGTCATCTAGATATTTCTGTATTTCATATTATTATTCCATTTTTAAATCTAGCCAGCATGAATGAGATATGTTTACATTTTAATTCCCCAGAGGTGATGTTGCAACAATAGTTGTCATGCTGTTGTGGATTATTACGTTATAAATTCAGTAGTATAGCAACCTGTCCTTCCCTGGAGAATGTTTGAATCCAATTGAAAACTGAAAAACTCCCAATGATTTCATCCTCACAACAGTATGTCTCATGAGAAGTAAAGCAATTTAAATGCAGCTGCAGTGGCATTTGATCACTGGTTAAGGGTATTTTTTAACTTGATGGAGTCCTCATCGTGTATATGTTTGTGATTATTTCATCCATAGATATTTCGAAACTGACCCAGCTTTTAACACACTGACCATCTTGAAAATATCTGTTATCTTCCTTTCTGGCAAACTTGGCCTCAGGCTGAAGCCTTATCACAACGTTGTCCTGGATTACCCCATTGCAGAGCTCTCACTGGAACTGTGGACACATAAGGGCTTACCTTAGAGGTCCAAACTGCAGTAAAATGTAGCAGCTCTTGAGGTAGTTTAGAAAGTTGAATTAATCCAGCTGCCATATCACATATTTCCACATGAGCTAATTTTCTCTTTTCTCAACTACTTCGGTTACAGTTATGTAATGTGCTTAAAAATCAGCTCGATTTCCTCCACATGCACTGTAGATGTACATTTAGACAACAACTCTCTCGAAGCACTGACCACATTCAGAACAAAGACAATAATTTTGGATCTGCTCTGTATCGGAGCACAGAGGAGAGGTAAATTGCCATGAGGTGTGCAAATCATAGTCACTCTGGAAAGGTACTATAGCATGCTGCATCAGCTGCAGTTCTCTGAATACCAATAGCTTTGCATTCACAGAGGGTTATTGTCATCACCAGCAGTAACGGTATAAGAGCGAACAACTCAAACTACATCATCATCTACCAGGAGAGGCTTTCTGCCTACTGTCTGTCATTGTCCATTCATACTCTGCAGGTGGTCAAGACCTTCCTAGGAGCCTTGTATGGGGCACATACTCTGCATCATTTTTTCATATTCTGAAAAGTGAAGGTAATATTTTAATCTTTTTCCATGTACTAAGAGGGAGTCTGTCTTACCATATCTTTTTACCCTTTAGTTCCTCTTTTTTTGTTAGATGTGGTTTTATATGTTTGTATAAAAATATTTTTAAAGGGAGTTTTGTCATTTTTTTGAAGGAGGACTAAACTTCCAACTTGTTTCCCTTCAGATAGGGCTGTTCAACAGCCACAACCCAAGTGCCATGATATCTTCAGATTTGCAGGCCTCCAAGACTACTGTCCAACACAAAGTAAGAGAGCAGAAATTGTACATCTACCTAATCCAGCGACTGCTGTTATTATGTTTCAGTTTCTGGTAATATATTTACACAAAAGTTGTAGCCATGAATAAGTTTATCATGGAACTCTTGGTTGAAAGGTATCTCTAGAGGTCTCATAGTCCAACCTCCAACATCTGCAAGTCCTGGCCTTGTCTAGTCAGATTTTGGAAAGGGGGATTGGACTAGCTGATCTCCAGAGGTCCCTTCCAACCCCAGCTGTTCTGCAATTCTGCATTATAAAAAGCCTCCCAGAAATTATTTTTGTAGATCACGTGTCCTAAGTCCCTGACCATCTTGAAAACCCACTGTTTCACACTCTCCGGTTTCCACACCATGTCTTTTGAAATGCAAGAACCAAAACTGAACCCAGTATTAAAGATGCAGCTTCATCATGACCAAGTAGAGGGGAATACTCTTTTTCCCCAGTCTGCAGACCATAATCCCCCTAATGAAACTTATTCACAGTTTCCTTTTTTGGGGCTGAGAACAGGTTCTTGGTTCATATGCACCCAGAAGAATGCTCTACTGACCTTTTTGGCAGGAATTTCAGGCCCATCATGTGTCTGCCTGTACCAATGAGTGGGAATTCCCATTCTGGTTACAGGCCTGTGTACTTCTTGGTAAACCTTGTGAAGTGTCTGTTGGCCCAGTTCTCAAATTTCACAAGGTTTCTCTGGGTTGAAACTACTATTTGTTGTGTTGACCACTGCCCCTAATCTGTGAATTTTGCTGAGAATGATTTGTGTGTCACCATTCAGGTCATTAATGAAGACCACAAACAATGTGAACCTCAGTGCTGAAGTACTAGAAGGCTACTCTACTTATCATCCTCCGTCAACCAGACATCACGTCACTCCTGACTATCTTCCATACCTGCAGTCCAGCCAAGTTTCAGTAGTTTATTTGTCCTGTTCACACCTCCTGAGCTTACAAACAAGAATAATGTGAGATACAGTGTCAAAGGCCTCGTTGAAATCAATGTTCATTAATATTACCACTCTCTCCGTATCCATATCACCAATTACATTTCTGCAGAAGGCCACCGAGTTGGTTAAACAAGAGTTACCCTTGGTAAATCTATGTTGACTCTTCCTAATTACTTTCTTGTCCTTCACAAACTTGGAAATGGATTTCAAGAGAACGTGCTCCATGATTTTCCCAGCAACTGAATGGAGGCTGACTGATCTACAGTACTCTGGGTCCTCCACCCTACCTTTTTTTGAAAACAGGCACAAAATTAGACTTTTTCCACTTATGAGAGACCTGCCCTGTTTGCCAGTCTTTTTCACAGATGATGATGATAATAATATCACCATCACATCCACAAGCTCTGACACCATCCTCATGTAAATCCCATTATCTCCATAGATCACAATAAATGCAGCTTCTCTAAAGAACCCCTAACATATTGTTCTTTCACCGCTTTTTGCACTTCCTCTTCTCAAACTCTGCGGGTGAACATGGAGGTCTGGGAGAAGGCTTTGCTTACGGGCGTACGTAGACATCAAGTGCTTCATTATTTTGCACACTGTTCGCTGTAGTCCCCTCTAGTCATCAGTAAATCCATACTTTTCCCTGAGTTTTGTTTTGTCAATATTGTGACTGCAAAGACTCTTATTGTTTTAAATGCCCCTCACCCATCTGAACTCTAGACAAGCTCTGGTCTTCCTGGTTTCATCCCTAAGTACCCAGGCAATTTTTTTTCCTTTTTTTTTTCTTTTTTTTTTTGCCTGCACCTTCTTCTACACCTTGTATATTTTCTTTTTGTGCTTTAGTTCAGTAAGATTCTGCCTTCTTAGACAAGCATAGCTTCTGCCAAAATTCCCACCATTCCTGCAGAGCAAGATGGTTAACTCCTGAGATTCCAATAAGTTCTTGAAAAATCAGCCATTTTTTCTTACTAAAGGATAAGTATGCACCATTTTGGCTGGAAATTACTTGTATTGTGACTTGTCTTCATTTCCCTTAAATATTAAAAAAAATCTTCTATAAATGGTAGAAACAATATTCTGTTTAATTACCCAGTTAAACAGCTTTGCTTCTTAAAATAACAGCTGCACTATATTTCAAATAGGCATATGTTATAGTAGCAGAGAGAGGTACTGTAACTATAGATGGGAAGAGGAAGTGGGGGTAGAGCATATGCACATTCACTCACTATAGAAAATTCTTCACATCCTTATCAGGCTTGGACAGAGAAGGGTTGTGCATTTAGCAATTCCCTTTCCTCTTTTGGAGGCCATGTCACCCTAGGATTTAGCCTGCTCCTCTGTCACCCCTTGAGTCTTGAGCTACCTGAATCTGAAGAAAACCTCCCATATGCTTGAAGGAAAAAATACACCTTTCCTTCACTCCATGGGAAGACCCCACATTCTTGCACCTACACATAGCCTCTCTCCCCTTCTCCCCAGAGCTGGGGCAGGTGGTACCCCAGGCTGACTGGCTGTGTAACACTTGGCCCAGCGCAACTGACTGACGTTTACCTGTCCCAGTGAGAAACCCACCTTAGCAGATCCTAAAGGGCCGATCTGTTCCAGATGCTGTCTGCTTCCCTTTCCTCACTGTGAAATTCCAAACCCATCAAACACCTCCATTAGCATGTTAACCTTAACTAAGGAGTGACGACCACTGCTTCAGTAATAAGAGTAAAATCTTTATTCTACATTAATTTAGAACTGGAATTTGAGTTCCTGAACATCCCCAAGCAGTTGGCATGGCTATTCTTTTCACTCTCTTCACGGTGCTTTTGTAGATGTTGAAAGACAACATAATTAGCAGGACATGTAAGATAAATGAATATTTGTAAGAGATGAGGACTACAATTTTATGCTAAAACAATAAAGCAATCGTTTTTTGGTGAATGGATAATGGCAGGATAATTAAACACTCACTTTACATGCCTGATCTTTGCAGATGTTGAAAGAGGGAGAACAGTTAGCTGATCTTTATTGTCTCCTGGAACATGATGATGTAAGCAGCACCCGTTGCAAGTAAGAAAGTGTGATGCTGCTGAGAACATGGAAGGTGAAATCACTTTGGTTTAGAGAAGGAGTTATCTGAGATGCCTGGGAGATGTCTCTGACCTTCTATTCAGAATCACAAGAAATCATCACATTAGCAAAAACTAGAGGACCAACCCTGTCATTTTGACACAGTCTAAGAAAGAAGATGATGCCAATGTTTAATATCGTCTGAGTCATGGTAATATCTTCACACTTGGAGAATACAGCACAGGATTTGTATGTAAAGAGTTGTTAGGTGGTATTAGCATTTGGTGAAACTGGAAACATATGATAGAGAATAATGTGATCTCTGTCTGATATGGTGAACAGGTTAACAGTGCAAAGTGGATTTGCATTTACATTAGCAGCACTTTTTCAAATATAGATCATAAGAAACTAGTAAGAAAAGTCATGTGGGAATTATGAAGACTGGTCAGGAAAAATGGATTAATAATGGGTAGTAAGCGGGCCCCTGAAGGATCATAATAAATGACAAAAGATCCTCCTGGCAGAATATGACAGATGACGTTGCCCAAAGCTATTTTCTATTTAACATTTATATTAGTGATTTAGAAATTGATTTGATATGGAGTGCATCAAAATTTATAGATGACAAAAGCAGGAGGATTTTTAAAGTCGATACTTGTAGGACATGATTGGATTACGGAAGAATTTAATGAGGATGCAAAACCAAGCCAGCATGTGGAATTTAGTGCTGGCACATGGAAGAGGTGTGCTCAGACAGACTGAAATATGCCTTTGCTGTTGTACCTTAAGTGAAGTAATGAACAGAATACACAGGAGGGCTCCTTAGCCATTTGTGACTAATTTTAGTCTTGCTGAAGTTCCCTTAATGGTGGTAAATATTCCTTTCAACACCCCTCTGCAGCACTTATTTAGGTGATTATTTTCATTCTCATCTCAGTCTAATGTTATTGCTGGATGTCATACAAGATATATCATTTTTATATGAATCATGTTTTTTAAGCACTCACACCTACTATGTCCAAACGTATATCTAGAAAACATCAGAAAAGACTATTTTAAACATTTTGCTTTTAGGGAGTGAGGATGTAGAGAAGAACAATGACAGATGCTGTAGAAGAAAGCCATCAAGTTTACTCTCACTCCAGTGAGGAAATGAGATCCACTTTTTGACTAATTGTATGTTGATTTGGTAGGATATATATTAGCTCTATTCTTATGATGTAGTGTCGCTTTAGAGGAAAGTTAGGCATAGCAGCTGGGTACACCAGAAAGCTGCAGGGCTTTCTTGCTTTTGAAGAATTATGTGTCCCTGTACAAAACACCTAGTAACAAAGCTGGATATGATGCCTTGTTTTCCCAAAACTTGAATTCAACCCAGGGCACTTCATAAAACTTAACTTCTTGTAATACATTGTGTCCAAACTGTAGGATTCTCCAAAACACTCGGCCATTTTGACTGCAACTCTCAAGAAAACAAATAAGCTCTGTTGCAAAACTTACTAGGTAACAAACCCTGGCCCTGGTAAAACCTTTGTTTGAACCAACAAAAATAAAGATTGAAATTAGATGAGTCAAATTCCAAAGTCAGACTGTAATGTAAGAACTGTTGTAGAGGACCAGAACAAATACCAGACTAAGAATCCTAATTTAACTGACAATGGCCCAGGAGAGCATTTGAGAGCAGGGCAGATCTGAGTTGCTTCAGATTCCATGGCAAATACTGCAATATAAATATTTCTTCTGTCATGACTGATGGTTTTTAACTGATGTCTCTTCAAAGGTTGTTATATTTTTTCTGTATAAATAGATTAGAACAGAATATTCCAGTGGGAAGGGACCTAAACTATCACTGGTCCAATTGCAGACAATTCAAGGATGATGAAAAGTTAAAACCTGTTCTTAAGGGCATTGTCCAAATGGTGTCTAAACACTGTCAGGTTTGGGGCCTCTCTAGGATGCCTATTCCAGGGTTTTACCACTCTCTTGGTAAAGAAATGCTTTCTAATGTCCACTCTAAACTTCCCTTGGTGCTGCTTTGAACCAGTCACATGTGTCCTCCTCTTGCTATTAGCATATGTTTAAAAGTCTCTCTTGTTATCCTGCACAAGACTGGCACACTTCAACTACTGACTGAACATATCATCCCTCTCGCATTGCAAACCACAGCTCTGTACTCTTTCTACTAGGCCTAACCTCACTTCCAGAGTTCATACAATTTTGTTTCCCTCTTGAGCTCCATGAGGAGTTCACTGTTTAGCCAAGTGATCTTCTGTCCCACTTGCTTGACTTATGACACAGTGGAATTACCCGCTGCTGTGCTTCTAAAGGGTAGTTCTTAATAATTTCCCAACACTCATGGACTCCTAAGCCCTCTGAAACAGACTCCCAGGGTCCACTGCGAAGTAGCTCTCTGAACAGCTTAAAGTTTTCTTTCCTGAAGTCCACTTCAAGAAAGCAACTTTCTATTCTGTGCTATTTCTTTGTGTCATACCTCTGAAAATGTTTAACTACATTATTTCATCATCTCTGTGGCCAAGACAGCCACCTACCGCCACATCACTCATGAGTAAGGAGGCAAATTGGAAGCCCAGTAGGGCACCTTTCCCAGTTGGCTCACTGTGACAAGAAGAAATCTCCTACAGACTTCAATAATTTCCAAGACCTGCTCATCACAGCAGTATGGCATTCCCAGTTCCAAAGGGTGCAAACACAGCAGCTCATAACCACATCCAAATGTCCCCTTTTCCACGTATTACTATTTAATCAAGGATCTGACTCAGAGATCTCAAATCAGAGTAACTGGTTCCCAGTGAAACAGCACTGAAATTGATATTTACAAGTTCAGATAAAATTTACAGCATCTCCAGAGGTTCACAGAACCTGCAGCTCTAAGGGCAAGTGATTTTGGAGCTCTCTTTTTCTCTGCAGGGCAGATTGTAGGCATTTATGCTTTTTAAAGACCCATGGAGTATACTTGTTCCTCTTCATTTAGACACTTTAGATATTTGTTCCTTTGGTTTTCCCTTGTTTTCATATCTGAAATTTGGTTAATAGTGTGCTATCCTGGTGACTTTTTCTGAATTTGCTTTTATAAGCTGTTTCAGAGCTGTCTCCTGTCATGTTTCACGAAGTACAGGCAAGGAGGAATTATAAATTCATTTATGCTAAGCAATGCTTTCCTGCTCAGATAGTACCCACACTTTTTTTCATGGATACAGGCAGAATATGGTAATACTCAATGTGGGAGAGGGATTCTTGTGCCAGTCACGTCCCAGCTTGCAAGAAAGGAGCGAAAGCTCACCCCTTCCTTCTACAAAAATGCTGGTGGATGAGGCTGGTGGTAGCACAGATTTTTCCATCAGCACTGATAAATGTACTTGGTTTTACCCTTCTTCTGGTATGTCCTGAGAATCATTTCAGGGCAACATCACAGCTTACCAATTACCCACAGTTTATGCTTTCCATTTTTCCCCCTCCTCATCCAAAATCCAGAGTACCTCCTCCACCTGGGGTTACACCAGAGGGCTACAAAATATCTCTAAGCAGTTAGATCAGACTTTTTACAGACATGAATTTCTACTTAATTTTTTTCTCTGAGAGTTAAAATTTCATGGAAAAATGAGGAAATAACCATTACTTTTAAAATTAAGTAAAATGCCTATCATGTAATGCACACTGATTTCTTTCCAACCAAGCATAAAATCTTTCTAAAGCTGATTTCTGTTCTTGTATTTTCAATGTCAATGGTGATAATGCAACAGTCAAAGAAAAAAAGTTATTAGACTAAAAATTTTTGTTGTTTTTTAGAGAAATATAAGGCCAAACCGAAAATTCATGTATTCATAGCATTTAGCAAAAATGAAGAAGGGAAAGAAGACATATACAAAAGGGGGGAAAACTGTCTTGAGTGTTAAATGATGTATGATAAGTTAATGTTGATAATGCATCATCTTTAATCATAGCACGGATGATGGGGCTAAAACAGAAACATGGAATTTGCACAAAGAATATTAACTGAAAAAGAGAACAAAATTTTTAATAAAATAAGGAACTTGTAAAATGAAAAGATTAATAATAAAAAGAAGAAAAAATCAGAAGTGCTGGGGTTGCTTTGGAAGCAATTAGTAACCATCCTGGAAGGCTGTGCAACAATCAGCCTCTAATGTACTCAATGGGCTTAAAGGTCATTTCTCACCCTCAACAATTCTGCATAATTCACTTCAGACACAATACAAAAATCACTGGAATAGTTGACTGAGTATTACCTGCTGAAGCATAAATGCTTAATTTCTGATGGGGTCTTGGACATAACACACAGCATTTTTATATAACTGATTTGCACATAAATGTGTTTGCATATTGGGCTCTATGCAGAATTTGAAAAAAAATATGCATTTGTCCATTGTTATGTTTTAAAAGTGGAAGAGAAATGAGGGGAAAATGAGAACAGAGGAAAACTGAAGGGAGGCATGAAAGCTTCTTTCATAAATAAACCATCATTGTAAGCAGTGGAATCATCTATGCAGAGAGCCCATTCCCTTCCCCCTCTAAGCAGGCCTTGGCACCAAAGCCCAGACTTAAACCCAAATTCTCAAGTTTGCTTCTGCCTTTGGAATGTGTAAAAACCTGCTCACAAGCCCCAAATGTGTCCCAAATGTCTGAGCCTCTAAATCCAGATTTGAACATTGGCTTGTCTCTACCACAGAGTAACAGCTCCCAAAAAATGTCTTCACTATTTGCAAGATTTCTTTTGAACTTCTGTGGAAAATGAAGATGAAACATTAGACTCCCCTACAACTATTAGGGAACCAAGAAACCGCAAGGCTTATTATTTACTTTGGAGACTGGCTGATGACACATTGTATCTCACTTTCCGGAGACAATTACTGCAGATGTAAATACAGAAAAGAGTGAGTGGCCGAGGAGATGAGTGGAAGCCTTGGATAGGCTTAATATCCTGGGTTTTAAAAACTGTCAAGCTTGTATGTTTTCAAGTCTGAATAACAGCTCATGACACACAAGGTTTTCCTTCACTTCCCCCTCCTCAAATAATTCTTCTATTGCTTGAAATTCTTATCAGAATTCCTATGTACAGATTAAGTTATACAAGTGTGGAGATTTATCCCATGAAGAACTACGACCATATTGTAGCTGGATTTAATATTTTGTCTATTTTGGCTTTATTTACTGAATAAACCCTCTCTTTTTCTTTGATTTGCATAAAGTGCCAATGGCAATATTTTGCTTTAATCTAGAAACCTGCAGTTTAAAAATGCACTGTTTGATTTCCCTAGTAGCTGTGGAAGCTGACACCTTTTTAAGTCCCAGACAGCAGTAAAATAATATTTTAATGGTATTATTGATTTTGACTGAGACATCGAATGATAGAGATACTTTTTTTTGTATTATTGTTATTAGACCTATCTAACGCACAAAGCAAAATGCTTTGCATAAAGCATTCTTTTTTCTGCTGTAATTGCTAGCTTACACTGACTCTTCTGTAGTGAGTTCATTTCACATTTCTAAGGTATTTGTATTAACTCCTACTTTTTGATAATAATGGCTTTACATAACTATGAAGGATTCAAAACCAGAGGGGAAGTTGTGTTTAAGTAATAAGAATAAATATATATAATGCTGTTTAAATCCTGTGCTTGACAAGCAACATTCTACTTGTGAGTGTACTCCATCATCTCATGAGACATGAGTGAAATAAAGTGGATTAGCACTATTCACTTGCAAGGAAGGAAAAGGGGAAATCTGGCATGGCGTGGTTTTCCTACCCTGGGCACACTCCTGTGCAGCTACTCTGCCTGCTACAGGAGGTGAGCCATTGCCTGGTGAGGAACAAGAGGGCAGGCAGGGAGTTGAATTGGAAGCACACAGAAGCTACTTCTGCAAATTCAGCTAGGAGCTGGCTCCAGATTGCCATGCACCACAGACATGGCTTGGACAATGTCTCCCTTACCCTGTGTGTGGGCTTGTTCACCTAGACTTATGCACCTGCATATTGGTCTCAGTGCCTAAATAACTGTTGAAAGGAGATTGTTGAGGAAGATAAGATGAATCTGAGTCCTACCAGTTTCGTACAAGGTATATGAGCTGGTCACTGGGGTTTGGCTCAGACTAGCTCCACTTCACAGCCTGATGCCACAGACCAGGCTACGGTGGCCTTCCACTGTTAAGTGGAAGTGCCTTATGCCTTTGATCAATTTGAGTTGGGTTTAAAAACAACAGCTGGACTCATTTACCCAGTAGAAGTGATACACCTCACGGTGGGTGTTAGTGGCAAGTAACAAGCTGGGCACTCTACAGCCTGCCCTGTCAGGCAGCAGCAGTATCCATTACTATGAGCAATGCAAAGTCAGCTCCTTTCCCGCTGTAAATTCTCTTTGCTTTAGGTTCAGTCTGAAACCATGACTGTTCTGGCTCTCTTGTCCAAATGAATAAGACATGTAAGGTCATGTTTTTCCTGTATTTGAGAAAGTTTAGGACCATGAAAACTCAAGTGCTCCTTTTCTCTTTCTAACTTTGCTGATTTAATCATACTGTCAGATTAAATCCATATGAAATGCTTCTACCGGTACAGTGGGTTAAATCTGAAATTATTCTCTTTGCACCTACTTTCTTCAGCAGACTTTCAGAGGATTTGGTGGATCAGACCACAGCCTTTTATCAGATGACATTTTACGCATTTGACTTGCCAACTGGTAAATCCCTCCAGTACTTTCTTCAAGAGAAATGGAAGTTTGTTTTTCTCCCTCTTGCCCCTTCATAGCCCCTCTTTCCTTCTCCATAAAAGCAATGTCATCTTGCTTAGTGAAAATATCACTTAGTCCTCCTTATCCTTAAGTTTTGCACAAGCTGTCCCTTTTTAAAACAAATATTGCTAATTTTGCATTTATAGATGTAGCAGTTCAAGTACTACAAAATTTATAAAGCATTAAATTGCAACATCTTTCCTTCCTTAAGAAAATGAAGCTGTGTCAAAAGACTTGGCACTGGGTGTATTAATGTGTGGCGTAAAGAATATTTTCTAAATCTTTAGGAAATACTAAGCTTATAATATAATCTAATATGATATACTCTAAATATTTTATTTCATTACAGAAGGGTAGTCCTTTTTATTTGGTGGAATGGACTTTTTCACTGAGAAAATAAGGAAACTGATAGTAAATATTCACATGACAGGAAAAGAACAAAACACGTCCTGTATGTGTAGTAGCACAACTTTAGGATGACAGCAAAAAATGCTTGATAGATACTTAAAGACACAATTTACAAAGTATTTAGCTAGATGGAACAGTTACATAATTCTACTGAATTCTGTAGTAAAACTAAACAAGTTTATATCTGATGGTACTGAGTGTTCCCATCCCATATGCAGTCCCCTGAAATCAAGAGGAGTTTCTCCAATCATTTTAGGCTTTGGAGATGACCTTTTCTGTGATCAATTTGTTGGCTGTTGTAAACTGCTTTATACTCAAGAACAGCTCCCACATTTTATCTCTTGCAGGTTTTGCTCCCAGAACCCTGGTGATATTTAAAATTATGGCAGTACTGACAACAATTACATAAAAACATCTGAGAGGTTGCAAGCTATTACAGCAAAACTCTAGTCTCATAGAGTCATTTCCTGCTTCACCAGACATAAACCACTTATTTTTCTGTACACATCTTCAAAGAGAAATGCTGCAACTTATTAAATAAACCATATTATTGCTCTGGATTAATTAGCAGATGGTTAATGATATGCACTAGTAATTGCTACTGCTTGCACATATTTGATTATGCTTTATTATCATAATTGTGTTTAAAATACATCATAGCCATTGATATTTTGTGTTATGTTTATAATTGGTTAACAATTTCCCTGAGAATTATGGTTTTGGAGAAATTGCTATCTTGTTATGTTCTATGTCAAAAGGAATTTTAGGCAGCTTTTTTTGTCCTGGTTAAATAAAGATATATTCAAAATATAGATTAAGAACTGCTATATGCAGTGCTGATAACGATCATTTTGAAGCAGTTTAGTCTATCATACTTTCATAAAATTAATTCACTGTTTCATGACTGTTTGCAAATGGTAATCATCCTCTTGTCTGACTGGTTTTATTGAAAATGAATATTGCAGTAATGTTATTTTTCAAGTCTTCAGAAACAGCCTCAGTGTTCTAAATTCATTTGCACTATGAAGGAATCTGAGTGCCTAAAAATACTTAGATAGTGCTAAGGGAGGACTGGAAAAGATGATAACTATTTCTTTCAATGATCTATTATTGAATATGTTGAATAATATCGAAAATCTATTTCTTTCAGTGATATAAAGTGTAATAATTCATTTCAGTTTTCTGCACATCAAAAAAACCCAAAAACCAAACAAACAAAAAAACCCACACCTACTACAAAAACAAACAAACAAAACAAAGAAAAAAAAAAAAGAAAAAATGAAAAGAACATTGAAACCAACCAACAAAACCAAAACACACCAAACATTCCCAAAAAGTCGTGTTAAAAGTCTGAACTCAAGGAGATAAGAAAGTTAAGAGAAAGATTTCCATCTCTAATTCATGCCATTTTGCAGCATGTATTATGCAGAAACAAATGCTGTTCTCCAAATTTCCTTAAAATTCTTTTTAAACCTAACAACATATGCATGAGGAAAAACCTTTTAACCTTTTGGACTTTTTTACAGTTCTTCAAAAAGTTATTAAGGAAAGTTGATGATCATCATGTCACAAGTTTCATCATTTCTATTATGAAACAAGAGTAAGGAAATAGAAAGTAGACATTAACAGTCAATTCTTGTTAGAAAAATGAGAAGGTTGAGTACTGTATGGCTAAATAACCCAATGATCCATAAAATTGACTGAACAAGAAAATTAAAATGTAAATTCTTCCTGTGATGTGTTTTGTTTTTTTCCACGAAGCAGAAGGCCAAAGCCAACAAATTTTTTGGACTTTAGTTATTTTCTTGTTCACAAAGAGGCATCATAACCAATGCAGAAAGATTTACAGTTCTCCCCTGGGCATGAGCCTGGATGTGGACAGGGTGTATGATTAGAAAACCCCTTGAATTTCAAAGGCAGGACAAATGTCTCTGGTTTAAAAAATGTGTCTCAATTTTACCGTAGTAACTAATGAGTACTGTGGTTCTACTTGTTCACTACTGCTGGGCATTTTCCTCAGCCGTGTAGAGGTGATCATCCCTGACGTGTTCAGTTCCCAAGTATCTGTAAGCCCATTTCGGGATTTCAGTGGCAGGTAAAGCACATACCAACGTAGCTGACTTCAATTTTGAATAATTTAATTTGAATTTTACACTTTAAAGCACATACTGTGTCTCAGAGAGCCACACACATTTAGAAAATAATTGTTTATATATGGAAATTAAGAGGATCATTTGTTTTTCTTTGTTTTTCCTGATCTTTCACTCTTACTCAGGCAACATTCTGCTTACTTTCACATGTCAGCTTTCCAGTGACAAATAATTGATGATCTGAACCACAAAAATGGAAATATTCTCTAAAATATATTCACAGATTGGGCTTGGCTGCAACGTTCACTGTAGTATTTGTATCTCAAGACCTTCCTTTTATTCAGCATTATAATATATAAAATAACTTATGACAGAACAGAAGGGCCCTGATGCTTACAGCAGATCCATAAAGCCAACTTTAGTTATGGAATTTTGTTCCAAAAGTGCTGAGCACCTCTGGTTTGCACTCAAGCCCCTATAACAGAAAATAATCAGACTGAGAAAAGTGTCAATGAGATTTAGATTCATCAGCTTCAAGAAATACCTTTGAAAATGGCAACCAAAAATTTTAATAATTCTATACAGGAGCCATTTAAGTACCATTGTCAAAAAAATCACTATTATTCAATTGTCATATCTGTTGCAACTAAGATTTAGAATTACTCCTGTTGTACACAGAAGACTTTTTATTGCTAAAGTTTCTGTGGGAATAACATCTGAGACATCATCACTACAAAGAAATGGCAAGAGCAATCTCCCTTAGATCAAAAACGAAATCCAAGTTTGAAGCAACTCTGGGAATGTGCTCTAAGAAGAAGACAGACATTTGAAATATTTTAAGGAATGCCACTGAAAGCTCATGGCAGGATTTGATTACTTGCTTTCACTTTTTATTACTGTCCATTTACAAATTGTCCTTGCAGGGGAGGGTTCTGCAGAGTGCCCTACTTTGAATAATTCCACATCCCAGGAAAATTAAACACAGGTTAAATGAACAGAGCTGTCTATTGATGCAGAGCAGCACTTCTCACACAAGGGTCTATAAAATTGTGTGGCAAAACTGTACTGCCTAAAAGACCATCAGGGAAAGTTGAGCTAAGAAATCTGATGAAGTATACGCCTTAAACCAGCCAAACCACCAACACAGGAATAATCAGCAGAAGTCAGAACAGAGCCCTTTAAGTCCCAACATATCTCTGTTTCCCTTCTCTCACTTAGGTGTCTGCCATTCATAGTTCTCATTTTAAACTATAAAAATACATTTTATATGACATTTATAATCCAGAGTTAGAAAAATGCTGTTTTGGTTTGAATAGGTCATTCTCAAAATGTAACTAAACTACTTAAAAATATGCACCATTTAATAGATCATATAAATAATGCAGGTGGCCTTTGGGGGGAAAATTATAGGAGGCAATAATTATTTTGTCTGGTATGGTTCACTTCCAGTCTTAGATTTCACTGCCATCAATTAAATGACTTTGTCAGCAAAAGCATTATCAAAATTACACACATATTTTCCATCCATTGGCAGTGCAAACTCTCTTAAGAGATGATTGGAACTGGATACCAAAAGGGATGATTTTCATGGTTCAATTTAATTTAAAATACATATTATAATTTAATTGCTTTCAGTAAGTTTATGTGTATAAGCATGGCTATTAGAAGTAAATAGGACTCTCTAAATGTATGAATGAGGGGTGAGGGGGTGGGGAACATCTGTTTTCAGGCTTTCCTATCCCAATTTTTCTCTGTTGCCTAAAGGCATAACTAAGAAGAAACATGTTGCATTTTTAGCCTAATTTTTTCCCATATGCTAGGTTAAGTGGACTGGCAATTGGGCAGCTCTTAGTGCCTGGGTGGTTTGAACTGCAGTAGCTGCGTTTTCACTAGCAGGTAGCGTGGCCTCCCCCAGAAACCCCTCAGGAAAGACAGATGGTGCTTTTGTGTTGAGGACCTGAAGACAGCACTATACAGATTTTGGGGGACTTTTATTTTTGACAAGCTCTAGTCTCACCAGGGATCCAAATACAGTTAGTAGTTTAGTTAGTTTACAGTTAGTTTAGCAGTTCATGCAATGGATGCCCTCCTTGAGTAGATCTTTCAATTTTGTTTTGTCCAAAAAAAAATGCAACTTTGTGTGCTCCAAGATGATGCTGCACTGCAAACCAGTGCCCAGGACAAGGGATGAACAGGGGACTGCCTTCAACTGATTTGAACCAAAACATTAACTCATATGTATGCAGTCACTCCAGGGCTAAACAGTTTTCCAAAACTAAACGGCAAAAAAAATTTTTTTCTAGCCATTTTTTCTAACTGTCATGCTGCCTTTTCTGCCAAGTGACAATAAACCATTGATGATTTTAAACAAATTAAGAGGAAGGTGTTGCATTCCCAGCCAAGCAAGAGGACACAGTCCCAAAGCTTGCATGGGATACTGGTGAGATCAGCCAGCATTCAGCCTTCATGACTCAGTGATTTTGCTAGATTCCATACTTGTTAGGCTCTTTTTATTCACCTACCCTATTCTCTTGGAGCTAAACTAAAGAGAAGACACTTTATTTTCCTCTTAGGCTATTGTAGACCTTCTGCTCTAAAGAAACTGTTTGTAGGACCCAACGTTTTTTTCATGGTTTGTATATTTGAGTTCTTGGATCTCTCGTCCATTCAGTGTTTCTGTGTTCCATTCTATGCTTCCGAGGTGGAGCAGTAGTGCAAGAATACAAACTCAACCCTTGAAAACCTTTGGCAAAACCTTTTCAAGCTGCTTTTTTGTACATGTGTGTGTGTACATATAGATGTATATAAAATGAATATTAGTTTTTCTTGGACACAATTAAGTTTCTTTAAACAGAAAATTATTTTTAGAATAGCTTCTATTCTACACAAAAAGTCGAAGGATGTTATCCGTTCTGAATGTATAGACCAAATTTTCTGTCTTGTGTGCTTTAAAAGGTTTTTATTTTCAAAAGACTTTGCATGGGATATTATTGTCCATTGTTATTCAGCTGGAGTGAATTGGTTTCTGTATGTCTTGTGTACACACAAGTCAGCAGTAACTTCAAGGAATAGCCTTTAAATCCTGGAGGAAGAGGAATGTTTTCAAAGCTTAAGATCAAGTTGTTCTGTATTGAGATTTTATTAAGTGCTGCTCTTTCCTAGAGTGGTAGTAGCTAACTTAGTAACCACTGTTGCACTTACTTCCCCTACTCTCTCTGTGTTATTCTGCATAGATCTTAAATAATTTGCTATGTCTTAATTTTTTTTCCCTCAAGTATTTTGGCAAGATCATAAGCATTTGACTTTTTAGCCACTCAAGTCATCCCAGTTTCACCATTTCTATCCTGCTTCAGTCAGTTATAAATGTAGACTGAATAAATTTGTACCTGCCACCAGCTCCAACATTTCATTGGTTTCTTCCTTTTCTCAGTCTTGTCTTATTCCTTCCTTAGTGGATGTCCTATTTTATTCCATCTGAAGAATAGAGTGGAAACTCTAATGATTCATGCCTTATTTTTTCTGCCCTCTGTGATCCAAGGAGTTTCTTCACTCAGTTGTGAGATTGTAATCTCACACTCCAGCAAAGTAAAAGATAATACATTTGTGCTTTGAGTAAGACAAGACAGTGGATTATGTTGCTGTGATTTTCATCAGTATTCTTACTCTCTCTCTCTACAAACTAACTTAAATCATACATTAGCTAAAATATAATAGCTGAATGTTGCCTATAAACCCAATACAAATGTGTATTACACTATTTAAGGAGTTGACAGAATTTGACAATGAGCGCAAAATTTCCTTGAAGCAATGAAATAGGTTTCAATACTTATGTAATTGGTAGTAATGTGAAAAACGTCATTTTTGTCGGATATTTTTGTGGATATGGCCTTTTTTTCAAGTTTCATTGCAGCTGTGTGAAGGTTGCAGCAATTCATTCCCTGGCTGCTCTCTGACATTAATTTTAGGTAGTCTCCAAAGGAATCAGCTCTCAGAGAGCAGTGAGAGGTGGCTGCTCCCTGTGAGAAGGCTGGGAGGAGAAAAAACGGAGCTGAAATGGGGTCATGGGCTGTGGGCAGCATGGGAGCAGCAACAGTCAGAATTGGTGGTACCCTGAGGGCACTGACATCTGGTCAACTATCAGAAGACAAAGAACACTTTGTGACTTGTTATAAGTAACAGCAAAACCAAAAAATATTGTTATGAAGTTACGCATTACCAGCATGGTGCTCCCACAACCCAAATGGCACATGTGCACTTCTGCTTCAGTGGTGGGAAGTGCCCTGGAGCTACAGGGGATAGCATGTACACAACAGGCATGATCAGGGGAATGTGGCACCTGCCACTGTGAGAACAAACTAAGTGTCATGGGTTTTACCAGGGATTAACCCTTTTTCTCGAACTCCCCCATTTACACAAGTACTATAAGTTGAGAGAGGTTTCATACAGACAAAACAGAGGCTTGATGTAAGGGATATAATACTAAGATTTATTACTAGCCAGATAAAAACTAAGAAATAACGTATACTACAAGAGTACAAATTAAACTAGCTTATCTTATCTTATGAAGAAAGTGGTAAAATCATCATAAGTATTTACAAAAGCATTTCTTCCCTTTTGTATCAATCTTAGGGGAAGAAAGGTTCTTCCTTTGAAACGATTATTGCGACACTTGTAGAGTGTCTTTTCTGTTATCTTGGGGACAACAGGTTCAGTGTGTCATAGCTGGAAATTCCTTTAGCTCTCTCTCTCTCAGCTCTGCTGCATGTCTGTCTCAGGGCTGGACCTGCCCCTCCTCCTTTCAGGACAGGACCAGAGGCTAGGAAGATACAGCCAGGCTCCTGAGGTCTTCCATGGACTACAAGGGGATACTTGCTACACCATGGTCTGCACCACAGTTACAGGGAATCGTGGGTTTTGAGTCCCTTCACCTGTTTCTGTGGGATCCCTTCTATGGTCTACAGGGGGACACCTGTTTCACCACAGTCTTCAGCCACGACTACAGAGAATGGTTTTGAGTCCTTCCTCTACTGCGTGGAGGTCCCGTTCCCACCGAAGATAGTCCTAAATAGACCTCTCCTTGTGGGTCCACCCAGGACAGAAGGTCTTCCATATTCTGCTGTCCTTTAGGGTCACAAGTGAGCTGCACCAGCATGGATCTCTCACTGGGACTACAGAGACAACTACTTGAGAGAACTTGATCCAGCATAAGTCTCTCTCTCCAAGGGCACAGGTCTCTAGCAGGACTCTGCTTTACCTCAGACCTCTCACGAGGGGTCACAGCCTTCGTGGGTCCCTCTCTGTTTCAGGCCAAGTTGCCTCATTAACTGCTGGGGGTCCCTCTCTGCACCCCAGTTATCTTCTAAAGGTGGTAGGGGTTTGCACCTTTCAGTCTTTTCCCCTGCTGTAGGGAGAGATGGGAGCGGGGCGGGGAATTCCCCCCTCCTCTCAGCTCTTCTCCTATTAGAACTGACCTTGAAGCTGCGGGTTATTTCAAGTCCTCCTCCGTTCTCTGCTGGGGCTAGAATCTTTCTTGCAGCATGTTTGAGCTGGGTAATTTCTTTCTGGAGTTTGTTTCTCCACTGTTACACGTCCCAGCTGGAGAGACTTCAATGCCATGCCTGCCCCTGGCCCAAGGCCGGGGAAGAGGGGCCTGGCCCCCCACTTCAGGGGGCCTGCTGCTTCCCTCCTACACGGCTGCTTCTAATTTACTACCGCAACACCTTCTCTTCCGTTTTNACTACCACAACAACACCTTCTCTTCCGTTTTCTTAAATATGTCATTAGCAGAGGTGTTACTAAAACTTTTGATTGGCTTTTTCTCCAGAAATATACCTGGGCCTGACCATTTCAGCCCGGGGGGCTGTTAAAACCCACTACACTAAGAAAGCTCTCTGCTTGAAAAAGAGATGACTGTGAGTGAAATTTACAGTAACAGAGGTTGATAAATGAGAAACTTGCAGAATTTATAAAACAAGAACCAGCGGAGAGCTTATGACTCATGAGGCAGCTAGGTTACAACAAAGAATGGTGTTTTCACAGTGTGTGAAGAGAAAGCTGTGGAAATCATTGTCGCAGGATATTTGAGAGAACAACAAAATAAGTGAGTTTTAAAAGAGATTAGTCAAATTCAAAATGGATAGAGTAACCAAGGCACTGCCGAACATGACTTACAATCTTTGTCCCAAGACCTAAATTATCACCTGCTAGAAGGCTTGTGCCTGTCTTTTCCATCATAGAATGTACAGTTGGACACCTTCAGGGAAAAGGCATAGGTCAGTTTCTTTCAGTCTGACAGCTTTTATGGTCTCACATCTATCTAGTGAATAGAGATTCACATCCTTCTCTTTGACGTCATGTCTCATCAGTGTCTCAACTTTTCAAGTCCTACTGTGGACAAGTGGGAGATAAAAACAAGTCATGTCTTGTGAGAGGCTTTGTCTCAAGAAGAGCTGCATATATCAGAAAGATCTGGCACAGAAAAATCTTATGCATTAACTTGGTTAAAGAGTAGCTCCAGATTCTATACAAGGAGTTGGTTTTCTGACATCTCTTCCTATAGCATTATTCAGAAAGATAGGTATGTGTATGCAAACTCAAGGGTAATAAATCACCAGCACTCAGAGTACTTACTAGGCCCCCAAGCTTTTTTCTGGTTAATTCATCTGCAAACAAATCTCCTAGTAAGTTAAGGCAGCTCTGGGAAATAAGCAGGTTTCAGCCAAGTAGCAATACTTACATTCTGCATATCTAACTAAATTCATTCTGTTAAACATCTATTTTGTGGAACATGGCTCTCAAACCAAGCAACATCCAGACATGTTAATTATTCGTCTTATTCATCCTTCCCTCAGGCAATGTTTTAATGAAACCCCCTGGCAAACCCTGACTTTCTGAACACCTTTCTGAATAAACACTGTATTCTTCTAATGTTCAAAAATGAAGGGAGGGAAAAAAGTTATTTTTCTTTTATCTCTGTCCACAGACATCTTCTTTTGTCAGATTCAGAGAAGGGAGGGTTTTGCACTCTTAGTGCTGAAAAAAGATGAGGGAAGACCTGTAAACCTCTAGCAGGATTTGCCTTCAGTGGGGCTCTTCTCCTTTCCCTGCAAAAATATTTGACTGTTCTGACCACATTTGCATGGAGCTATCCCTCCTGCAAGCCAGGAACAGACTGTGGCACCCTGAAAAAAGGCAGCACATTGGAAGCACAGACTCTCTGCACTGCAAAGGCACACAGTGAGTGTGCCCCACACAGTCACATTGGTCTCATAGCCAATGCAGCAGGATTTGCCTCTTCTTTACTTTTTTGTCTACTGACAAATCAGGGTAATATTATCTGAGCATCTCTTTCAGACACCTGTGCTTTCTTATGGTCTCACACCCAAAGAAGTGCACAACACTGGACAATTTAAATTTCGTGCTTTTAATCAGTTTCTTCCCCCATGAAACAGCAGAAAGTGAAATTTATCTGTTTGCAGAAGGAGCAGAAAAATTTTAGGTTCAGAGATAAGGTGTGATATATTTGAGCTGTCAGGTATTTAAGTAGCAACAGCCATGAGAAATGTTGTTTGGTTTGCTGCTGGCATTCCTGCTTTTATCTTCCCCAGAGACATTTATTTGCTTTTCCCTTTTTTCCTTTTTCTTTTAACATATTATTCCCTTTTGCAATTCCTTTCTCTTTAAGTCAATTTCGTTATGCAAGCAAATCCTGAGTATAAGCTGTTGTACATAAATACCAGGAAATATTCATTCATCTCATTTGGTCTTTCTTTTCAGCAGGGCTCCATTCACCATTACTGTTCTCTTTGCAAGTAATTTAAGGGTTGAGTTCCTTTTCATAAAGGTCTTCATTGTCAAGTAAGTTGTTCAATTAATTCCCTATTGATCTGTGAGTTTAGCTATATTTGCAATGTAAACAGAAAAGTTTCTTTATATCATTTAATGGTAGGGTATATGTATAGAGCATGTGTGGAAGGTGTCATTTTGCTTTTTTAAGCAGCTTCATTCTGCAGGCACAAAACCAAAGAAAATTGTGTGTCATGCACTACCCTGGACCCTGTGTGGGTGGAGAGCAATTTCCAGCCCTATCCTACAGTTCTGAATTCATCAGAAAGGAATTTAAGCACATGATGCAAGGCATTAGCCTAAAATGTCATGTCGGAGAATTGGTCCAAAATTCAAGCCTACAGTGCATCAGCCTGGCAAGTACAGAGAAATTTCTTCATGATCCCTGAGCTGGAGGAGAGTTCATTATCTCTTAAAGTCATTTAGTCCTTCCAGAGCTACCCCACCAAAGATACTGTTCCTCTGCCTTGCATCTGTCCCCATTCTCCCTGGTGGGTGGCACAGGACCACCAAAGTCATTGCTCAAAAATTACTCTTTTCAGTTTGTTGGGCCCTGCTGTCCTCCATCACCCTCCTGCCTTGGATAATGGTGTCATATGAGTTATTTAGATTTTGTCACAGAGGAAGTTCACAATCCTCTCCTTGGACTTTTCAGATCCTCTTCCCAAACACTTCCCCTGCTATGAATCTGCTCTCAATGCCATTGTTCTACACCAAGATTTTCAGAAAATCTTTCAGCACTAATGCACAGCGCTCCTCCAGATGACTGGGAAAAGCAGCTCCAGCCAGTGCCAGCGGTGAAAACAGACCATCCTTCTTGTGTCCTCTGTATAACAGTGCGGTGAAGTATGACCTTTGGATGCATCACAGTTGCTGTATAAAGGGTGCATAAAGAAATTAGCTTTTTTCATATTGCTTGAGAAATTTTACTTCATAAATTGTATTCACTTTCAAAATATAGACACATACACTAGAGCAACATTTTCTAAATGTCATGACAGCACTGCTTCTTTTGAAAGATGATGCATGTATCTCATTCTGAAAAGGAAACAGTGGGGAGAAAGCTGATAACTCATTACTCTTGAACAATAAAAAAGAACTCTGCATTACTTGAGTATGTGAGGTATTTTAAAATAAAATATAATAGTTCACATTTTATGGCATGACTCTCAAGTCAAAGCGAACAGTGACAAGATTCCTCAACTTGACTGAAAAATAAAATCCTGTAATGCTCGTACAAAGAGCTTCTGAGCACCTCCACAGGCTGTTGCTATCTCAAGGCCGGAAAAAATCAGTAATATTGGAGAGCATTAACTCTGGTTTAGACTTGACCATTGTCTGGATTCCTTTCAGCACTTGTAAAGCTGCTTTGAAAACTTTCCCATATTTTTTCTGTAAACCCGTAATTGGATGTCCATTCCATGAAGTTACAGGCAATGTTGCAAGACTGACTCTCTTCAGCTTGATGTCCCCACAGTATGATGAACAGCTCCCCATGAACAGCTCCCCCTTTGCATAAATGAATGAGGTTCACTGGCCTTATGTGAAATGAAAATAGACTCCATCCTGTAAACAAGTGAAACACAGGGCAGAATTCAGGAGCAGGAGATGGTCATACTCACTCACTTTGTTTTTCATCTTTTCTTGCTGACAAGTTTCAAATCAGAGCGACTTGAAAACACGCATTCAGTTCAGCCTTGTAAGTCAAAATTTTTGTCCCACCAGTCCTTTTTGCAAGCAAACTATAGACTAAAAGGCTGAAATGCCGCTTTTCTTCACCCAAAAGACTCTTATGATAAAGGCTAAGTTTGGTCTCCATAATACAAAGCTTTGTAGTTGCTGCAAGTGAGAGTGCCTTTATATTGTGCTCTGATGCTCCCTTTTCACAGCTTATTACAAGTTACTTCCCAGAGATAATTTTCATGGAGACTCAGTTGTGAACGGATTTTAGAATTATTTTGCTGACTCTTCTAATGCAGGACACCTTTCCTGACTTGTTCACTGCACAGAAGCACATGCCATCATAAAATATGTACAAGTCTAAATAGAATCTCTGAGAGAAAGAATTTGACAGACATCCCTTGCTCCTTTTCTAAACCTCTTGGTGTAGTTGTCCAAAAATGGAGACAGAAGAATATGTTATTCCTAGACAGCTGCTCAGTAAAGCCCCCATGAAATTAAGAGAGTTTTTCAAATGGATTGCAACTGACATATGAGGTCCCTTACCATTAAGAGAGACAGAGAATCATTCCATATGAATTTCCTTTCCAAATGGTCAGAAGCGGTCCCATTAGCTAACTAGAAAGCTAAAATAGTTCTTAGTCTTTGATTTTGAGATTTCTGCTTTTTTATGAACATACACACACACACACACAGACCCACACACACCCCACTAAAAAAGTCCTGGCGTTTTGAACTGAACTGCTCTGCCAAAAGTCTGCCCACCTGTGGTGATAACCTTTGTCATGCACACCTGTTTAAGCTAGGACTTCCTGCATCTAGGTTCCTGTCTTGTGAGGATATTGATCTTTTTTTTCCTCCAGCCTCCCCATTTTATTCTTAGATCAGACACATCTCTGAGGGATTTGCTTGCCTGAATATTATTCATCCATCACTGGACAGCAGCCAAGTTGCCATTCCCCTCTGAGTAAGTAACCTTTGATTTCATGAAAAATCCACATTAGAACATCCAATTAAAAAAAAATAATAATCTGTCAAACATACCATAGAACATATTTTCTGTTGAAAGAGAAGCCCATATAGAAAGTGGCCATTTTCTTTTTGAACTTTCAGTTCTAAAAAAATAAAATCTCTTTGGTTTTATGTCTTGGGATAATTTGTGGAATTAAAAAGAATAGAGGGCATCCTAAGAAAAAAAGTACATGAGTTTAAGATGATGATTCTGATTATGAGATTTTATTTACGTTTATTTTCATATGGTCCCACAGACTGCTGTCACATATGCTGTTAAGGTACATCTTCCCATCCAAAGTAATTTCAAATGACTCAGAGACCACCACATACCGTGAACTGAAGCATGGTTAGTGAAGACAAATGGGAGATTTGCTTTCAAGGAGCCCATCTGATCTGACCAAAATCACTAATAAAGGTGGACCCAAGGAAGAGTGGGATCTCTCAAAGCAGTATTTCCTGTGGTGTTCTCATACTCTCTTTTTACTAGGTACAAGACTTTAACAACTCAAAACTGTGTTGTGAATTTAGGAGGTTTAGCATGAAAGAACAGTGAATGACTATATAAAACAACTATTTGGAAGAAAATAAATCCATCATGAAGAATTATATGGTACATGTATTTGTAAGATACATAAGCAACATTGAGCATTAAGGCCGGATGGCAGGGGTTTTTGCTTTGCTGATTTTTGTTTTGTCCTGTGCATAACACTGAAGGATAAATAATGATGAATTGGAAAATATGTACAATGGGGTCCATCATACCTTTTGGTTTCCAGTTTTTCAGGGGAACTTTTTTGTGGACTCTTAAGTTTGGTATTTGGTTCTTTGGTATTTGGTTCTGTGCTGCCAGCAGTCATAGCGTTGTCCTGGTTACAATGGTGCATATGTTTAGTAATATATCTTGAGAATTTTCAAGCATGAGCAGCTATCCCATTGATGCAGTGGGTTGGTGGAGTGAAGCCATAGCAGTAGAAAGTTCTGCAGATGTCTTCTGCTCATGAGCTGCTTACATATGGGCATAAGGCAAAAATTTTAAATAATAACTTGAGATTCACCCCTCTGTATTTTGTCATACTGTTTTCAGGTGTGACAGCTTTTGAATGTTATATCTCTGTTACTAAGGGGAATTTTTTCATGTTGCTTTTTTCATTTTAACATGTTATAGGCCCATCTCAGACCTCATATGATTTAAAGTGATGAGATGGTGCATGATAAGGCAGAAAAACAAACCTGTAATTTATAAGCTTGCAGCTCAGAACAAGTGGCCTCCTTGAACAAGATTATCCTCTTCTGTGGTCTTTAAAAAATACATTTATAGTAAAATGCCTTCATTTTAAATTTTAAATAGCTTCATCACTTTTCTCCTGTATCTTCCAGTCCTTTAGAAGATATTTATTTCATATCAGCTTTTCAGATTTCCCACTGCCTTCAATTTCTAGACTGTACAGAGAAATAGATTGCAGTTTATATTTTCAAAGCCAGGGGTTATTGTGTTAGATTCCTAAATAGTTAGCCTTGGTATCAGCACACTGGTTTCTAGGAAGTCATTATCATTACAAACTGCTTCTGGAAAAAAAATCTTATTTCTTCTTCCTTTCCCTCTCCTGACCACCTGCAGTGTAGAAAAAGCCCTTACTTAGTAAGGGCTTACTGAGCCTTTAAGTAATGCTTTTGCCTCAAATGAATGAAACTGTATTTTCCTGTATGAAAATCTGGATTTGTACCTCATGAGTTAGTGTCTATCCCTATGGCATCACTGCAGGATAATCTAGTCACATGGCAAAACGACACAAATTTCGTGGAGTTGATGTGTTTAATTCTGTTTCTGCCTCTGAAGATTGATTTGTAGGAACATAAAGAGATGAATTTTATCACTTCTCATGTGATGAGAAAAAGGCTATATCTATTCCAGGAACTAAATGGAGCATACTAGTCATTTGTTAATTCCATGCCTGATCTTAAACACTGCAGGCAGTTCTCCTTGGACAGGTGCCTTTATATAAAACACACAATGTCTTCTTTCAATTTCCCATTTGAAAGTGGCTTTTTTCATCTGAAAGGACATATTTTAAGTTAAATTTTAATTATTTTAAGATAAATATTTTAAAATAAATAAATAGAAGAGAGAGGATTCCAATTCAGTGGGAGAGCTTTTTACAACTTTTCCATTTCATCAAAATTTAGTCTTTTTGAAGAAGTTGCTTTTTGCATCTTGACTCCATCAATTTTTTGTATTTAGGTACAGAACCAAAATATTCTTTACCCCCTCATATTCCTGACAAAATGAAAACTTTGTCATATGAAAATTGTAAATGTTGTTCTGTAAAAGCTCATGTATTTCATCTGCGTTAGGAACAGTCTTTTCTAGGCACTATTTCTAAAAGTACAGTCACTGCCATCCAGACTTGTTTTTGTTGCTCTGTTATATCTCATCGTCAGTAACACTCCTAATGCAGAATTGCTCTCCAGATTTGCAGCTGGATGGGGATGCAGTAGGTCTAAGTAGGTCTAATCTTTGCTCACAATTCCGAGCTTCTATAGGAAGTATCAATACTGTGGTCCTGCTTCAGCACCAGCTTTCCTTATCTCAGAGTGTCGTTGTGAAGTTAACAAATATAAGCATTAAAAAGTAGGTAGAAAATACCATGTTCTGCCATGTTCTATACCATGTGCTCTGGGATTATTTAACGTGATGTTACAAAGAAGGGCATACTCAGACAAACGTCACTTCAGAAGAAACTAATTAAGTTGTGAATGTGGGCCATGAGTAAGGAATTCCTTTATGGTTCTCTGCTCACCAATTTATACTTTGGAATATATTTGTTTACCCACAGTTTTAAATGTGGCATTACACTTGATTAGCGGTTTAGAGAAAACATTCCTGGATTAGGTTTTTTCCCTCTGATCTTCTGCACTTGTAAGTTCTATATACTGAACAGCCACTCCATACTTTTAAAGTCCTTAATCATAAGTTTCTTTGAATATTGGTTCACTGTGAATGACAGTTATAAAACCCACTATTGTTGATGTATTGATCAAGTTCCTGAAAACCAGCCAATGATGTCTATTAATAGCTTAGCTACAAAGTAAATATTTTGCATCATTAAAGCAGTTGTACATATATTCATGAATTACTGTAATAGTCAATAAAGTAACAGAGTAGAGAAGAAAAGAAGAAAATGACAAGGCAGAGCCCTGAGGTTTTATTTACACATTGTCTCTGTCTCAAAAAACTAACATTTAACTAGATCTAAGCTTTCAGAAGAAATAACAATATAAGCTGGTTTTAATATTAAGAGAAATAGAAGTATAAACTACTCAAAGTCGAGCACATGAAGTACAGTGACTTTTCTTTACTCTTTTTTCCTCTCTCCTCATATTTCCAAGAGGACAAAATTACCTTTTCTTTCATATGAGTACATCTGGAATTCTGTTTACATCAAGAGTTAATGTTATAGGTAGAGGGAATCACTCTTTCACTTTCTACAACTTTGAAAATAAGTCTTCATATTAAAAAGAAAAATAAAATTAAAGAATGAAATTATCAAACCAAAAAAACCACGCACAACAAGAAAAAAAATTTTTGATGGAAATAAATACATTCAGGAAGTTTTAACCAGACTGTCCTCCTTAGAAATTTTTAAGATAACTCTGTTTGAGTGTCCACAGTTAATAGATGTCCTTATACTGTGAAGAAGGAAGCTATCTTGGGAACAAGTTCTCCTTTTGGTAATAAAGAGTTTTGTTTCATGGAATGACTTAGTACCTAGGTGGTAAACAGATGGTAGGTACGAAATATCTGTGTTACATGTTCTTTCTCTTCAAGAAAATAAGAATATCTGTGAGTTTCTGGGATCTTTCACTTCTATAAATTTCAGACACATGTACAAAGGGAATGGAAATAAACAGAGCACAGCCCATCACAGGGGACTTCTTGAACAAAAGCAGAGAAGCAAAGGAATTGGCTGTTATAGCCATTGCAAAAAGTTTGTTTCAGAGACCTTAGCTGTAGGTGGATGGAACAAATAGTGGCTTGTTGAAATTGCCTTGGAAAAATATTCCATCCCATGAATGATTCGTTTGCAGTTTCTAAGATGTAACATTTGAGGTGACAATAACTAACTTTTGTAGACGTCTGAGCTGCTGTACATTCAGTCTTAAAAATAAAGTTCACATTTAATCTTCTACAGATATTCTACAGAGAACCCTGTTTTTAATAAACTATTTTGTGTGTCAATATCAAGCTCTTTTTTTTTTCTTCTAAGGAAATTTGAAATATCTTGTCAGACTGGTGTGCAACTCATTCAAACCAGTCAACAAACTGAAGTCTCATAACTTGCCTCCAAACAGATGAAACATAACAATTACTCATATTTATTTACATGATGGAAAGTGCTCCTATTTTTGCCTTTAAGCTTCCTTTGGGATGAGGCACAAGCAAAATGTAGCAACACATACTAGCAGTAGACTGGTTGGCTGCAGCACCTGATTATTCTGCTTGAAATCCATAGTTCAAGTTCTCCCCTAGGAAAAGGAGGATTCTGTTACTGCTGCTCCTCGAATGCTTAAAAATAGGTGCAACCTCCACAAGGCTTTATTTTGCAGAAACAGAGGTAATTTATTTTGGGAAGGCAGAAGAAACTAAGCATATTTAGAGGATTTGTAAACTATTTTCTGAGAAGAGTAGAAAAGTGTGCATTGGAGGGGAGAGAATTTGACTTGTCTTTATTTAGAAGTACCTAAAGTCTTTCTTTAACAATAGATTTTAAAAGGTACAATTCAGATTGTATAGTCTACATAAGAGTTCTTATGTTAATGTTTTCCCAATCATTGTTGCTCAGAGTAGTTATGGTCCATACATCACTACCGGTGATTAAGAGAGGTTTCTTTCACAACTCTAGCCCAAACTGGAGGTTGAGAAATATGTGTGTTATACGTCACACAAGCAGATTTCATATAAGGATTAAGTGCTGTAGTGAAACTTATTGTTCCCATTTCCTACTTTATTTAAATAAAGTTCTTAAAATTATGACTGCTATATTACTCTTAGATCGAAAGAATGTGGCTTACCACTTCTTGCCAGTACTTTTAAACTGACTGTACTAGTTCCTGTTCTCTGACTAGAAGCTTGTGAAGTAGTTGCAGCTGGCATGAGAAGTTTGCACGTAGCAGCACGTTCCCAAGTGCAGCAACAGATCGTATTTATTGATTTTCTTCTCTGACATTCGTGATACCCCTCGCTATTCACTACGATATCCCATACCCAAAAGGAGGTTCAGCTTCTTCACTGTCAAGTGTCTGCAGTGTGGGTCAATTGCCTACTCCAGAAAGTGCTAAATGGGCAAAGACCAGGGTGTTCTGCTGCTTCGGGTGAATCTTATGCTCAGTGTTTCATCCTCTTCAATGCTGATGGTTTCATATCCAGATGAAATGTATTTTTCAACAGGATTTTTTTCCCAGAAAATTATTTTTCCCGTTCAGTCTCTGTTCTCTTTGATGCCTTGTTTCCTGAAACGTAAGCATTTGCCAAGGCTACTAAAGAGTACTTAAGGCATAGATACAAGCAGAAGCTTTGAAAGTTTCTACAGATGCTAGAGGTCTGCTTATTCTGTATTCCTCCATTTTATGAATAAGAAACATCTCTGATCCATGTAAAAACTTTCAGGTCAGGAGAAGTCAACATACATGCAATCCAATATGAATTATCAATACTCATGCTAAGAATGGGAAGAGAAAGAAAATTAGATAGGAAAAAAAATTAAAAAGAGCTTCCTCTGAAAAAATATGTGGGAAATATCATAATACTTGGAAAAGAAAGTAAGAGGAAAAAAGATGGTGTGGAAAGAACAGTGCATAAATTGCCTATTAGTTCACAAGTTTTATACCGTGATAAAATCCATCCTAGGAATCATTCATCCCAGAGCTCTTTGTGGTTAATTTATGTAGTTATCTGAAGGCTGAATGAATGATTAATATGAGGAAACAGAAAGGGTTGGAGGGATTTTAAAAAATTAAGAGAAAGGAGGCAAAAATTAAAAAAAGGCCAAGGGAAAGTATAGATGTCCAGAAGCATGGTGAGGGCAGTGGGGGTGGGGGAGAAGGGTTGTGGGAGGGGAGCAGAAATTATATATGAGATTTTTTGATTGTATAGTCAGGCTCTATTTTCTTAAAAGGGAGGATAAAATTCTGCATCTGTTGAAGTCACCATTAATTCCAAACGGACAAGGTTCTGGTGCACATTTTGAAGTGATCATCATTATTCAAATTCATCGTTATGAAATGTATCTGTATCTAGTGATGCAATTTAGCTGATGAGGTGATACTGGAGTTCAGAATTTAACTGACAATGTATTTAGCATTTTAGCCTTAAAGAAATCATCTTTTGTGACATGACCAGTGTATATTAGGTTATTTCTTTCTAAAACTTTGCATTATCTGTCAAATTACTAATTTTCTTCATCAAGTCTTGCCGGATTCCTGCTTATCAGCTAATATCTTCATTGGATTTGGTTTACCTGAATTCATTTCTAGAAGTGTCATCCTCATTGCGCAGCTGTTGAAAAAATCTGTTACATGGAGAAAAATGAAAAAATGTGGAGGAAACACCACATAATAACATGGGGTTGGTTTGTTTGTTACTCCACAATATCATAAATGAAAGTATGTACAGACAAATCTGTTGTAGTATCTTGAGAAATCATCAATCTGAAAATCAAGTTAGATGATTTCCTACTGTATCCTACTACTAACTCACAACCATGTCCACTCCACCAGCATTTTTCATAAAGCCTGTCTGGTCTAGGGACAATTAATATACCTGTAGAAAATAATTTTGTTTAGTGCATAATTAGAGTCTGACTTGTCCTTGCAAAATTGCCCTAGGGTGAATAGCCATAAATATCACAAAATTTCTTCTAGGCATTATGTTCTCATTTGTCTGAAATAAATTACTCCAAAAATGACATATACTTAACCAAATTTTCTGAGTCATACTTGCTGAAGTAATTTTTCATGCTGTTACATCCCATTTTATGTTCTTCCCATTTTTCTCTGGGCCGGAGTAGATTGTTGTACAGGTATTTACTAAATGGGAAGGAAAGCTGGCAGCCTCATTTAAGTTAGCAAAGTAAATGTCTCCTAGTGGTATGTCCATCAATTGCCCTGTATGCTTTATTGCCAGTGTGAATTTAATATAGAATATGAAATACTAAGAAACCGAAGGTGAAAGACAAGAGTTTCTCTCTTTTTACAGTCAACCTAAGAGGTCAGCAATTACTTTGCAAATTGTCTATGAATTTCATCTACCCTCCAATTGAAGAAACTTTATCAATAGGGTAACTTCTTATAAAATTTTGTATTTCCATGGAATTACATAAGAAAAAAAGGATAAAAATATCATTATATTTCAATAGCTGAATTTTCTGCCCTGTTCATTATAATAGCCTATTTCAAATGCCAAATTTTATTCTTTCACTGATTTAAAAGAAACATGGTAAGAATTGAAAGGATTTATATAAATTTAAAATGTGACTAACAGGTACACTCCATAAGTTATTAAAATACTCTGTGTGTGTTAAACACAAATGTGTTGCGTTGTACTCCCAGAGAATCAGCTGCACTTGACATTTTATAAAGGCTTTGTTAGAAACCAGTCAAGCAATTCAACATTCAAATTAAATTATAGATAATGTAAGACTATACGAACTCTGAAGAGATCCTTTTCTCCCGACAAAGTTCACAACATTTATGTGCTTCTCAAGTTCAGGCTTTTGTTTACCATCCCAGTACTCAGACAACATAAATAAGGACACTTCTTCCCATTGCTGCCTTTTTTGTAATTTATGTTTCTGTGTGTGTTCTATGGGAATATACAAAAACATCATATATGCACCACAACCCTCAACATATATATCATATGCAGAATTTACCAGAGGTAACATTATAATATGAATTTATCAACAGGAGTTTGTGTTGGATGTCAAGTGCAAAAGTTAGCAAAACTAGTACATCTTCTCTAATTTATGTTGTTTATTTCCCATATGTGCATCATATAGATTCCATAGTCTGTCTTATTTCCATCACAGTTACCCATAACACATACCAGTTGATGTCGGTATTCCTACTGAAGTGATGCATCCAATCATGATACCCACTGTTCAAAAAGGCAACTAAACCAGTGAAGGGAGTTTTCAGAGGAGAAACACAGATGAGAAACATGTCACAGAGGGAAAAAAAACAAACATACGAAAAAAAAAAAACCAAATATTTTATTTAATCATTTTAAAGAGAAGATTTAGGGGTGACAGTATTCCCTCCTTTGGGAACAGACTTTTATTCATCTGTTCTGTTTTTAACTGTGAAAGCAAAAGTGATTTCCCAGTTTTTTGAAAACTCAGCAGCAGCAACAGTATTTATTATCTCTAGCCTGGATTTTTAATTTTCTTTACATTTTCAATATTGATTAATTCCAAAACCATCATCTGTGTTATAGACTGAGTGATTCCTGTGGTAACATTTACAATCTCTGTCTAGAGGCTATTTCTCTAAACTACAGCCTATTGGAGGTCAGGATAAGTACTATTTGGTTTACGAAGTGAAAATTTATCCCTTGAGATAAACATGTTATCATTAAAATGTCTGAGAAAGCTCTCCCACATTGGGCCATCACATTCCTCCTGCCACTTCCTCTGGACACTGAATATCAAAGCTCATGGGATGAAGAAAGCATTTACTTTAAGGTTTTCATATGCTTCAGGCACAATGAGGCTGACTGGACTTTTAGTATTTCCACATGCATTTGTGAAGGCTACACTAATCTAGAGTGCCTAATTACAGTCCTGTGCATGTGCACACATACAGATGACATGTTGTGAGTGAGAATCACTTAAATTCTTAGTAAGTACAAACCTGCTCCTCATTACACTAAGGTATTCACCTGTCATATACAATCAATCTGTATAAACTGTGCTCTGAATTCAATCCTTCTTCACCGACTCCCATCTTCACTTTAATTCTGTCAACTGCAGAGAATTTAATAGCAGCTTCTCTTAATCACTAGAGTAATTTCATCTTGGAATAAGGAAAAGCTCTGCTGAGAGGCTTTTCTCACTTTCTTTGGTAAGCAGAATATATTCTTTGAATCTAAACGATTGATTAAATGCCCGTCACTGTTTATGGTGCTTCTTTAGATGGACTTTCAATCAATACAGAAATGTCCCTTTCACCTGTACTGTCACAAAAACATGGCATTTGCTTCTAAATTACAACACTGAACAATGAACTAACTGAGCAGGGGAAATAGACAGGCTTCTATAAGGGTAATTTGGGACTGAAACCTTGTAAAGAAAGAGAAAAGAACAAATGGGCTTTAGGCAGACTACAGCTCATGCCTACTCTAGCATCATGTGCTTGTGCTTTGGCAGAACTGCCAGTTAATTACCAAATGGTGAAGACAATAATGCAGGGGAAGATATTCCATGAAGCAGCTTTCATTGGTGCCACCTCAACTCATTTGTCTCCTACAAGAGAGATGATTTGGACCACAAATGCTGTGGAAGAGCTCCAGCCATCTGGTGCTCTGTGGAAATAGAGAATTTGTCTGCCTTGTGTTGAGCTTCTCTGAGATGGACCTTAACTGCTGTCTATCATTTAGGAAAACTTTCTAAGGCTGCTAAACACATATTTCTGGTCCTTTTCCTTCCTCCCCACCTCTCTATGTCTGTGTGTGTAACATTGCTCAGCAATTTAAGTACTATCCCTGCAGAGGCTTTTTTTTTTCTTCTTTTTTTTTTCCCCCTTTTTTTTTTTTTTAATTGGCTGGGATCTGAGAAAGGATGTTTGAAAATACAGGAAACATGACTCAGAAGAAAATTCAACCCAGCACCAGAATGACACAATGGAAGGAGCCTTGGGAGTCAGATTTTAGCTCATGATGTCAGCTACAGATTTGCAGCTGGAACTCTTGCTTGAAGCTTGATTTTTTCCTGCAAAATGGATGGACTTTATATATTCTTCTAAATTAAACAAAAGATTGTCAGGAACACACTGCTCCAATGCCATTTTTTTCTGAACTAGCCTGTAATATCCCAAATTTTGATCAAATGAGTCCTAAGAATATAACAATATAAAGGCATCTCAGCTGTCCTCTACGCATTGTGGAATGACTTTCCTAAGACTTGATTTTCAGCATTTCAAAAAAAAGGGATACTATTTCTCAGAAGAGCAAGAGCTTCTAGGATGTCTGCTTTCTTAATTCTTTCACACTCAGGACAGGTAATTCCCTTCCACAGAAACTATTTATACACACCGTTTGTTAATGAACAATATTGGCTTTGCTCACCATCAGTGCTAGCAACAAGGTGAAAAAAATCTACTTAGTCAGAAAGTATAGACCTGCGTTAATTGTGCTCTGTATGAGTGCTTGTATTAGCAGACAGGGAACAAGATATCTCATGCTTTTCTAATTGGGTTGCTGCCAGTAACAGTGTCAGGGAAGACACAGATCCACTGTTTCCAGCCCTCAAGCTGGGTGTAGTTCTGTGTAAGGAAAGCCCAACTTTCAGCCTCTTTCCAAACACTGCTATTAAAGTCTCTTTGTGTAGCCCTGTGGCTTAAGTATTTTAACAGCTATCCAATCCTAGCCAGAAAATATTCAGTTGTTCCCATCCTGCTGAACGGTTTTGCATATTTCCACTTTTCTAGGTTTGTGACAGAGGGTGATTTAATCTTATAATGTGACACTGAGCTGAAATGATAAGTGATAACTATAGACTGATAAACACAGCATACTGATATTTAATGTATTCATCTCCACCCTTCAAGTCTAAAAACAATGATCAGTGATTAGAAAATAAGCTTAGCATGATTTTATTTATGGAATGTAGTTAATGAATCTGTTTTCAGTGAATAATTCAAGTAATCAACTGATAATAATAGTAGAAGCACACAGCAAATAGGTCAGATCCAGTAAATTTTAAATGTATATTTGCAGATGTCTGTCAACCAGTTTCTGTCTCAAGGGTTGTACGGCATTTTCCTGCTGACTTCTATTTTCCTTTTTTCATGTTTCTGTCTGGATTCAAATGCAGGTTTATGATAACCTCTACGGGCAATTAACTTCTATTGCTAATAGAGATAACTCCCAGTTTGCAAGGTTTTCTCTGCTTTGGGATAGGAATGGCTATAAAAATATGAAATGACACATTTTAAGATTCTTTATGAAGGTGACTGATTTTTCTACTCTACATATTCAAACAAAGTAGTGAAATACTGTGGTGGTTTCACATGTTGTCATAAAATTAATACAACTTCAATTTGCCCACAGTAGGAATCTAGAAGCTGTAAAATGAACTGCCATATGTGCCATAAGCCACTGCCAGGCACTGATGAGTACATAAGATTACTTTGAGACACTTGTACACTGAAACATATTCACTAACTCTTCCGACAGACCTTTTGTGGACCTCTGTTTCAAACAAACAAAAAAAATCCAGAAAAATGAGAGTTTTCCCTGAAGGGAACATATCCAAGGAAGGAAAATAGCATTTGCTAGTACTGGCTGATCTTAAATCAGCCAAGGAATTTAAAACATGCCAAGTAACGCTGGCCAACTTGGTTTTTAAACTTATAAGCCTTGAAAAATGACAAAACCAGAATTTAATCTGCATATTGGTAACCTTTAGGTTAAGTCAATTATCTGGATTGAATCTTTGCAAGTTGCTAGAAGGTATCACGTGCCTCTGCCTATTTGTAAGAGCTTTCTTTTTTCATTCTTGAAGATGTGCCACAAATTATTATTTGAGCTTTGTGGATTTTGCTGTCAGGAGCCTCAGTTAGCATGACTACTCCTATACTTCACTACCAACTTTTACCTCTGTTTCAACTGCTCCCAAGGTTTTCACAATTTTTGAAGCTTACCCACAGTTTATAATAAGTACAGAAATCCTCAGATTAGGATCTGCACAGTTAAAAGGCAGAGCTTGTTAGCACAGACCCAGAGCTAACCCATGGCAGCAGTGGTTTGGGACTTGAGCTAGTTCAGGCCACGTCAGATCAAAAACAAAAAGGATGCCAAGCACCAACAAGCCACAGTAGCTGTCAATAAGTCCTAAACATACATTTGAGCATTATTTACCTTTTTGATATCTTTGTTCATCTCAGTAGCGTCTGTTGAGTGCCATGAAGGATTCCAGGCAGCTGGCTGGGGGTGCACGCTGACCTCGTGGTGCAAATAGTCATCACCCAGGGCATCAAAAATTTGTGTTCCTCTTCTGATGGAGTTTGATTTGCTGTTTTCATGTTTTATGTATCTATTAATCCAGAGATAAGTGTACTAAAACTTAATTTTATAACCTCAGGACTTAAACCATCTGTTGGAATGCGGGGTAGCTAGAAAAAAAAATGCCATATATTAACATTTGTCTTACATATTTGAACCTCTAACCTTACTAATACACACACTAATGCTGGTAATGCAACAACTTGGGGGGTTTTTTGTTACAATACCTTATTTTCAAAGACATTTGTAAACATTCAGTCATTTGCAAACACTGACAGAACAGAGGCTGTCGGTTCTGAAGGCCAGGGCAGGAAAACATATTCAGTGGTTTCAATTGTAGCAAGCACTTCAACAGTAAAGAAAAAGGAAATAAAAGAAGCACCTGGCAATTTAATTGCAGTCTTGCAACAAAGGGAAAAATACAGTGTACCTTGTATTTCTCAAAGACCAGGTTTTCTTCTCTTCAGAAATTCATAACGGGGTAGCTTTTGCAAACCTCCCCATTTGCACCCATTGCAAATCTCTTTAAATCAGGTAAATTTGAAATCTTGTTAGACTGTGCTAAACATAGACTGTTTCAATAGTATTTGCTTCTAAAGGGACAAATGTCATCTCTACAAAGCTCTCTGCCCTGTCTGCTAAGATCTCCAGGTTAATACATATAAAGAATGCTTTTGATTTATCATATAGGCAGCTGTAGCAGATGAATGGCTTTAATTTCCCAAGTCAGAAAAATCAGCATTTTTTTAAACAAAAAATAAATTCTTTCCTTGCCACTGCAACTGAGAAGGCTTATCAAGGCTTATATGAGCTCTGTAGCAGACCTACAACACAGAGGACCTGTGGCTGGCCACACCCAAAATGATAGCTAGTTTCTGTGTCTGTTAGTAAAGGTGTCACATATCACTCACTGAGGGAACCAGAGAACACAATAAATAAATCCCTGATTGTATTTTGAATATGTTTGAAATGTCAAGCAGAGAAATTTGACTCAAAACTCAACCTTTCTTAGTCTCATCAAAATCTCACATGGGAGATAAAAGCTGGAGAGATGTTCTTTAGTTCTTAAAGCTTTTACCAACTGGTTTTTGGAAAATATTGACCGTTCTCCAATCCATTAAACTAAACTAGAACTCTCTCAATTGCCAGGATAATGAAATACTGGCTATGATAGCCTTAAAGTCTGACAGCATTGGAAAGTAAAGGCACCAGGTGGATAGCCCCAGACTATATCCAACCTTAAAGGAAAATTCTGCTGGCCACTGGCCTGCTTCCATTCCTCGTACTCTGAGAAGTAATCAGGTGTAGTAAGGAAATCATCTCTTTCCTGCTTGCTTTTTCTGTTGCTGATGCTAATTACCTGTAACCACACCCAAAATTTACTACAGGTTGTCTCACCTGAGACATGAGAGTACCTACTCCCATGTAGCAACTGACCTTGTTGTGTTACTGATTTCTTGTTTAGAAAAGTAGTGCTTTGTCAGCCCAATGTAATTTTTGTTTTCTGTTATTACCTTCAGATGTTTGTTCTCCCCCTATTTCATCTGGAGTTTAGACAGAGATGATAACCAACAGACTCAAAGGTGTTCTTCCATTTGTCACTCCTATGGTTCCTCAGTCCCCAGAGGAACAAATTGTCAAAGTTCTCATTGTGTAAAACTACAAGCAAGAGCTAACAGTCCAGTATTCTTATACTGGTGGTGATATTGTTCAGTTGTGATTCCTAAGATATCCTTTGCAATATTATTTTATGAAAATAAATACTATGTCTAACTAGAAAAGCATTTGATTCTTCTCGTATGATACGAGGACTAGGACCTCTGGTGCTTTTCTTCTTTTGTTTGCAGCAAGACAGATAACGGTAACAATAATTGGGCACCTCAATCTTGCCAGTTCTAAGTCCAATATTTCAGTTACTAAACTCTCTATAGCTGAATGTTTAGTTTATTGTCATATATCAGTCCCAAGCTAATTAGAATCACAAATGAAAAGACTGAATTATCAGAGAGCACAGCCTTCAGTTGAAAGATTTGGTTTTAATTCTTTTGGCATGGATCACAAGATGGTGCTATTAAACATGGGCATAAAGATCACTTCTCATCTCTTTTCAGACATTCAAATGTTTCTTTATTGCAAGAAGAAATACTGCCATAAATTAGTATGCCCTTGAGATTTTGTTTTTCTCAGATGATCTTTTGTAACCATTTACCTCAGTTACAGGTCTGGGATATAGTTTCTTAGCAGAGTAAGACTGCCAGGGTCATTTGACATGGAAGCAGATATTTAAGGGTGCCATGACACAGTGCTGTACAACTTTAATTTGGGTCATTCTAGTTTAAAACTTGTGAATGAAAAGGTCAATCCATTGTAAGTTTGTCTAATCATTGAGAGTGGCCAATAATCTGAAATTTAAAAAAAATGTAACCTCACTGTAGAAGGAAATAGATCTGCTATATAATCTATATAGTGAATCTGGGTTTCATTTGACTACACTGGTTTAATAGCTTATTACAGCATTCCAGCTGGTGTTCCAGGAATAGATCACTTCACTGCTATGCGTGCGATTTTTTTTGTTCTCACATTTATTAAATATTCTGGCCAGCTGGCAATCTTTTCATACTTGGCTCTCTACTACACCAGTCTCAGTGAGTGCAAGTAATCTATAAAACCTTGATGTGGCGGATTACACGGGTTCTAAGAGGACATCTGTGAAAACATGGGTGAAAACCTTGGACATTTATGCAGGCACTTGCCAAAGGTGTGTCTGCTGCTTTTCCACATGGTTGCATATTATGAAACAACACAAAATAATGCACTTGCCTTTGGAGATGCAGAGAAAACAAATTTAAAACACATAACTAAACTGCACAGAAATATGATTTTCCAACATGCAGGGTGCCATTCAAAACCTGCCTCTTAGTCAAAGGGGCATATGAAAATCAAATGAAATATTTTTTTTTCTATTTTTACCTTTTTAGTCAGGAACAGAGTTAGGAACATCTTGTCATGATATTTAGGCATTCTGCTCTGCCAGCCCAGTAAATATCATCAACCTCTATGGAATGTGAGAAGCATGAGAAGTTTTGATGGATAGAATATAAACAATTTAACCAGGAGCCATAGTATAAAAAAAAAAAATTAAAAAAAACCACACACACAAAAAAAAAAGACACCTACTAAACTAAAAACTGAAAAGAAAAAAATTTTTTGGCTTTCTTCTGACTTTTCAGTTTTTATTTTGGGCACTGAGAGATGAGAATTTTCTAGTAAGTGAAGAAAATGGTAAACACATTATTCTCACAATCTGAAACAGTTCTGTGAAGGCCTAAGCCAAGTAATTCACATACAGGAGCAGTGCAGACAACTGAGATTTTTACTGAAAATAAGATATAAATACACTAAGGAGTATGGCATTTTGACCCATCAAAGGCCTAGCAAACTTCCACATAAGACTCAGGTGCTGTTGCATAACGGAGAGCGCTTGAAAAGGAGGAATTTGGCTCACAGCTGAGATTCTGAACTTAAAGAGTTAATGTGTGAGTATCTAAGTCCAGAGTCTGTAGAATGCCAGGCAACAGAGCTAGAAAACAGTCCCACAGATGATATCCACCAATAGAAGGACTCAGCTCTCCCAACACATGTGCCAAGCATTCTTATCCACACCCTGAGGAATGCTGTCTGATTTCACATTCTCAACCAAAAGTGTCTGAAGCACCTTTAGTTCTGGTGTCATACCTGCCAGCTGTGATGCAGTACAGCAGACCCATCAGTCAAAAGACACCAATTGTTCTGATAAGCCAGCTATATAAACTCTACACTTACAACTCTGCTGAGCTGTAGTGAGGACACAAGGGCTTCATCTATTAATGATCAAAACTCAGTAGGAGTGTTTCTGGGGCTCATGGTTCCATTTTAGGGCAGCTCAAATAGAAATAGACACCTTGTTTAGGCAACAGAAAATCTCTCTGAATGCCTCTTTTATGATGAATAGAATTATTCAATTGATATTCATTGCCCAGAAATTTTCTTAATAAAACACAAACGTGGACACAAGTAAGCCCCAAATATATCTTAGTCTGGAAATAAACCCCACCCTATCCTACCCTGTCCCACCCCTTCCCTCCCTCAGAATATCCAAACACAGTATTAATATATATATGGCAGGAACTGAACAGGTGCTGCTACTAATTGAAGCTTAGGAGCATGTGTAACATATGGATAGGGTAATTAGCAAGTTAAAACATGCATGATAAAATATGATAACCAATAGAGAACACATGATATACTGCACTGATTGCACTCCCACAAAGCAGAGTCACGTGGCTCAATTTAGATAGCTAGACCCTACTGTGTGCCCTGTCAACAGCATTATGCTTGTCCATCACGTTGACACTGCTCTGAATAAAAATAACCTGGGTTAAAAAGAGGCAGTGATGAAGCAAAATGTGCTACTAGAGAATGTTAAAAGCTTCTTGTCTCTGGAAGAAATGAGTTTCGAAAGGGGCCCAATGTGGCCACCTAAGGAAGAGCTGCCCTTGGGTTGGGAAGAGTAGACTAAGCTTCCTGCAGGGTCAAGACACCTCAGGTGCTTCTGGGGAGCAAAGAAAGAAACCACTGCATTTGTGAACACCTTGTTTGTTTGAAAGCTGTACAAATCTTGTTTTCTCAAAGCAAGCAGAAATAAAAGGTGAATTAAGCTCTTGTATCTTCCAAGAAAGGGCTCACAATGCCTGATGTCAGTCAGTCCCTGTACTCGCTGCCTGTGCAATCTAATTCGACAACAATTCTTCAGATCAGACAAATCCAGTTTGGCTTACACCACAGCTGATCAAAGAGAACAAACACCCAGATATCTGAAAAGGTGTTGCCTTAAAGCCTTTCTGAATCCCTCCCTTGCTCCTTCCCACCCAGTTGCCAAGTATTTGGTGTCCTCGCACCACAGCCACGGGTGCATCAAAGATTCCAGAGTCTGGTGTGTTTGCTGCCAGCCTCCCACAGCACCTGCTGTATCCTGCACAGGGCATTTCATATAGTGTTGAGGAACTTCAGCTCGGGCTGCAGGTGTCCACAGAGCAGAGCTCCCTCAAGGGCAGCCAGGAGCACTTGGAGCTTAGTAACTCATGCTGGATCTTAGGGGAGTTGTTGGTGGGGACACTGAGGTACCTTTCTTTCCCTGTGAACTGAGCTATCTCTTGAACAGCAAGATGTATTGATATTTATCTCAGAATAAAATATATAGTCTTATTAGTGCATAAGACTTTTAGCTTCACCAAAGTGCTTGTATCACACTGGGGTATATCAGATAACTCACAGGATTTTTTTTCAATGTCAAGTACTATGCACTGTAGAAGTTATACTGTTTAATATATCTAAAGTAGTTATGAATATGTTTTTTTATTTCTTTTCTATCTTCTTCCAGTGTGCAAGAGAGCAAATGCATACAAAAATGATAAAATCTGATCTTCTTAAAAATCTAAACCAAAATTAAATCACAGAATATAGTTTTAAAGGTTAATAGGGAATATAAATGTTAAGCTAGTATAGGAAAGATTAGGAATATCTTCAGGAATAAAAGCTTTCTGTTTTCTTTTTGTACAATTTTTCTTTTAGGTATGAATGTCCCAAATTTGTGTTGTGTTATGTTATGTTGTGTTTCATTTACACTCAATCTTCATGTCATAATAAAGGATTTTCTAGGTTATGCTAGGCAGCAGGTTTTTCTTCCTTAAATGTATCTGGGAAAGATATTTTCAAAAATTGCTCCTTTTTGATAGGCAACATAATTTACTGAGCGCTATCAGGAAACTTAACAAACTTTAACAGCAATTTTTAACAGCATCATTGCTGTAATATATACTCGTACCACACGCATTTTGCCCAATAATTCTTCAGAGTCATGTTCGGCTTCATATTTTCCAACTGCAAAAGTAAATATTTGCAAGAAAAATGAAAGAAAACATTCTAAAACTGTGGTATATAACTCGCCAGTGTTCAGCTGAAATCTCACAGATCATGTCTTCCTGGGGCTCCTTGCTTCTTGCTGTTTGGTTTAACCGGGGGAGGGGGGGGGGGGCAGAAAGAGGCAAAATAAACCTGAAACCAAAAATTAAATATTGATCTGCGTGAAAAATTGCTTTAGTTTTGTCTGTGAAGAAAGAAGTGAGATTTTCTGCCAGACAAAGGAGAGGTCAATGCTGAGAATCAGCACGGGCTGCTCAGTTGAACTATTAGCTGAAATAATTGCATCTGCAGGGGATTGCATTTATCTATGAAGAACACGATAATCTCTGAATTAAACCTATATACCTTAGAGCAGAGGATAGCTACTTTCAGCCTCCCAGAAGGTGATACATACAATGCAAAGAGAAATAAGTATGTATTTATAATTTTTCCTGTTTGTCATTTTTAAGAATATTTGAGGGGTTTTACTTATGAACACTTTTTTTTTCATAAAATAGCATCATTCTACAAAACTAAGTCAGCTTTAAAATTCTGTAGTTTAGATTTTTCTGTCATCAGGATTATCTGACAGCAGTTTGGGTTTTGTTTCTTACTGAGAGGTTATCAAACTTCATGTTATCAAGAATATTCCATTCTCTTTAGATATGAAAGAGATACTATTTGTTCTGAATTGTCAAGAAGTTGGAGTGCATTGATGTACCACGGTGTAAGAGAAATGAAAACAAAAATTTATTCCAAGCAGTGATAATAACAAAACGGTAAGGCATGAAAAGACCTCCTCCCAAAATACCTCATAACACTGACAAATCAAAAAACTCTCTTCCTATATTTATGTGCCATATAAAACTCGAGGATAATGTGAAAACATTAGTACTCTCTCTAAAAACAGTCACATCTTGTAGAGCTGTAAAGTTTTGACCCAGATCTAGCCCTCCAGAGGCTGAAAACTTGAATGTGTCACTTTTATACACTGGGGCTATCAGCAATCAGACTTTTCTTCTTTTTGTTTTTTTTTTTAATTTCATTAGCTAAGAAAATTAAACAGAATGAATACTATCTGAATAGTTTTAGCTGAGCTTTCAGCATTAAAAGATTATCCTTCTTTTGCAAAACATTCATTTCTAAGTATTTTGAAGCTTTTTATAGTTATACAAGACAAAAGACAATGTCTTTTACAGTATACTGTGAAGATGCTGATAAGTTGGAAGTCCCAAAAGATAGGTCTCTTAGAAAATCTTCTTATTGTAAGACATGCACTGCTTATTAAGATATATACACAACTGAAAACAAAACATATTTTTTTAACTGTGTCTCCATCCTATTGTTTTTTCAACTTTTAGTTCCTCAGTCTTTTTATTTACATGGCTAAATTCACACACAGGACTGAATTTTCAAATTGTTTTGGCATGGTTTCATCTGTGTCTCTTCCATTGACTGCTTAATGAGAGCTATCTTGAAAAAAAATCCCAAATAGCTTTATGAAAGTGTAGCCCTCTGCTGCTTTCTCTCTCTGAGTGATGAGTGCTGTGATTGCAGGGGTGGGAGGAAAGAGACAGATAATAAGAAATTTCAACTCAAAATATCTTGATGACACAGGAAAGATGAATTGAAAATGTTTTAGTTTAGAAATTAGTTTTCATGGCTTTTAAGGTGATTGATGAGATGACTTTGAACTAGAACTACCTAGCAGCGGTCACTGTGCTGTAACAGCAGAAGGCATGCAGAGTGTGTGTGTGTGTATCGGGCACTGCAGGGCTATCTGTCCATCAATTTAAATATATATGAACAGCTAAAGTTATCACATTGCTAGCATGTAAATACATGTTGGGGATTTTTTTTGCCATAAGAAAAATGATGTTATTATGAGTAAAACCTGCTGCAACATGTAGGTGTCAGTTCCAGGAGGACAGGGTAGATAAAAGGTAGGCACACATGGGGAAGATGAGAGGAAGGAAACAATGATGAGTGCAAGGGTGGGCATCAAAATCAACCCCAAACCCACAAGAGCCCAATGGAAGAAACCTTCATCTGAGGCATGGTAGAACAAGGTTCAAGTCTTTTGTCTTCTGGTTCAAGTAGGTTTGAACTTTGACTCCCCCTGTTTCTTGGTTGTACTCAAACCCTTTTCCTCTATATAAAGCAGAGCCTGGGAAGGGCAGGTCAAATCAGTCAAACCCTTACACCCATGTGCTTCTCTGTGATGTGCAAGGCCCTGCACTGAGCTTTGGTCTCAGCTGATATAAGAAGATATAAGAAGCAGTCTCTCTGTCTTTCATTTTTTTCTTATGAAAAGCTTGTAGAGGTAGTGTGGAATAGAGGTTTACTTTTTTTTTAATTTTGACAACTTTATTGGAGTAGGGAAAAGCTTTTCCACATAGTTCTATGTGCAAGTACCTCATTTTCCCCTCAGGATATTAATATCACACTGAAATCTAAACTGGAGATTAAGACTCAGATATATTTCAGGCCACTTTAAGTGAAATTAAGTTTAAATGTCCTGATGAATATTTAGCTAAGGATCATTAGGTTTGTTAGAAATAATCCAACACTATTGTTGATTTGAACAATTAATTTTATATTGCTTCCCTTCTAGTCAATTCTTCTTTCAAATCCTTGCAAATTAATTTGTGGTTTGGCCTTTTAGTACCAGAGGTTTACAGAAAGAAAAGTGAAAACAAAGGATCATGATTAGTATTTTCAATGCCAGGGTGCCACAGTACCCATCTCCTACCCATATCAAGCAAGGGTGCTGATGGAGACCCCAACTTCCCTACCCTCAGCTGCATGACATTGGCATTTCGGCAGCACCACGGGTCAGGCACAGCTGGCAATGCATACCCAAGTCCTGTATTTCAAACACACCTCATGAGACGGCTAACTCAGCCTTCTGCTTAAAAGCAAGATCAATTATATTTTAATGACATCCTCAGGCAGCCTAGTCTACTGCTCATCTCTATTTTTACAACTGGAATGTTTTCCTAAATGTCTGATTAGGATCTCCCTTACCACAACTGAAATGTCTTACATTGTTTTACAAAATGCTTTATTCCTTCTTATAAACAGCACACTGGCTCTATTTCCCAAATCACTTCTCACAATTCCTCCTTTCTTTTCTTTTATTTTTCTTTTTTTTCTGATGCATGATGTTTTCTGGACATATCACAGTAACACATATGACATCACAGGATCAGGTTTTTTACATATTTAGGTAGCTGCCAATAAAGTTAATAGATGTGGCAAACCTTTCCTGCTTACTGCTTCTCGCCCAAAGCAGCTTTCTGGTCTTTCCCCAACAAGTAAGCGACAACTTGCATTGGGATGCCAGCCCAAAACAGGTCTGTAGTGGTGAAAATTGAGAAACACTGGTAAGACAGTGTCCAGACTAAGACAAGCAAGGAAATTACAAGGGCTATAGATGAAATCTCTTCTTTTTCTTTTTTCTCTTAAATGTTTTGATGTATAAACTGATAGCATTATATACCACTATATAATGAGATTTTGGAAGGTTCTACCATGAGATATATTTTTGTATCATTGACATATAAAGTCTGGTCTGCATTTTATGAATGTTAAACATCCCACGGGGCTCTGGTTTTGACAGAAGGGCTTTTTTCCTGCCGTCTTACTCACACATTCATTTCTGTTCATTTTGCTTTACCATAACTTGGAACTGATTGATGTGACATTCTTCCACTTCAGTTATGACTAGATATGATGGTATCTTCTTATCATTTGTTGAATGTTATGCCCTCATTTGACCTAAAGTGCTTACCTAAAACTTTGAGATCTCACTCACAGGTGGAAAGACCATGGAAGGAAGATGGTAATTTGACTGCTGTAATTGTCTTACACATACTTTGAAAATAGTGGTTGCGCCATCAGTTTCAATGGGATTTGATCTGATCAGAAAGAGAAGTTTGAAAATACTTGTATTTAGGAGCAAGAGTGTCCCCAATGGGAGGGCTGTTCTTGTTTCTTTCTTTCTTTCTTTCCTTCTTTCTTTTTAGGATTTTTTGTATTTAAACTCATGCCCTATCTTTAACAGAATGAACTAAGTAGTAGGTATTCAGTAATGTCCTTGTAGCTGGAAGAGATGTTAGGAAGCAGCTTGTGGAAAGCATTGCTTCTTTTTTAATGCCTTATGGAATTTTCTAGCACACAGTCTGGCTCTTTTTGTTATCTGCCAGCAGATCTTTGAATGCATGACCCATACCAAAATCTACTTACAGGGTGAAAAACCTGAGTATCATTTAGTGTTAAGCTGATTAAAAAAAAAAAATACAACAAGCTAGTGCTTGGGGAGACAGAATGTTGGCTTTCAGGGTTTTTTTTTCCTTTAACAGACTCTAATCATGTTTTGCTTCAGCCTGAGCATTAAATTAGAAGGTGCAAGTGCAGGAATGAATATTTACAGAAAAAATAATGGAAATATTCCTGGAATAATTTAAACCCATTAGTTGTGATAATTAACCATTAAAGAAAAAATACTAGTAGCACCACAAATTATTAGCTATATAAATATTCATAATTTAAAGCCTTTTAAAATAGTTTATTGTGCAGAATACTAATTTAAATCTAATCTCATTTTTAAAATCAGCATCTTCAGTCAGGCTTAAAAATGAATATATACAAACTATTTATTAGAACCTAGATGTGCAGAATCAAATTTCGTATATTTAGCCTACTGGAGTGAGGTTTCCATAGCACTACAGAGAGTATCACTGAGAGGGGAAAGTTTGCAGAAGTTACCTGAAGCGGCTGCTAGGCCCTATCAAAAGCACGAGCCTCATAGTGATCTAAGAAATTGATTGTAACTGGGGTTTTTCCGAGGGGAAAGCATAGATCTGAGATGAAAAGGGGTGTAGTCTCTATGTGTGTTTCACTGTCACCCAAGCTTGTCTTTGTGTCTAAATCCGAAGTTTATTTTGTCCCAGCTAAAACCTTGCCCTGGGGCTCTGATACCTCACCTGACATCTGAACACACAAGCAGAAAGGAATGAGAAAGTGGTAAGATAAGCATTTTGTGAGGGACAAGTATGCCTGGTTGCCCTTGATGGCGAGAGTTGCCAAGGTCAAAGCCTAAAACCCAGGTACCTGCTGAATGCAGATGGAGAATCATCAAGGATACAACACATCTTCCTGCTTAGAATAACACCAGATGAGCAGTACCAAGGGAACACCTCAGTTCTGGCAGTGTGATTTTCCCATTGTCTATACTCAGTAACTCAACATCACTTGAGAAAATCTCTCCATGAGGGTCACCTAGCTCTGTAGGCAAAGATAACTTACTGTCTGAAAAGGGTCATATGCTGGCTTTCTATATGCCATTTATCTTTTATATGTAATAGGAGTGATACTGTTTATCAGTTGATCATGTGGAAATATTGATTGTGGATTACTAGGACGTCAGGAGACCTTAATGGTTGTTATAAAATTTATTCATTGTTAGCCTACTGGTAGGTATTTAATTGTTTTAATAAATCCATGACGAAACACAACCTGGAGATCCATGTAGCTCAGATATACTCAGAATTGCGAAGGAACTTGGCGATTCTTTTTCTCTAAAAGTTCAGGCACATGAATCTGCACAGTTACAGTCCTGGACAGCTCTGAAAATGTAGGTGTTTGATTAAAGTATTACAGGAATTACTGATCCCCCTGGTCCTGTGCCCCATCGGAGCTTTATTGCTCTGTGGCAGCAGAAATGTTTCATGGCAGTTATTGTAGAGGATATAGCAGGCAGTTATGCTGCAGGCTGTTCAGAGAAATTTATTACAGATATATGGATAGGATGAAAAGAGAGGTCTTTACTGCAGGAAAAGCCCTGCAGAGATTAGTCATGTGAATCTCCAGGAGAAACTCCCTCCTGGCAGCAATAGGGGGGCTGGGAGGTTCCCACCTCCTCCTGCCCACCTTTGTCTTGTCAGGCAGTGCTGTTTCAGGCCAGCTGTTGTCTCCCTCTCCCTGAGAAAACAGCTGGCTCTGGAATGCTTCCTCTGGCTGGAGTGACACAGGAACTGCAAAGAATTTCTCTCCCAAATCAGTGATTTTGCCTTACTGATCCCAGCTTATCAGCTGGAAAGGAAGACTCTGTGAGTGCCATTAATGGAGGGGAGAGTTGGGGACATAGCCCGACCAGTGGTGCTTTGCAGTCAGTAGAACAATCCAGGGCTATTGGTCCTGCCTCCACTCTTGAACTTAATTTGGAGGCATAAAAACCCATTCTGGTACATTAATCTGATTTCTTCTGTATCACAGGGTGTGCAACTTTGTGCATTTAATCAATTTTGAACTAAGCACTTCTATTTAGCTGGAAGTATGGCAGACAGGAATTCTTTCTTGGCCAAATGAGTAATTTTTGAGGAAGGCTTTTGGGTCTGGAGTTTTAATGCAACATCTGCCTTTTACAGACGAAGAAGTTCCTCACAAGTCCTATTTTTGTGGTTTTGCACCAAAAGACATAGTATCTTGCTCTTACACCAGTGCAAAAGTTTTTACCAAAAAATTGTGTTGATCCCAGATTAACACGATGAGAAGAAATCGGTTTAGTCTAACAGTTGTAGCATATCAAATATCCTAGCAACCCCAAATCATAAAAGTAAAGGATTGGCCTTAAAAAATATACAAATTGATTTCTTGGTTTCATCTTGTTAAACCCAGAATGTCATTAACATCTACTGCACAAATAACACAGATAAATTTCTTCCTCATTTTTTGCTTCTATAAAATGTCATGCTTTCATCCCATCTATGATAGCGGGGAGGGCATATATCTGCCCCTTCTTATGACTTAAAAAACAAGTTCTCTCAGTCAGAGCTGCTACGTGTTCCCACCTGTAAAACATGAACCTTCTAAAAACAATACCTCATCAATATTGTCTCTGTATTTTTGCAAGGTTATTTTAAAAATACTATATAGCACATCTGCAGGAAAGAGGTATATTATTTAAATAAGAACTGGTTATCATAAAACTCTGATTTTAGATTACAAATGCTAAACCTTGCTTCATCTGTGACAGGGAAGAGCATTTTTAATTATCTGCTTGTATAGAAATCAGTACATCCCTCTGCCTTACAAGTTGCAAATATTTCTTGCAGTGTAGGCAACACCTCTGCACCAGGAACCTTTGCACAGAATAGTAGAAAGCAGCCTTAGAAGAGGCATAAATAAGTCATGAAGAAGACAACTGTCACAGGAGCAGCTATCTGTAAATCCTGACTGATACTAGTGTGTGTCATCTGCTCCCCAGATCTCCAGCAATGTATGTCTGGTCTTCAGGAAAGATGTGGCAGAGAGCCATTTTCCCTTTATTTCTGCAGAAAAAATGAAGGTGCTACTCTAGGTATAGTAAAAAGAAAAATTTTCTCTTAATTCATGAAAACCATTTAAATGGGTTTTATAACTGTCAAAATGAGAATTGTACCCATTGCAAGAATATAGATCTTGGCTATTTTGGATGAGTGTGTTTTTCTGCACTGACCTGAAAAATTTTTTTCTCTCAAAGAACATAGGTTGTGATTTGGGTGATCTGTTCTTTCTGCTGTAGCTCATCCTGTTCTCTACATCTCAAGGACAGCGGAAGAAGAAGAGCCAGAGAGGGAAGAGTTAAGAAAAAAATGAATGACTGATTTGGTCCAAGGAAGCAGTTAAATGAGGGTCTGTTTAGTAAGGCATGAACAGATGCTAGATCACAAATGCCAAATCCATGGTATGGTACTGCCTGGAAGATATCATTGGTATGAGATAAGTGGGAGAAAAAGCTCATCAAGCACTAGTGGGGACAGAGTGAAAACAAGTTACACAGTTCCAAAAGACCGACAGTGAAAATTTGTGGACTAAATGCTGGTTGCCAAACTGTAAGCAAGGATGTTCAAGACAGAAACAGAAATCTCTCAAGGGCACTTTGACCACCTTCTTGGGAAGGTGGGGAACTCTCCCACCTAAATGAGAGTTAAGCCTTTGTCTCTGCAGTCTCAGCGGAAACAGAGACTGGTTTGAGGAGGATTTTAAAAATATTTTTGAGTCCCACAGAGCTGTCACTGTACAGCCTTTATCATAGTTTAACTATAGACATATAGATGAAGAGCAATTTGCAGTGCTGTCATAAGGAGCATTTTTCTGGCGACTACTTAAAACATGTTTCATTTATATACCCACATCCAGCAATCAATTAGCTGTACATCAAGGGGTTGAAGTTCTTCTCAAAATCAGGATAATATGCAAAATAGTGATATGTTTTTTCTCAGAGGATACCCAAATTCAGACATAACTCTAACTTTCCAATTATGCCATATGTTTTCTTTCTCATTCTTACTTTTGTGTGTGTATGTGTGTGTGTTGATGAACTGCATAAAGAATCAAATTTCTAAATTCAGAAGTGTCTCCCAAAGGACCTAATTCATACACAGTATCCTGTAATGTAGAGCTTTTTGAATCCCTGAAGAAATAGACTCCAGTGCATCACCTAATGCACTATGCTATAGATATACATGATGATTTGCCAGACTCAGCTTCTCTCCAGTATCCCTCCTATTTGTCAGAAGATTCTAATAAAGCCAGAAACTCATAAGACAAAGGCTAAATGTCCTAGACTAATACTTAGATATCCCACATTTATGCCAAAATGTAGACAACAGTAATGTTCTTAAACCTGATTATGGTTCACAAAGAATTGACATATTTTTAATAGCATAGTTCATTTAAACTAACAAAAAAATCTGGATTTTTTTTTTTGATTTTTTTTTTTTTTTACTTCTATCAAGTTTTGTTAATGGTATCTTTTCTTGGATAAAAGATTCCCTCATGTCACCGATCTTTTCAAGAATAACTATATCTATCATTATCTAGTTTCTAGCTTACTGGTATTCTCTGTGTTACAGTTTATATTGTCTTCTGGTTCATGCTGTGAAGGCAGTTGTGGAGGTGATTCATCTAATTCTAGACTGTCTTGGCAAGAATCTGACTTTTTGTTTTGTTTGTAAAAAGAAGGTATTCCCACAGATGTTCTAATACTGCATCTCACTCTTACAACACTTGTAGCACTTGTCATTTGTCATGAGATACATCTGAGGAGTATAAGCAGCCTCCTGACTCTGTGAATTATTTTTCATGCCGTTTCCATGACCTCATTTCCATGGAGACCCCTATTTCTCATTATGAGGGTTCTCCCCCCTTTTCTCATGCTGTTACATGAGAACTATACAGTCCTTTCAGCCTATGTAGTATTTAATGAGGGAGTTCTGGTTCTAAAATGACTAGTCAGCAACGAAAATTCTATCTTAAAAGCCAACAAGTATAAGGAAAAAATGAATAATTGCCAAAAAAAACCAAAAAACATTTAATTAGTTCTTGCAAAGAAATCTAAGCAAACAATTTTAGACAAGTAGTTAGAAACAGAAATTGAGAAGTAGGAGAGTTACTATTCAGAATGTGGCTCAAATGGAATGTAGCTTTGTTATTTTAAGTAGAGGAACATCACCTTGGTTCATTCATCATTTTGATGAGAGATGAGGCCTACTCCTGCATGGGGGGACAGATATGTGCAATCCAACTAACACACTCTATGTTATGAGCAGTGAATTGAGAAGAGTTTTACAACAGAGCAGTGGTGTACATCCTCATTATGAGGATAGAATACCCATTTTTCCAGAAGATCGTGTTACAAGGAGACAGTTTTCAGTAGGAAGGCTTTCTGCCTGAAAGGTAACTCTTTCTCAAAGGCAGTTTCAATGCTTTCTCCCCATCCTGCATCGCAAGAAAAGTTCTCAGCCTCTCTCTCTGATATGTGAGAGGAGAGAGACAACAGATAACAGTTTAGAGAAATGCTACAGGGCCACTTGGGCCCAGGGAGAGTCGGGGAGGGGGGCCGGTGATGATAAAGCCCAGGAGCAAACAGGAGGTTTTTCTTTTTCTCTCTGAGGCCCGGTACTGCCTGGGGTGCCGAGAAGTTTGTAAGTTTTAATGTCTTTGCCTGCAAAAATAAACCCTTTTTGAACCCTCTGCACTGCCTTGGCATTCTTGGGGAAGATACCTGCATATGTTTTACCTTACACTCATACACTGGATAATACCAGCTTAGGAATAGTGCTGAAAAAAAAACCTTTATTCAAAAAAAATTTTAAAAAATTTTAAAAAAAAATATTAAAAACCAAATACACACCCAAAAAGAAAAAGAAAAAAAAAAAGAACCAACAAGCAAACAAAAACCACATTCCCTTTTCTAGAAGAAAGTGCCAAAAGCACACTTGCACACATTAGGTGCAAGAAGATTGCCAAATACATATTATTGGAGAATGCATAAATAATGGAATAGATGCTAATACTCAAAATACATTCTCTTAGTTCAGCTAAACTTCCTCTGAAATAATTTCTAGAATACAGCCTGTCAATTCATGACAAAAGTTTGCAAACAAAACTGAGGCAAGGAGAGCCAAATGAATGGAAAGATCACAAAAATTGTACTTATATTTCTGTAACAAAACCATCTGCAAACCTACAGTCCATTAGTATTACTTCAGTGATAAGCGAGGATTTGGAGGAAATGTGAAATCTGTAATGCAAATGGAAAAAGAAAGAGAGTATGATGAGCCTGAAAACATCCATTTATGCCAGTTTAACCTTTAATAAAATATAGACTCCTCATTGAGCTTAGATGAAATATTTGATATGGTAACAAAAAGAATACTGAATGCTTTACTGGAAAAGATGGAGTTTATTTTAAGACGTTGAAACAGTTGTGGAACTTATTGAGACAGATACAATACATTGTGCTAACAGGGGAACTGCTGAGCTGAAGCCAGTTTATCATTAGATTTCCTAAAAATGCATCTTGGAAGAGACAGCTGCTTCATTATTGGCATTAGCAAAAAATGTTAGTGAAACGAATGGATAGCATAAAATTGGGAAATGTTTTGTTCTTAATATAGACGTTCACTGGGATATCGTTTGAGGGGAATTGAACTAGAATACTCAGAGTGACAATGGCTCAATAATTAAATAATAACAAAAAATATAGGATTCAATGTCATGAAGAGAGAACTTGTCAGTTAAGAGCAATAGTGAGGGGGAAGAATCTGTGGATCCGTTGATGAGGGATGTGTACGAGCACTAGTGGGATGTGTCAATGAATGGGATAAATTAAATCACAGGGTATGCTGGGAAAACATTTCCAGTGCAGACAGGGAATGATGAATAGTGCCATAGAGCTCATAGTGAGATGTAATCTAAGTTCTGGTTACCATCACCAACGAAAGATTAATTAAGACAGAAACAAATGTAGGGAAGAACATGAACAATGTGAACAGAAGAACAAATATATGCCCATACATTTATTTAGGCTGAACACAAGCAATGTGTTCAACATACAGAGCTAACAGGAACAATAGTGGCCAAGTAATGAGCATGGTTTCATGGCTGGACTTCATAACACAGTTTTCTGCAACACCAGAGGACTGGAGCAGCATTTCAGAAGACCTGTCATGTTCCAAATCTTGAGATTTGACATGGGTTTCTGCTGCCTTGTAAATTCATCTATTATGGTAAAAAGGGAAAGTAAAATACAATAGTTCTTATTTATGGAAAATTTATAGCTCATACTCTCAGCAAATCTTCTCTGAAACTTCCCAAAAAATATCAGCCCATACCCATCTAAAGGAGCTGTTCCTATCCTAATATTTCTAAATATGGAAAAGAAATCTCTATTAAATGCAAGTCTTTTTCTCTTTGTTACAATGAAATTTTTTCAAAACTTGAAAATGGAATCATGTTCTAAGAATATCTGGTAATATGTATATAAAAAATACTACATTCTTATTATGACATAGCAGTATAATGCCAAAGATTTGCACTGTTAAATAATAAAAATTAAGATGATATTGAAATTTTTGTTCTTTCACTAATATCTAAACTCTCAAGTTTGTCAGTTACCATCTTTTCTGTGTCTTCATCCAGCTCTATTTTACTCATTATCATTCTTTCAGCACTGACATTTTCAACAATATCATACACAGTATGTCATGCTGTCATAAGAAAGGAAATGGAAATCCATTCAACAGAGCTACTGCTGTTTTTCACTTTACTGGCGGTGGTACTTAGGTTATCAAACAGGGATCAATAACTCTTTCATTACACTAGATGCTCTGAGAACAGCAGCAGAAAAGCAGCTTCTTCCCTGAGGGGTCTCTTCATGACACGCAGGGTGAATAAACAGGTAAAGTAAGGAACAGAGGACAGTCAACTGCAGAGTCATGTACTTACATTATTATTCTAATAATCCTCTACATTATTTCAGCATGAGTCATCAAATCTCTTAATCTCTTTTTATATTATAATATTTAATAGCTCTGTATCAACAGTTCTCTTTGCCCCTGAAAGAATAAGGAAATAATATAGATGTTCAGCTTCTGTTTCTGACATTTTAGCACAAACCTGGGAAATACACTTATTAAGGTGTATTCTCACATCATACATTATACTTTTGCCTTACATATTTCAGCCAAAAAAACCACCAAAAATTTGTTAATTCCTTAATTTTATCCAATTAGTCAGATCACTCAGAAGACACTACTCCTGCGGCAGCAGCCGCATTTATACTGTCACCTTCCTACAGTATTTTTATGCACCAATATACTGCCGAGCAGCTCTGCATTGCTGTTCCTCAGGTTAGGTGCAGGCACATAACAGGAGCAGAAGAATGACTGTGAGGTTTCCTCCTCTTTGGCATAGCAGAGTTATATGAGCAGAGAGAATTTAAAAATCTTCTACAAAGGCTGAAAGAACTGGGGATATTTTTTTCTCATATGAAAAAAAAAAGGCAAAAATAAAGACAAGGCACAATAAAGTATAAAAGGCTGACACAGAGTCAAAAGGAATAATTTGTGCACTACATCCGTGATGAATAAGACAAAAAATGGGGGAACTGAATTTCTACTCTCTATCCTTATCTCTTGTTACTTCCCTCCCAACTATCAGGTCCCTGTGATCTTGCCTAGGATTTGAGGCTTGCTTGATTTATCAAATAAGGTGGAAGGAGGACAAATTTACCCTCTTAATGCACACTCAAAGCTGTCACTGTGATACGAAGGGTGAGAGCTGGAAAAGAAGTGAAATCTGTGCTGACCCTCAGGCTACAAACCGAATGTTTCATTACTGAGCATCAACTGGGCCTCCAGGGTGACTGTATCAGATGAAACATAAACAATGGTATCTAACGTGACAGATCAGAAATTAAAAACTAAATCTGTCTGAGCAATTTACAGAGGTGGGTGGTTTTATCCCGGCTTTTGCTTCCAGACAAGAAAAGCCTTCCCTGCATGAAATTATTGGGAGAATCTGAGTACAGTCCTGGGGTTTCATGAGTATAACAGGTATATTTCTACAGTATTCTTAATATAGATGGTATATAGATGCTTTCAGGCTTTCTTGTTTTGTTTTTTTTTAATTCAAGCTGTATTTATGCTTCACTTGAAGACTAGAAAATCATGCAATAATTTTACGTGTTTTGCATACCTTATTATCTTACACATAGTTTTGTGTAGCATGGTCATCACATTGTTATCTAAGTCTCCTCAGGTAGAGCACTAAGCAACCTTAGTTAGAGCTGTCTGCTTTATATTCTTTTGTATTTTTCTGAGAGACGTTTCCTGAATATTGGCATCATGTTTCAATAGCTAGACACAAATGGTTTCTGTTAGCAAACACACATTGCTTTAAGATCAGAATAGGCTCATTCTTGTTCCTGACTGACATGGAGTAGGTGCTGGCAATCCTATGGGACTCATTTCATGGTCTCTGGAACTTCAACGGGAGTCAGTCCTCTATCTCTTAAGGTTGATTTTATTTCAAGAAAGCTCCATCATTACCTTTTTCCTTAAACTTTGTGTGAACAATTATATTTATTTAATGTTTTCTGTGGAGAACTATGAAAAAAAAAAGAAATATTGAAATTTTTTTTTCCAAATCTATTAAATTGAAAATATCAAGGTATTTAGGATATCAATACTGCAAGGAACACATAGACCTTGGAGTGCTCTACAAGTGGTACATTTGGTATCCCTCTACTCCTCAATTTTATTCCTGTCATTCTAAGATTAATCTTCAGGTTCAAAGAGCCAAATTCTGCAGTGAGACAAGATTTTGTTTATCTCTACAGCAGCAGGATACCCAGAACAAAAGAAGTGCTTCAGCAGGAGCCACTGGTGTAGAGGATCTTCCCACTCCATAAGCATGACGGGGCAGGGGATGGAGGGTTGATCCATCAGCAGTCAAGCACCCATACAGCTGCTTGTCAGATTCCCATTCTCAGTGGGACACTGGGGGAAAAAAGAAGAACAAAAGCAATCAAACTTCTGGGTCGGGACAAGCCAGCTCAAAAGATGAAGCGGAAAAAAAAATAAAAAAAAGGCAAAACAAAGTGTTGCAAAAGCAATCATTCACCACCTCCCACAGGCAGACCAATGCCCAGTCAGTCTCTGAGCAATGGCCACCGTGGTAGTTTAACATCCCTTTCTTCTTCTACTACCCCAGTTTTTATTCCTGAGCATGATGCTATATGGTTAAGAATATTTTTTTGACTAGTTCAGGTCAGCTGTTCTGACTTTCTCTTTCCACCTTTTTTCCCATCCACAGCCTATTTTCTGGAAGGACAGAAAGCCTTGACCTGGTGTTCAGTAGCCATTCAATAATAACCTCTCATGTTATCAAGAGTCGGTAAGGTACAAATGCAAAAATGCCATAGGGTCTGCTGTGATGAAAGTTAACTCCATCCAAGTCAAACTCAGTACGGGGACAGGAGGATGTTACTTCAGAGTATCTCTTTCCTCACCTCGGTGGCTCCATGATGCCTGTTATCAGCTGGATCATCTTCTGGGTGTGATTTTCTGGAGGATATCTTCCATATCAGTTTCATCTGAAAGTTCATGTACTCTTGAACCGGTGTAAAATGTGAACTAGAGGCTGGTAAACATTTCAAAAGAGCTGCATCACTAACCTGAGTGAGTTGCAGTTCATCTGAGCTGCAACACTAATCTGGAAAGCATGGAGCATGTTCCCAGCTCTTCGCCAGCCTTCTGCCACAGATTCATACCTCCTGAGAGAAGCAGTGTGGAAAGGCACAACTTTGGACTTCCTGTGGCCACAGTCCATCTGCAAGGTATTAGCCACCATGCAAATGGGCACCTGAGCTGGGAAACCATATTGGTAATAAGAGTGTGAGATTAACTTTGCAGCTGTCCCTGACAGGAAAGTAGGAATTGTGATCGATCTAACAACTGGAAACTGTCAAAACAAGAATTACAGATGAAAAAACTGTATCCTTTCAGAAGTCTAGGTGAAAGAAAATTACTCCAGGACAAGTTATGACCCAAAAAGAAGGCTTTTTATGGGTTTGCTTGATTCTGTTTTGGTTTTTTTATTCTTGTTTCTGATTTTTTTGTAAGTCAGGAAAATTGAGAGGGATTGCATGAACCTGACTGCCTGTAAAAGAGGCAGCTTTTCTGTATTATTAATACAGGCATTTCTCAAGAGTAGGCTGAGAGCATTTGTATGCATTTCTCTGCAAGACTGAAGAGCAACCAGAGCATATCCAGGAGCACAGTGAAAATTGCTTGCTCTGTCATATGCATAATTTGGTTGGGCTTTGAAATCAAGGAACAAGATGATGTTTATCCTTTCTGATGCACTGCTTCAGAACTTAAGGCCTCTTTGAGAGAGAGACTTTGTTTTAATCTCCATAAAGAGGTTTCTAATACCTTCTTCTGAGGAAAACAAACTGGCTACTCCAGCTACTCAAACACTATTGCTTATTGCAGTCACTTTCTGCTCTTCCCAGAGGCTTGCCTGACTGTATGAGCAGAGCCAATGGCTGCCAGTCAGATCCAAAAGGTGGGGATGGTTGCCAGATGGGCTCCCAAGGCAGGGCAGTATGACCAGGGGAAAGTTAGTGTTCAGGTAAAACCATGAATATGCTGCATTGGACACAGGCACGTTTCCAGAGAGCTGTGAAGGGTTTGGTTTTGTTTTTCCTGTGAGAATATATGAAGAGAGATTTCTGTCATAATATGGGTTCTTTATGAGAAATAATCAGGCACAGAAAGGGCCCAAGGGAAGCCAGGGGGAGATATTCTAACCCAGGGATGTCCCGTTGCAATTAGGAATTTTCGAAAACAGTGTAAATGCTAATGAGCATCTTCTCTGTCACCACTTCATTTCTGGTGCTTTAAACTGGAAAAAATAAATTCTTCATGCTTTTCTACCTAAAAGAATTAGAGTATTAAAGGAAAAAAAAAAAGTGAAGAATGGCAGTGGAGTTTAATTCCCTGATGTAAGCTAAAATGTAAAGATATAAGGGATAAAAAAAAAAAAATAGTGTTGATGAGTTCTTGTTTTTGAGTGGGACTAATCCTTTCTTAATCCTACTATTATTGAGTTTTTTTGATTGGCTTATTAATCTCACTAGCCTTCTAGAAAATGCCAAGAATTGTACCAAACGTACCCCACGTCTAGTACACCAGAGGGAGAGACTGAATCACAGCAAAAGATACTTCTTGCCTCATTAGGACACCAGAGTCTCACAGAAAGAGACATGAGCTGGTACAAATAACAAGCCTGGATACCTGCAAGGCATTTCCCATTACTGCAGCATGCCCAGCGAGCCACAGAATATTGGGGGGAAAAAAACCAAAACAACATTATAGGAAAAAATAGCTGTGCCTCTACCGAGGTAATTTCTTTTTACTGTATATCAATAAATAAAGAAGAAAAACCGTAAATGGAATGCTGTTATATACTAACCTCTTTTGAAGCAAGATTATCTTTTAGGTATCCTTAAAATGGTTCTGAAACGCCTCTAAGCATTTTTACGGTGACATAAGGCACTTGGGACTAGATTGCAAGCTGATTCCTATAGATAGTAAGACTGCTGTTGCCACTGTTGGCAGCTTAGATTTAGATTGCCAGCCCTTTGGTGCAGTGACCTTCATGATGTTTGGTGTCCACATAGATTGGCCATTGTAATTTTGTTCCGTGTCTTAAAGGTATAATTAAAAAGGAAGAATGGATTTAACAGATGTCACTTTCTTCCAAAATAATAAGAGTAAAAAAAGGATAAGAACAAAACAAAAAAAAACCCAAAACAAAAACAAAAACAACAACAACAAAAAACACAACCATAAACTTTTTACAGGAAGAACAGAACAGTTAATAGCATAAGTGAAGGAAGAAAAACCCCTTTTTCTATTAGCTCACACAAATCCTGCACTCACACTGCTGATCATATTGGTAGAGATGCCACCTCTCAGGCTGGAGAAGTACAATAAAGTACAAAGACAGGCATTAAGGATGTCAGAAGAGTGTTTACAGCTACCAGTCATGGAAGCTCATCTGCACAAAAGCAAGACTAGCAGCTTAGTTTTGATGAAACCAATACTGATAGGAAAATATCTTCCACTGCTCAGAGAAGACAAGAGAACAGGAGAGAGACAGTTTTAAATGCAGCCTCAAAAAACGTTCTCGAGTTATGCAGGTAATTTAGACTTCACAGGTTGATACCTCAGAAATGCTGAGGTTATAATGCCCCTGCCCTCTCCATGCCCCGAAGCAGAATGCATCACAACAAACATAAGGAATTAATTAACTACAACTCTGACTTTATATACCCCCCCCCTTACTGTTTTCCTGGTTAAATAATGGTGTGTGTACTTCAGATTACTTTTTCATAGAATATATTGTAGTGATGTTTTACAGCCCAGTTACTATCATGTGAAGAGTACTTATTTGGGAGGTTTTTACATGTTATTGGAAGATTTCTTGTTGTATCTTATAATTAGAGGCTGGAATCACCTTTGGGAAATTGTTTTCACTTTGCAAAATACCCCTTTTCCAATTTTTCTATACCTCTTGTGCTTTTTTCTCTTCATGCAGCAAGTGTAATGAGAAGGAAGCATCCTGGCACACAGCCAGCCATATAATGTCATTAATCATAACAACCTCCAAAGTTGAACTGAACTGCTTTTTCCTCCCTCAGCTTTTTCCCAGATTGCACCATTTTCTTTGAGGTCTGGATCAGCAGCACTCTCTACTGCCAGATCATTCCGAAGTGAATAAGTCTCCCCAGCTCCTAGATATTGAGATATTTTTCCCTTAGAAACCTGAAGAAGGGAGACAATCAAATATCCTCAAGGGCAAGGAAGTACCCAGATAGTTCTTTTTTCCCTGAGAGTCCTGATACTGTGGAGTATTCTTCTGTACTGGAAAGATGACTCTTCCTTTCACCCCAAAAAACATGATTCATCCGCAGGGGGAGCCGGCTCCCTCAGAACTGCATGAGTGTGTTTCCAACTGGGCAGTGTCTAGGCTGGGAAAATGGGGAATTTTTCTGAGTGGATGCTGCAGCTGCCATCAGCTGTGATTGTGGAAAGTGGCGTACTCATTGCTCCTGTCCCTGTGGCCAGGAAATGACTCACCTTTCTGTTTCACAACTCTAGTCTGCCAAGCATCGTTTTTAAGGTATACGAGTCAAATAATCAGAAATTATACAAGTCGCCCATCTCATATGCAGCAACCTGCAGAGCTGCCTACAGACACAACCTGCTGTTCTGCCTCACCACCCCTGGGGAGTCTCCCTCCTGCCTCCTTCATCAGTGCTTGCAATGGATGGGAATATCTTTCTTTTGCTTCTCCCTTGTCACTCTTTCCTTCCTTCTTGTTTCCTCATGGAGCACACAGCTCCTCAGCTTCCTTTTTCCTCTTGCAGTCAACCTCTCCCTCCATTTCATCCAGTCACATTCACTGAGGCATAGTATTCTTCATCAGGGAGCCCTGAGTTAGGCAAGGGGGACAGAAAATCTCGAGTTTCCTGTATATAACTCCTTCTCTCCCACTGTATCTTTACATGTTCATCTGAACTTCCCTAGCCATACCTCTAAATTCACCAATTCTATCTTCTATTGGGCAATGTTTCATACAGAAGTACTTCCAGAAAATCTTTCTTATGAATAATAGATCCCTTAAATTATTCATATGACATTTCCACTAGCTCCTCTCCTGTTGGGGTCAAGATGTCAGACTAAACAGAGCACTGACTTGGTGTAACATAGTGTGCCTTTCATCCTGCTTCTGTTTGTTTTTGGTTTTCTTCCCAGTCTTTATCTTGAAAATAAACATGATCATGTTTGGTGCCCAAATAATACTGACAAAGCACAACACAGTTGCTTGTGTTTGTAGCTATTTTCTCTGATTTATTTATATTTCTAAATAATATCATAACAGTTTGATAGCCTCCTGGTGATTGTCTTGACAAGAACCTTAGTTGATAATTAGGTGCTGTTTACAGATTATACATATCCATTTGTAGACTTTCCACTCAAGCATGTAAAATACCAAATATAGAGAGAATTAAATCCAAGAAATTTGGATTTACCAACATGGTAAAAAATAACCAGAGGTTTTATCAGAGATCAAATGTTACCTACTGAGCAAAGGAAATGAAAGCAATTGCAATTCTGATGTTTTTAAGAAGAACACAGACTTTTTCTCAAGCCATCTTTCTTGGGGACTGGTAGTAATCAGATCTGTTTGACTTCTGAACTTCCACTTCAGATTTCCTACAGCTCCTTAAAACATCTTAGTGCCAGTAGTCCTTTCCAAGGATGCTGGAAACACGAGGATGATTACAGTGTGGGACAAGGATTATGCTGAAGGCATTGATGAACAATTATTTAATCATGTGATTATTTTTCTTTTCAGTATATATTTCAGGTCTTTGAAATAAGCTAGCAGATTCAGCATCAGAATTTGCTAGTATGAATTATTCTGAAAGCTGATTAGAGATTGAGTGAAGGGAATATTTTTCTACTTTGCAGGGATCTGAAATAAACAACAGTAAACAAAACAAAACAAAACAAAAAATAAAACAATTTCCTTCCATTCACATCAAAATAACAGAAATAACTGACTATAGATAAATTACTATAAACATTGGTTTTACTTTGTCGTGGAAGGAGGAGGCCTGCATACCTTTCCCAGTTCAGTTTGAAATATTGTATCATACTGGCAAGCTAAAGAAGTGTAGAGATAGTGTTATTTTTAGTGTTCCCTCTTTCTTTTTCCCGAAATTTCTCTGACAAATGTTCACACTTGTTCTAGAAAAATCATACTCCTTTTCTTAATGCCTTTTCAAATTTACTATGTTCATACTCTTTTCTAGAGAAAATCTCCTGAAAGGTTTCATCATATAAATACAGATACATTAAAAATGCTGAGATGAGATAGGAGAAAGAGCTCTTCAATGAAACAGCAAACTGTTACCTTAGCAACCTGCCATCATAAGCCTGAATGTTTTAATATTTCCAAGGAGGTATGATTTTGGGACAGAACATAGAAAATAAACAAAGGATCAGTAAACAGAAAGTACTGTAATTAATTTTTTCTTATCATGTTATTGATATTGTCAGTATCTCATCCCTTTTTATTGTAAGCAAAACATTTCAGCTGCCATGTGGGTCACTTCTGCACCTGAAGGGTACTTCATAACAACTCCTGAAGAAGTCATGACTGTGGATGTGACAGAGCTGTGCTCCACCATCAGCTGATTGAATACTTCCACTCTTTCAGAGTCACCTGAAGCTACAAAAGCTTCCCAGGGACTTCAAGTTACACTTGCACAAATACACATCAAACACACTTAGGAACTACTTAGATCCTATAATTGAAGCAAATAATTATGATCTATGTCATTGGTAGCAAATCCTATATTTATTTGTGTAAGGCTTCTTATTACAATTTTCAGTCACTTGTAAATCTGACAGGTCTTAATTATCGAGGCTGTGTTCTTGTATTTAAATTACCTGAAAAGGATTTACTTACAGTCCTCTGAATTCTCTCAACACTTCTATGATGATTTCCTTGTTTGGAAAAATCCAAGATTCAGAAGTTCCTCAAAGAACAAAGGTCCTTCAAAGAACACTTCGTTTTTTCTTGAGGAGCAAAGGAGGTGAGGTGATGGAACTGCTTCAACATTTCTTTAAAATTTTTCCCCTAAGTGGATTTGCATGGTACATTAAACTAAAAGCTATTGACTTGATGTTCAGTCTAGTTCTTTGAGGTATGCTGGATGCTGTTCAATATTAAGTATTTATGTTATATCAGATGCTTTGCTTTTGATGCACCTCTGAGCTGGGCAATGTACCATGAACAGTGAAGAAGTGCACCTAGCAAAAAAAATTGCGTGGGAGTTCCTGGGGATGGGAGACAAGGGACCGGTCTCATTACCACAAATTTAGAACTATATTTCAACATAGTTCAGAACTCTCCTTATTGTTTATGGCTGTATAACATTGTCCTAGACAGCACTCAGACTTCGTTCTCCCTTTTTTTAGGAAGAGCTGGCTACAGAGCGGGGTCAAAGGTGCAAGGAGTCAGTATGGCAGCCCAAAGCCTGCCAGAAGCTCCTTCCAGCCAGTCCTGTCTTCATCTACCCTCTGGCTGCCTGCATGTTGCTTAAGCCACCACCCTTCATCTCTCCTCATTAGGTGCATGTGCACCACATCACCTCTTTCTTAGCTCTTTATTCTGCCTTTTAGGCATTACCTTATATCTCACATCTGCATAGAGTTCCCTTACAAGGTGTCCCCTTCACTTTTACCATTGACAGGAGCTGTTTTCTTCTTAGAGTTCCCTCACTATTTCCCATTTATCATCCAGTTAAATTACCTAAAAATCTATCAGTCAAACAAGCAGCAGATAACAAACTCCAAATGACCCATACAGTGTTTGCTGTCACATTTGTGCACATTGCTGGAGAAATGATAGTTGAAAAGGGAGAGCAGAATTAGGTGCAAAATGCAGACAGTGGCATAAAAATTTTGCTAACACCTTCTGGTGCAGAAGAAAGTGCAATAAGTATGTCAGGCAATGCCCTTAATTAGCTTCTTAGATCAATTACAATAGAAATTTTAATATATGTCACCTTAAAAAAAAAAAAAAAGACACACACAAAAAAAAAAACACAAAAAAACCAACAACAACAAAAATAAACCAGTTGCAAACTTAACATTCCAAATCAAAACTATTTAGACTGCATAATATCCAGAAGGAACAGCATACATGAGATGTGTTTGAAATTACGTGGTACCTGTACTGTAATTTAAAAGTCATTAATAAGGTTCAACTAAAGAATAATTCCATTAAAGCTAGAGAAATACCCTGGATTCCTGTTTGAGCAAATAACTCCACTGTGTGCATTTGGTGAGTCATCACTGCAAGCAGTAACAGCCTCTAAGTGGAAACCCAGGGAAATCAGATTGCACCATCCAACGTACTGAAAAAAATTACGGTTACTAGAGAGCACTAAATAATCAAATAAAAAGTAATGTTGTTATAAAACTATCACAGGATCATGTACTTTCATTTCCATGACCAAAAAAAAAGGAGACTAAGTGTAGTCATGAAAGTGTGTCTGACAGATGTCCAGGAAGTTCTTTGAGCAGTCAGGTAGCAACTGCAGCAATCAGTATGCAGAGAGACAAACATTTGTGTTAATATGGTCTCTTCCTATTTTTCCTGATTTCAAAATACATGGAGATTGTAAAAATTCTTCCAACTTACTTAGTGTATTTTTAAACCATATCAATTTAGGTGAACCTAACGCATCCTCACTGAAGCTTAAGTTAGAGATTTAGAACCACTGTCTGCATGAAGCAAACAAACACCTTATCATGTGTTTGTAATGTTCCAGATTTAGATTATCTCTATCCACAATTTTCATTTTCCTAAAAGCACATTTGCAATATAGATAAACCACTTATGAGGCTACAACCATCAGTCAAACCTACCTTCTTTGTAAAAGCATCTCCAATTATACTCTTGAAATGAAAAGCATATCTTTATCATCTGGCTGCTAGGAAGCCTTTGGTCATGCTCTGGGAAAAATCTTCAGTTACACCTGGAAAAATCTTGTCTTGGCTTGGATGGGCTAGCACAAGTCTTCACTTGGAAAGCATCACCAGTCCTGGCCATGTCTCCAGCAGTACTGCATGAACAACATTCAGCATGCCTCGCTGTCACTCTGAATTTGTCCATTTCCAATGCCTGTATCTGTTTATTATACATTGTTGATTGTCCTATTATCAAAATGTCATTCCCTGTACAACCACAGATCAGCTTAACTGCTTCCTTCCCCTGAACAGCAAAGGAAAAACAGTCTTTCATCCAAGATTTTGTTTGAATTCATGACACCAAACTGAAGAAAATGGTTAAGTAGCACATGTCAAGAGTCCATTCCCTCCAGTCTGCAAGACCTGACTGTTCAAGCAGTGCCTGTTTACAGCCAAATTTTGAGGCCAAAAAACTGGACATTTTAAAGTATCTACTCTGACTACTGGTTCTGCTCTGCCCTAATCTCTTCATTTAAACGTTGTCTGATGTCATGTCAAATGATTTTTGGAATTCAGTATGTTGCACTGATGTTAATAAAAGTCATATGCTCAAGAATATATTGAATTTGTTAATGTTAATTTGATTGCTTTTATAAATTGTCCTTTTTCATTTTTTATTAAGAGACATTTATGTTGGCCACTCCCCAATAGGTCTGACATAGCCGAAAGGTTTACATATGTCTTGGAATCATATTTATTCCCTGAAATTCAGGTAAAAACACTAACATGGTTTTTTCCAAAGGTATTTTAAAATTAACATTAGTGACCAGAAGATCCCCTATACAGGTCTTTCAGTATTTTAAGTAGAAAGCATAACCACCTAATTAAAGAATTAGTGAGCAATAAATATTTAAGAAACCAAATTATCAAATACAATAAGCAAGTTTTGATGGATAAACTTGTTTTTTTCAAAGATGTATTTTCAGGGGAGAAAAAAGAAACACTTCCTCCTAAATCATTTATGTGGGTACATCATAATATCATTTTATGAGAAAATCCAGAAGAAAGGAAAAGTAGAAGAAATACATGAAAGATTTTTCCCTTGAGATATTTCCATAATTATATTATGGTAAAAAGCTGTATGGGAGTGAGATGAAGTGATGTGCTTTGGAGCTGCTCTTTGAAGCTTTCAGAGGCAAGTGGCTTCCTCCCCAGCATGTGTTTTAAATGTTGTGCTGGATTACAGTCCACCTGCACAGAACTGTTCTGACCTTTTTACCCTTCCAATATTTTAAACATTTGACCCGCTTTCCTTCCTGCAGTTTTGCTTCCGAGAATACCCTTGAAATAATTATGTAAATGCTGTCTTAATGCATTTTCACTGCCACGTGCATTCGCAGCTCCCTTATGATGTTATCTTTTCAGAATGCCAGAAAAACGTGAACCAGATGTGCTGAACACTAAATACCACAGCAGGGATTTCCCTCACAGCAATCATGGTATGCAAGTTCTTAGAGGCTTGCCATGAAGCAATAGGGCTATTTTTAGTGCAAGAACATAACACAGGTAATAGAGTTTGAAGTTAAGTATATTAAAGATATATGTACATATTTACACTGCTGAACAATATTGGTGTGCCAGCAAACACTTCAATAATGAAAGAAAATCTAACACAAAATTTCCTTGGTATTCTAAAATTTGCCACTAGTATTATGGATTTCTTTAGGTAGCTCATTTTCTGCATTCATTTATGAGTACAGTAAAAAGGTGAATAGCAGAAGTTGAGCTGTAGACTGTTGACATCCCACGTAATTGTATATTGACATTCATTAGTCAGTTGACTCTTGAAATTGCACTAACAGACTAAACACTAGTTCTATATTTGATTACTGAAGACCTTTGGTTTAGACCTCCTGGGTGAAAGCACAACCAAGTCTTTCCTTCAAAGTGTCTGTTGCTTGTGACAATTTGTTTATGTGTGTTGGACTCATTCCTAAATAGCATCATCTTTTTGCGATCCCACTCCATAGTCAAAACTGAGAATGGTACTGGCTCATTTCTATTCCTCCTCAGCAAAGAAGCTTGTTTCCATCACTCTTCTTTATTATTTTACTTGCTTCATGTAGTGACAAGTGCTGAAGAACCAGATTGTCACTGAGGCCCTTAACCAGTCCTGAACTTCATGGGATGGAGCAGGGCTTGGCAGACAGACACATATCCAAGTCTTTTGCCCAGTGATGTTAATGGCAAGTGAACTGCCCCATTTCTTCTTCTTCATTAAATCCACATCCAGACTTTAAAAACAGTCAGAATATCAACAACAGCTGCAAAGTGACTACAGTTCCTACTAAAGTCACATTATGTGAAATATCTCCTGTGATTTGGCCCGATGAATTAGGTGAGGCAGTGCTGGTGGCACCTATGCTTCCATGTAAATCTTCTCAGTCACTTATCATTTGTGAAGAGGTATTTATCATTATTGCCTTTGGGCAGACTTCAGGGGGTTTTTTTAAATGTCATGAATAGTGTGAACACAAAGAGTACCAAAAATATAAAAATTTGTAGGGGATTGCCAGCAAAAGTCATAGTTTGACTCAATGCATTAAACTTTTAAACATATGAAGTCAAAGCATTATTTTACAGATTTTTGCAGAGACATTGAGAGCTTCTGCTTAGAGGCTTCATTCTACATTTTTTTACTTTCACTTCTTAATTATGTTTATACTGGGCCTGAGCCTTGTCCCATAAAACCTACCACAGACTTGGATAGTTATTCTACCTTTTGACAAAATGTTGGAGTTGGCTGCGAGCTCCCATGCATCTGCCATTTGACCTCTCTGAATTAAGCTGGATTAGATATGCCAGGTCTTATTAGGTTAATGGTAGCTGCATTAGAAAAGTCTGCACTCAAGTACACAGGTTTCTTTTACTGTTCATGGCTTACATTCTGTTGAAACTTCTCAGGGTTGCTCTTAGCACCAAGACTAAACTTTAAGCAAAACTGGTGAAAAGACCCAGAGATGGACAAGTCAGTCTGTAGTAGAGTGTCCTCAGACCACAGTTTTCTGTGGCCTTTCTTTTTTTTTTTCAATAGGATGAAATTTTCTAAGGCTAAAAGAACAATTTTTAGCACATTTTAGAAATCTGCTATAACCATATGCCTTTATAACATACAAATTTCTAAACTTAGTTCTGGTTATATGACTGTAATAGTGTCTAAATATATTTCTTAATTGGTGTTGAACATATCTGATTTAAACTGATGTAATTTCTGTGGGTAATGTTTGTTTATGAGGAAAATAGGAAAAGCATTGCTGCAGACTGTGAATCAGTGACTAAACAATGCTGAGAGGTTTGATAGGGGTTTGACATGGCTCTGATAGACTGGCAAGAATAATTCAGATGGACGATGCAGCGGTGTAGTGTTGCCACATGGATGGAAAAGGAAGAGAAATATGGGAATACATCAAATTCTGATTCTCTGAAAACACTGGCAAAATTCCCACTGAATTAAATAGAACCAGAGCTTTAGCCTACATATTGATGTGTACACTTACAGGGGGGAGTGAAAAAAAAAAAAAGTCATGTTAAATTTATAATTCTAGTTTACATAATTTGGGCAAATCAAAAGTCATAATCCTGTGCAACCTTTGTTCTGTTGTTTCTATGCAAACACCTTCTGACACAGTCTGCTAACATTGCTACACAATATTATTTCTGTAGCATGTCTATCTGGCTTAAAGTGAAGAGATTCAGGTACAGACTATAATAATAATTACAAGTTTTGAAAAATATTTGTAATTGAGCCAGTCAGCTTAGAACCTAATTATAAGGATTGTTGGATAACATATGATTCTCCAAGTCACAAAAGCTTTTTTCAGTTGTCTTCAAACACCTCTGAAACTGAATCCACATTCCACTTCAAGCTTCAAGGCAACAGTTCTAGTGCCTCTCTTGTGTCCCTTTTCTCCAACTCCTGACTTCACACGTAAGGGAGCCTTAAGTAGAAGCTGAGAGTAGGCTAAGAGGAGTCTGGGGAACACAGAGAACAGCATGGTCTGAGAGGGCACACTATGTAGAAAGGAAATGAGACATTTCTTAAGCTGGTCTGGTTCTCCAAGCACTTTCCTCACTGCCAGGGGACACTGGCTGTGGCAGCCTCCACAGTCCTCACCTTGTGCTGCTCAACAGTCAAGATGTGTTTAGTTGGACCTCTTGGGCTGGAAATAGCTTTTTGCTTTGTAGACAAACAAGCTGTGCTTGCTTTTCCTTCTGTGATTTGAAATAAATCGCATTTTAATTTTGAATACAAATAAATCAACATAGAAAAAAATGTGCTTGCAGATGCTGACATATGCCCACCACTCTATTAACTTTTTTGCACTCTCCTCTGCAGAAGTTGTTTCTGTCAATTTATTTTCATTTCAGCTAAGCAAAATGGGAAGGAAAAAGCAGGTTGACACAGATGGTTGTCATCCAAGTGATGACTGCAGCTGAGAATAAGTGTACAAAAATATACAGCTTGCTAAACTGTGTATTGTTTAGCTTCCATGTGTATTAAATGTCAAAAGAAATAAAATTTGGAGGATATATTTAGTACCCCTTTCTTAAGATTTGTTAAAATTATGGTTGTAAAATGGAAGGATGGTCATACGTAGAGGAATTGCATTGCAGAAAACAGAAAATGGAATAAATCCTACCTCCCAAAACTTCTAAAAACAGAACTAGAATAGCCTCTTAAATGCAAAGGTAAGCCCCTAAATAAGTGATCTGCTTTGAGAGTTATTTGGGTCTTTTACAAGTGCTGAGCACCACCAATCCTACTGAGGTCACCCTGAGAGTGGTCATTGCATTTGAAACTCAGACCATTAAGTTAAAGGTCTGGACGAAGATTTTTGAACCTTATTTTTAGAGTTTTGTTCTCAAACAATCTCTTGGATCACACAACTGACCACATTATTGTACTTTAATAGAGCAAACAAACTTAGTGATGAGAAAAATTTAAAATAAGCTAAAATAGTCTTCCTTGATTTTGTTAGAGTGCTGCCAACTTCAAGGTGGGGGGCAGGCTTTGTCCACACTGAAGAGCTGCTGGATTTTAAATACAATTGATCTTATTTTAACTTAGATCTATCTTGAACTAAGGCTAAGCCTAATGTAGGCACACTCAAATCGATTGTAATGTTGCCTGTGTCAATTTAGCTAATTTAAATGTACATGCATTAGCAGATTGCATCAGTTCAACTAGACTGATCTCTAAATTGCTTTGTCTAAAGTTGTGCCATTTCTAGGGAGCCAAAGATTGTGTTTGGAAGAGAGAGCTGCCACAACTACTTACCTTTCTCCTATCTGTCAGCTCTGTCAGTACTACCCAAATCAGTCAATAGTATCTGTTATCAGTATAACCACTGATCAACCAGTATTAACCAACACACCAACTAATACTCATTAATACTAGAGTATTCCTAGGAGAAAAGCCATTGAGTTATACACATTACTACTGTACTTCTACTGAGGTTAGTTAAATTTTACGAGGCATAAATTTGGACCCTTGTAGATGTAAACCATTGCTAACATATGTCTTATAGTCAGAACTTAGGTAAATAAGTCAGTGATGAGTTTTCAATATTTGAAACTCTCTCTCTTCTTGAAATGATGCCTCCAAAGAAGACTGATAACCAAGCATAATTTTAAATTGCATGTCCTTTCCCTACCAGCTTTTACAGCACTGCAACCTCACCTTCATTCCAGTGGGGTAAAAATGAGGTATAGAAAATAAGTGTGAGATAATGAATTTCTCTTACTTTGTCTGATCATTAATAAATGAGGTTATTTACCTCCTTGACTCACAGAATTAGATGTGACACAACACCTTAACACAATAAGTTTTTTCTGAAAACCTGATAGTAGGAACCCATCTACTTAGAGACATAAAGGAGAATTCATTATATGCCCAGTAATCACTTTCAATGCAACATACAGATATGCTATGCACAGCTTCTTTGAGTTAAACAAGCTGTCAGTAGGAATACTTTGATGTGTAGGAATAGGAGGAGTTCAAAAAGGTGATAGCTAATAATGACATTTAAAGATTTTAACAGGAAAAATTTATATTATGCCTTATTGTCCCTCTCCCCAGCTGCAAAGAAACCAACATCTTTGTTCAGGTTTTCCAGAAAGCTATTCCTGAGAACCTTCACTGCAGACAACTCTTTTCTCTATCTACCTGTATTATGACAAACAATGACTTGTATAAACATTGATATTTTCCTATAGAAGAGGAAAGGACAAAATGTCAGGTTTGATGCCTAATCCTTGTGAGTTTCCCCAAAGCTGGCAAAGCCTCCAAGGGCTCTGTCAGGATTTTGTACACAGTTGAACACCAGATGTTAAGGCCACATAAAGAATAACATTTTCAGGCTCTGGAGTAAAACTTTTCTGGTTTTTTACTGGAAGAACAGGACCTTGAAGGATGAAGTGAAATGAGTTGGGTTAAATGGTGAAAGCAGGTGACTAGAGCCTAATCCGTGAGGAGACAGAAAAAGAGAAAATAACAATCCTTTGGTCTTCCTGACATGCTATCCAGGTCGTCCTCGCTAATTATATTTTGTTTTGTGGTTTTAGTTATCAAATATGTACAAATATTTACAGTGGACAAAAGTACATATCTGTTTAAATGTTACTTTTTAATTGTGTTTTATCCTTTGAATAGTACAGGTCCAGCACTTTTTTGATCATATTTTCACTTTGTGAGCTGAAGTCCTCCAATTTTATTTTCCCACTTCCATTCCATTTCTTTATATCTTTCATTCTAATGAAACATGGTATGTTAAGAAGCCATTATTTTTGGAAGTCAGGGTGGTTTTTAAATTGCATAAATATTCCTTTCAGCCACAAATGAAGTTGCTAAGGCAATTAGCATACTTGAGGTTAAAAATACACTTAAGTGGTTGTCAGATCAGGCTTTAAATATGATCTATGCCAATAAATTTAGGATATTCTTCTTTGACTTGGCTCTTTACATCTAAGACTTTCATGCTCAGTAAAAACAAAAATATTCTGGAAACAGTGCTGAATGGATTTGTTGTAGGAATCTGTAGCAGGTAGATTTTCCAGTAGATAATATCTTCTAAACATTATTAAATATCATTCTCCAGAAGGATTTACCTCTTAAGCACATGTTGAATATAACTGTTCAACCTAATGGCATTTTTCCTTCTTTTTTAATCATACAATAAAAGCTCTCACACTGCAATTAAATATATAATGACACTTTAAAAACAATGGCATTAATGATAGAATCTTGATAAAACTACAAGTATAACCGTGTGTCCACAGAGATCAATGGCAAAGCTTCCACTGTCTTCCCTGAGGCCAGGATTTTGCTCACATCTAAGGTCATTACATTCTGCGTCTATGAACTCCTCTTACATTTAAAATTTGTTGTTAAAGAGATGACCAAACCTGCACTAGGGATGGTAAAAAGCCAATTTCTGTGTAAATTTGCCGTGGGTAAATGTATTACTTTTCCCAGAGCTTCTCTAAGAACTGTGTACTTCCTACCCAGCCTTTCTTGTACATGACTAGCTCTAGAAAAAACATACTGACAAGGTTCCCTTGAACTGGAGGGTAAAAGCATCCCTAGGATGGTACATCTGTGACAGGGACAAAATCAGGGAAGGAACCTCTATGAGAAAGCTTTACTGGCATAGCTTTGGTTTCCATTGGTACTACAGCTACATCCCACCAGCTTCCCCAGGATAGGTGACCATCCCAGTCACAGGGACCCCAGGGACTATGATAAGTCACTGGAGACACAAGTAAGACACTGGAACAGAGAAGTTGTGGATGCCCCACCACTGGAAGTGTTCAAGGTCAGGCTGGATGATATTTTGTGCAACCTGATCTGGTGAAAGACATCTCTGCAACAGCAGAGGGGATGGAGTAGATTATCTTTAAAGATCCTTTCCACATCTAAATCATTCTCTGTTTCTATGCATCCATGACTTGTCAAAGGTTCCCAGGACTCAGCAGATCCCTGCTGTGTTGGTTCTGTGTGCTGCTCCCATCCGTATCCCCATCAGACTGCTTCCACTCTTGCTGCCTCCTTCACCTGAGCCACAGCTCACCCGCAAATTCTCCTTGACTGGGGGATGCATGGGGATGAGCTGCAGATGCCTACATGCTTTGGGAGAGGAGATGTGTTACAGGCAGCTTGAAAAGTGCAGATCTAGCCTGTGCCAGAGGGGCTGACTTTACCCTGGATACAAGATTCCTAGATGCTTTCTGAAGTTCAGCTGAAATTTTTGCTTAGCATTAAGTGTGGTATAAATAGATTATTTATAACTAGTAACACTGAACTCAGTAATGTTTTCAAACCCTTTAAAGAAATTCAGAAAGACGTGGTTGAAAACAACTTTCTACATTAATTGCTGCATTTTAATGCTGTTTGTTTTTAAATAAGCCTGTGAGTTTGTACACTCTCTTTCAGTGTAATTTGTTCTGCTATTAAAAACAATTAGGAAAACTTATTAATAAATGAATGAGTTTCCAATATTAGCTGATATCAACTGTCTTGTTTGTCAGTCAGAAAGAATGACGGATGGCCACAAGGAGGTACTGGAGATATTGGATATGCAAGGTGTGCTGGCATCTACTATGATTAAGTTTTATCCTACATATTTCAGCATAGAAATCAGCCTTATTAGTTTCCCTATGTCAAATAAAAATCTTAAAGTGTCACCTCTCTCGAGGGCTTTTTTTGCCTCTTTGTCAGAGACAAATGGGGTCCATGCAAACACTTTTAAAACACTACAGTCGAACAACAATAGTTGGCTAAATCTAGTAGCTTGGCAACTGATCTGCTTCTGAGCAAGGACTGCTAAAATAACAATAGAAAACAATAGAAAACAAGGCAGTACCTAGCAACTAGATATGGCCATGTGTATGCTGTTTGAAGGATAAGTATTAGATGTTTCGCTTTCATTGAACTTCTAGTGTAATCATTTTATTTCTTCTGTGATGGGTGCCACTATGAGTGAAAGAAGAGAAGAAGAACATCAAACCTGGAAATCACTTACGGCATTAATTACTTGTATGATGCTACCAACTCAGAGCAAAATTCCAGTTCCAAAAAATGCAATAGAAAGAAAAATCCTAGGAGGATATTTGCAGTTCACTGTCTAGGGAATTTAACCTCACAATTCAACTAGAAGGAATCAATAATCTAAATCCATCTGTGCCATTCAGAATATTTACCTCCTGAAGTTGGCTAGCAGAGATAAAACAAAACCATGTGCAGGTTTCATCTTTAAAAAGAAATAAATAAAGAAGTTTCCAACACCCAAAGGGCAAAATCCAAGCATACTTTAATAGCTTAGGAGCAGAGCCAGGTTCATACTATTATGACTGTGAGTTCCCTGTGTTCTGTTTCAAAAGCCTTTCGTGCCAATTTATGAACTAAAAAAAACCTCAACGTAACTTTAAGAAATTAATTTGAGAATAAAATAACATTTGTGTTTGCAGGAATTTATTCATCTAATTACTCGGGTCAAAACCATGTATATTTACTGGTTTAGAAGAAATATGAATGCAGATTACAGTCTGTCTCCCAGAGGCAATAAAGGAAAGCTTTTCCTACATCTGGAATGGAGGGGGTTTTACCCTTTTTAACAAACAAATCAGATCCACTGGGAACCCAGAGCAGTGGATATGGTGTTTTATTGTAAGCTCATATGTCCTTGACAGATAATAACAAGAAAGATGACATTTCAAACCCAAAGTGCCTGCCAATGAGGAATCTGCCTTATGGGGACTTCTTCCAGTTCCCACCAACAGAGCATATATTTGGAGAATAGACGGTCTTTTGGCCTGTAAGATGTCATTGGGTCTCCCTCTAAGGTTCTGCCAGGTTTTTTTGTGTTCAATTTTAATGTCTCAAGCAATTGTCCCCATTCAGGAACAGACCCATCAAATACTTTCAAATGATCATTATCTTCAGCTGTCGCAGGAGGCCACAATGTGCATCACACAATTAGATTTTATTTGTCTCATGTCCTCACATAACCTGACACATCAACATGAATTCATTTAACTCGATTTATCCTTCACTAGTTTGAAATGGATATAAGCAGGAAGTCAATATATATTTTCTTATTAGTGTCTTTATATTCTTTAGTTCTGTGGTTCTGGTTCTGTCAGTCTGGAAACATATAACCCCTCAGCAAACTTACTCTTTTCAATTTTTGATCGTTTCTAAAACCTTTTTTGATCCCTGATGAAGAAGTCTGGAATTTTGGGCTTTGGTCCTTAAAATTTCATCAAACATTGCGTTTGAAGCTGGAATTAGTTTTTCATCCTATTGAAAATGTCTCATGTGCAGCTGTAATGCTTCTATCAACATGTATTAGGAGCAATCTGAGAAAATCAGTCTCTCATTTTATTTTTTAGTAATGCAGTTATCTAAGACAGTAATTTTACAACACTCCTTAAGATTCCCTTAATCCTTAAAAAGTAATTTCCAAATGTATCCACCAGACCAATTATGAAATAAAACTTTGAGCCTGAAGCTGCTCTGACTATAGATATGCACCTTAATCTTACACTACAGAGTCAGGTCCATTTACATCAGGTCCTCTTTCATACTTTTTCCCACAGGAAAAAAAAAAAAAAAAAAAAAAAAGAGAATATTGACAGAATTGGCTTCATTAGTGCATGATCTTTAATTTTCAAAAGGACCAATCTTTTTTTCACCTCTATATAGAGAAATGTATGGAGCTTTTTCAGGTACCTGTTCTGTGGTCAGTAGTGACATAGGAATAATTGTGCAGCTCATAATTCTGTTGATTTTATAAAGTTAAATAAGAGATAATTTCAAGACCAAGCAACTGCAAGTTAGCCCGGCAAGACATCCAAAATTTAGACAACTGTATCATACACCATCAGCAGTATTGTTTTTTGGGGGGAGGAAGGGAAATACAAAAATGTCAAAGACTAAATCACAGGTTGCAAAGGGAGGTCAGCAGGGTCACAAGGATTTGCTGTTCTCACAAAGGACACTGCAATTAGTAATCTGCTGTCATGCTGCATGTACTGCTCTTTAAGCACACTTGACAGTGATGCATGGGAAGCAATCTAAGTAGGGAGCTAAAAAGGCAGTTACCACAAATATATGAATAGTGCACTGGAACTGTGATGTTAAAATAGTTTTAAGACCAAAACCTTACAAAAAAACCCAACAAATAAGAAGAGAACAATATTTACCATTATAGACAGTGAGCCACTTCTACAAATAATGTTAGAGGAAACTCACTTAAATTATGAAATTAGTGTCATTAGTATCACCAAAATTTGAATGAAAAGTCAGAAAATCAAGGAGCAACACACATTATCTGACTATCATCAGACATTGCCTGAATGAGCAGCCACTCATTTAATTTGATTCTTTAATCTAAAGAGTTTTTCTCCTGCAAGCCACATCAACCCTAATAAAATTAGATATATTGTTACCAATTATATTTGAATAAGAATGGATAGGAGAGCTCAAATTTGGAGATAATCTGTAGAACTAAAAAATACTGATTTTCTGGGTTGATTTTCAAATGGACATTCGGTCAGTCACGAGGGCTTGGGCTGCCTCATTCCTACCATTAGGGTTTTAACTGAATATCTGTAATGGGATAGGAGGAGCCAAGACTTCCAAGAGTGGCACACTGACTCCGCTAGCCTGGCTGATTCTTCAAGTCCCTATCCAAATGGGCTTTTTTCCTAATCATGCTGCTTATTTCTTACATCACAGGCATAACCACTGCATTAAGAGCTGGCTGGGCCCAGAGAGTGTTGGTGAACGGGGCTGCATCCAGTTGGCAGCTGGTCACTAGTGGTGTNTGGCTGGAGAGCAGCCAGGCAGAAAGGGACCTGGGAGTTTGGATTGACAGGAAGCTGAACGTGAGCCTGCAGTGTGCCCAGGTGGCCAAGAAGGCCAATGGCATTGTGGCCTGTATCAAGAACAATGTGGCCAGCAGGAACAGGGAAGTGATTCTGCCCCTGTACTCAGCACTGGTGAGGCCACACCTGGAGTACTGTGTCCAGTTCTGCGTCCCTCAGTTCAGGAAGAACATTGAGGAGCTGGAGCATGTTGATATGGCTGTTGTCAGAAGTATGACATGCATATACAGCTGAGAGGCAATAGTTGATCTGAAGAGGTGTAGATTTTCACCCTTTGAGAGGGGAGTCAGAAAGTATTTTCCTTTCATTTATAAAAATGTAAAAAAAAAAAAGTTTAAAAATGTACACAGCATTCTGTGCTTATATATGAAAATACTAAGTGGTTTTCTTCAATAGAGTATTTATGGGGTTTTTTTGTTCCCTTGTGAAACCAGTGACCATGCCTGAAACCAGCCCAGAGCACAGACTCAGGACTGCTCGAGCTGCCCGAAGGTGAGCCTGGGAAAAGCCCTGGAGAATTGACTCTGGGCAAATTTTCCATGAGGAGTGTGAAGAACTGAAGGCCTGACTCCACATGAGTCACTGGTTTTATCAGGGCTAAGGTTTTCTCCCCGATCTCTGTAATCAAAATTACCTAGGCTTTTTTTAAAAACCTTTTCTCTTTCTTGATTGTTCTACATTTCCAAACTTTCCGAGTCCCTACAGGTATTTACTGCTATAGACTAGGCTGCAAGCTTTAAAGTCAGCCAAGCCATGTCTCTCTTTTAAGTTTGCAGAAGCATGGATGCTTGTTTTTCAAGCCAGATACTTCCATGGCTTTATGGTCCCAGTCAAAAGTAACATATATCACTCTTTCAGTCACACAAATATACAAAAAGAAAAACTCAAAATTGCAGCATAGATTTTGGAGAGGGGTGTTCACTCTCTCCACCTTGTTGTTTCAGAAAAAGGATATTTGTATTGATTCTGCCCTTAAGAGTAATTAAATTAAAATAATTTCACTCATCCCTATTCCCTCTTTTGTGAGCCCTACCAGAGGCTCTTAGACACTTAATGCTGAGAAATGCACATCGCCGTGTTACTCAGCAGCACTCAAAATTCTTAACAATGCCAGACTGTAGATGGGTGAAATCTGAAGCTGAATGCTTCAAGGGACCATTATTACTAATGGGCTTTTTTATTAGAAATCAAATAAAAATGGTAGGAATTTAAAGTGCAAGGAAGAGAGGCATTGAAGTTTGTGAGTATCATTAAAGAATAATATTACAGTTTTATGAGATACTTTGGTCATGTTGCAGCTCATCACAGAAAAGGCACTGAGAATTTTCAAAAACATCCAACTATCTCAGAAACACAATGTAGACTTCAAGCTGAAATATGGCTTTAGCAGTGTAATTTAAAGCATCTAGTTAAAATACACTGACTCCCATGCTGTAGTCTTGCTGCTAAGTGACAAAGAAAATGTAAGAGGTTGGGAAGAGAATCCAGCTAGGCTGCAGTACCCCTTGAAAATATTTCTCTGACAATACATGCATTAACCGTATGCTAAGAGATCCCACCTCAGCGTTTAGCCTCAGCATCTCAGACACTGCTCAACACCCAGGAGGAAACAGCTCTCCTGGAGGGAGGCTGAGACAGAGGCTGCATCTGAATGTGTACAGTTCCCTTTTGAGAGCCTAAAGAGTTTCAGATATATTATGTGCTTGCAGTCCCAAATAAAGCTAAGTCACTCAATACATTTTAATATTTCATAACAAAAGGCAGAGATGCTTCAATGCAGTGCAAAAAAACAGAGCTGAAAGGCTGTTACAGCTTCACACTGCTGCTACTCATGGAGCTGTTAAGAACTAAATTATACAGAAAGCACTCTCAACCTTCCTAGTACAGATGAGTAAAATAATACTTTCTCCAGTACAATTGCTTGCATATTTCAACAGTACCAAGAAAAACAAGTTCTTTCCTGTCATTTGGGAAAATTTGTAGTGAACCCAGGCAGAAATTCACACTACACAGCAGGAGTATGTTTACCAGTACCCTGTCACTTTTACTTGAACAATATATGCAAAAAATATTTCCCAAGAATTTACAAGCTGTATGACATCCTGCTATTTTTCTTTGCAAACAAGATGGGAAGCTCTACTCTGTTATTGCAACTTCTACTTCACAGGTGCAAGTGTAATTATTGGAAGCAAACTTTCGTTTTCATAGCCACTCTGTAAATGCACATCATCTTGCCATTGTGAATACACATGAAATTTATCAAGCTGTATTTATAGCCTTCTTCCTGAAATTGAAGATACCTACAAAAACACCCTACTGCGAGGATGTGAAGAATGTGTGAAAGCACATGAATCAGGCCAATCCTGGCTGTTAAGAGATCCATGAGCCATGCTGGTACCTGGAGAAAATCCAGAAAGGGAAGGAACAATGTGATCTTCTGCAATGTATTCTTATTCTCAAGAGAAGGAACATTCACGCCTATCTCTTATTTGGTAACCTCCAGCATGTAATCTAGACATCTTCGGGTCTATGATTGCCTCAATAGTCTTATCAACCCCAGGGCTATTAAAATCAGGATGTACTTCATTTATATAGTCTTTAACTGGAGGTAGTATGTACTCCTTTGATACAGCCATGAAGGTGCAGAACTGTATAGCACATAGTCAATCTCATTACAGTGCTCACTCAATCCTTTCATCCCTTTCCTGTTAGTTCATTCTGCCTACAATATATAAATTTGGAAAGAAATTAGAAACTGTACCAAGCTTAGAAATTTTAAGATGCAACAATAGTAATAAGATATCTAGTAAGAGGAACATAGGAACATGATGTGATCACTACATGCGACCACACAATCTCACAATTTAGACAATGCTATATCGATCATAAGGTTTTCTTTTATCATTTTTTACTGGGAAGTGAATCTAGAAATACAGTGCCAAATGCAAAAAGACAAAAATAGATACTGATTAAACGTCTGAAAATATAAAATGCAAAATAGATTTTTGTATTATTTGTCACTTTTAGCATTTGCTTGGATATATTCCCACATACACATCAACTCTGCTATTAAGTTTATTATCCATAAAAATCAGTTTCTTGCCTTGCAAAGGTGAAAGACAAAGTATTCCTGAATCTATTTTTCAGATGTTCGTGTTTGTTTGCTTCCTCAGGCAGTGTTGCATTTGCCCTCAGTAGCTTGGATAATCTGATTGGAAAATCTGACACCGTTTACAATAATAAATGTTGAAGAGTGACCACATGCATCTGGTGTGTTGCAGCAGGATTGCATGGAATGGTTCTGGGTAGTCGCATGCCAGCTCTGGCCGTGTTGCCGTACAGAGCCCAAGAACGGCTGCAGTGGATGAGCCGCAGTGTTGTTACCCGGGCTGCTGGCCTATCTCTGTCTCTGGCAGTAAGCAGCAGTGAGTGACTAGGGAAAGTCTGCATCACACAAAACAGTCCAGGACGGTCAGGATGTAGCCCCTCAGCTTGCAGTAGTCAGTGTTTAAGGTACTGTGTTGTACATGTTATGTTCAATAACTGCTGTAACCTGTTGGTCCTCTTGGCCTCCTCAGATCCCATGGAAGAGTTACATGGCTTCATTAGATTTTCTCAGCAAAAAAAAAGGTGTTTTCTTTAGTTCTGTCTCAAGACACATCATAATTCTTCTTTGAAAAAGAGTGAATTGTTTCTGCTTACTGACCTTCTTCCTGCCCTGTCATATTCCCCTTGCAATTGCCCTTTCCCAAGCCTTGAAGTCCTTCTCCAAGGACATCCCCCACTTAGATACAGACAGACCTTGTTTCTTAGTTTGCTCAACAACTGTCTTTTCTTCTACAGATGCAGACATTACATTTTATCTGTCACTGCACTTCTCAGTAGGGTATATGTATGTGCACTTCATTGCATGCTATTATCCTTTTGTTACTCTCTGAATCATCATTACATTTGACTGGCCCAGTATCTTGCAACTGTGGTGACACTTCTGTATTAACAGCAATTTTTATCATCTCACTGTTCATCACCTCTTATGGAAAACAGGAAAATATGTGGAGAGAATCCTCCTTCCATTTACAAGACTGGCTGCGTGATTTCAAGCCAATCATATAATCTCTTAATTTGATAACTCTCCCACACTGAAATTTTTGGCAGTATAACCAGCATAGAAATCAAATGTGAAGATCTGTCACCCTTATGTTTCTTGTAACTATTCTGTAGACAACCAGGAGGTTTTTTGCTTCTCCGAGAAAGGATTGCAGAAAGTCAAGGTGCTTTGATTAGCTTCTTGCTAGTGTGGGGACCTTCTATTTCCAGCCATATTGAGTGAGAACAGAAGATGCTCAGTAGCTAGAATATTTGACATCACAATTATGTTACCTTAAGTCAGCTCTCAAGTCTAAACCAGTCATTTAGATGTCCTCTATCATCAGGAGGAGAACTGTTTCTTCAGAAGACAATTCATGTCACCTGTGGATAGACATCACAACTGACCCCATGGAAGGACCTTTGCTGAAATAAAAGCATCTGGATAACTTGTTTAGAAGACTAAACTCTCCCTGTCTCTTTTTCCCTTATTGAATGAAGGGCAGCCCACGACACATCCTACATCACTATCCGTACATACAGGTTGGAGGGCATGATGTTAGGGGACTGGCACAGTGGACAGAAAGCACTGCTCTTGAACCTGATGTCTTTCCTCATTGAAATTTAATCCTTTTCCTCTAATCTGCTGCAAATTTTTATATATATATATCAAATGAGTAGGATCCTCTTGCTCTGATTTCAGATGCAAACTAACTTATCTAATGGGTTTCAAAGTTACAATTGCATAAGCCTGATTTCACTGGAAAGTCAAGCCAAAAAAAGCACATCTCAAGTGTAGTAAACAATATACTTCTAACATTACCTGTCATGTACTCTCCTTCCATCCTTTTGCTATGGTGCCCTCTTTTCAGAAAGCCAAAAGGGGTGATTGGCAAACAAACCTGTAGAGAATCCACAAAATACATCTCTAATCTGAGAAATAGGGTCAGGTTTGATCTTGAGTTCTTCTGATAGCGACTGAATTATTAAAAGGCTATTGTCTGCTTTAAAGTGACATTCTGTCTGAACATATTGTACTTTTTGCTGTTCATAAAGAAAATCAAATGTAATATAACTTAAGTAAAAATAGCCCCATCTTTAAAGCTGCTAATCCTCTTCATTTGATAATGTTTTATCCATACTCTACTTTATTGCTTTCACTAGGTAATTAGTCAGTCAATTCCCCAGACTGTGTTTGGAGGTATTTTATGCTGAAGCAGGGAAAAGATTAAATATATATTAAAAAAAAAAAAAAAAAAAGTTAATGACAGAGGCAGTTGCAGTTATGTAAATTTTGGTTTATGAAAACACTTCATTTTCAAATTGAATATGTCTTAAAGTGGTTTCTTCCTTTTTCCAACTTTTAAAACTCTCCTCAAAACACAATTAGCTAGCATTATTCTCATAACTGCAAACTATAAAATCTTAATAAATCTTTTTAATGTATACAGGTGTAATGGATAGATAAGTTGATTTCTCTCCCTTTGGAAATTTTTTATCTACAAGGAACTTTATGTTTGTTTTCTTGGAGTTTCTGGCATAACCTTTCACATACATTTAAATAGATTTCTCTGAAGGGGAAGTGAATAGGAGGAAAATATTACTCTGTAGAATTTTCCTCCCATGATTCAGTAGATGGGTTTTGTACCTTTTTAAATAGTTTATACTTTACTTTTTGGCTTTACATTTGAAAGTTTATGCTATTTGGATTTCCTGAACAGAAAATAAATTATTGCTACATTTTGTGTGTGTGTGTGTGTACACACTCTGTGAATAATGGGGGCAGGGGGGTTGCATATTAAAAATCAGGCCCAGATTATTTCCTGTTCTGAAATAAGCTGGAAGTGTGAACAATGAATTTCAGAGACTAAGCGAATGTTTTCCTGAGTCTCAGAATGTCATGTTTGCATCATTTCTAGTGTGGTCTTCTAAAATTCCTCATGGCTAGTGGGAAGATATCATTTCTCAATTATATAGGTGTTGTATTGGCATAGTGTTGTTCTGTCTGTCTTACACACAAGGGAAGATCCCCTGCCTGGCTGACCATACCTGGTGCTTCACTATTGTTGTGTCATCCCAAGGATTCCTCACAGTTTCAGTGCTGACAAAGACGCTCTGTCAGTCCCTGCATAGTCACCTGCTCCTGCACTCAGCATCTGCAAACTGCAGCCAGTGTTACTATGTCTTCTGCAGGGCAAGGATCTCCTTGCCAAGGAAGAAGAAATAAAGGTTCAGAGATTCCTGAGGATATAGTCATCACAAGGACATTTTCGAAAGCCATGACTACTGGACTAGCTGCTTGACACCAAAACCACAAATCCAGTTTATAATGTCAATGGAGGAAAAAAGTTTCTGATGTCGCTCTCCAGGTAACTCCAGGATCACAAGGAATTATTACATCATATGTCAATATCACAATTCTCACATAAGAGTCATTGGAACATGTTGCCCAGCAAAGTTGTGGATGTCCCATCCCTGGAAGTGTCCAAGGCCAGGTTGGAGGCAGTTTAGGACCTCTACAAACAGAAATAAAGCAATTCAAGAAGCAAGACAGATGCAGGACAGGTGGGAAGATGACACCGTTGTATACACCCAGCCTCTGGACAGTATGGGCATCCAGTCCTGTAGACACCAGCCCCAGCAGTTTTCAGAGGAGTGTATGAAGTGGAGAACTGCTCATCTGAACTCTGTTCATTAGAGTCATGGTGCTCATTTAAAAAAAAAAAAAAAAAAAGAAAAAAATAAAAAAAGGTACTGTCTGCCCAAGCATTTACTCAGTCTTATTTATTTTTTAGTGCACAGAAGGTATCATTGCATCTGAGGAGCTGCCATTTCTGAGGTTCATGCCTGCTCCCATCTAGCAAAAATATTGACCACAGTGGGTGACTTTGCCTGAGATCAGGTTCTGTGTGTGTGTTTGAACACCCTCAGCCGTTCACCAGAAACTGTGACAGTCCCCCAATCCACCTTGCAATCCTTCCCTTTGAGCTCAGCCCTGTGACTCCCTCAACCTTTGCACACACATCCACGTTAGAAAACCTTATCACGGAAACGTGTCTGTGTTGATCCACGGGAGAAGAATGCTAAATATGGTGAAGGCCAGATACAGCTTGAATGGCTACTATTTATCTCATAGTTTTGCCTTTTTTGGATCATACAGCTTTCATGTAATTTTATTAATTGCCTTTAAAAGCATTCCACCTTCACATACACAGCATAATTTACAGTTGACTTTTCAAGTACTCAGCACGGGATTTCCATGCTATTTTAATTCACTTTTATGTACACAGAAGCTGGCTGAATGCTATTAGGAAATAAATAGGTTGTATCACATCAGTAAATCTGAAATATAAGATATTGTGAGCCTTTAAAGTTGTGAATTTTGTGCATGTCTGCAGGGATAAAAGAAAATAGAATTTAAGGTAAAAGTGCCCCATGGGGGTGCTAGCTTTTCAGCACAGAGCTACCATGCCACCTATGCTCCATATGCACCCTGTAATGAAAGGCAAGGGGGAGTGGGGAGCACTAACCCAGTGTGTCTCATGGGACTCACAGAATTTTGTCACACCATTCAAACCAATAACCCTTGGCAAGACACTTGCAGCAGTGCACCAAGGGACAGTGCATTGTGGTGTCAAGAAACACATGAGGCAACATAAAAACCACTTATCATCTTCATGGGTCCTCAGTGCTCTTCAGAATGGCAGCTTGGAATTAGAGTGGAGACAGCAGGGCACAGAGAAGAGAAATGGAGAAGTGGGGAAAAAAAATAACTTTACTTGTGCTGCTGCATCTTCAGTGTTGCAGGCACAGCTCCTTCCACTGGAAATCAAAAATGGTTTCTGAGATCCCCTCTTCGAGCAATGTTGCTTCAGCTGGGTTGCTGTCCCGCTCCTATACAACTCAAGCTTTCTGAAGGATAACTAGACTTATATTTTTAAAAATCATATAATTTCAAGCTTTAGGGCAGAAAATTACATGTATTTTTAATAAAGTAATTTAAAACACAAGAATAACGGCACAGGAGTTCATGATATTCATGATACCACTGAGCTTGAACTTCTGTTAAAAAAATAGCTTTACCCAGGGGAAATATATTTTTTTTCAAGTTTCCATAGATAAGTTTGACACAGTGAAAGACTTCAGGGCTTCAGAACTTCAGAAAAAGACTTCAATGATTTTTAAGCTTTGGTATTATTAGTAAGAAACAATACCATTTAAAACATTGCTTTTTTCCTTAAAATTCAAAAAGCTATATTAAGACTAAAAAGTATAATATGCTCCATGAGGAGACACATCATGTGTTTAAATGATTACAAGAAATATTTCATTACATTTTCAGTTAAAAATGCATGAAAAACTACACAAAACATAAACCACACAATGCACATAATGTCATAGTAAATATTTAAAAATTATGTCCTGTCACTCCATTATAAGGCATCCCTTATATAGCAGCCTTTCTGGAGCAAATGTTCTTCCAGTAGTGAAAAGAAACCTTTTCCAATGCTCCCCTAAACTCACTTCCACCTTTTTCACATTCTCTAGCCTGGCTCTTGAGGGTCTACAGCCCAGAAGCCTTCATGGACTCTCATTGGCACACACCTAACAAATACCTTACATATCACTGGCTCTCCTCAGAACCCTAAAAGACCCATTCGCCAGTCCACTGGGAGCCCTCTCCATTTCTTTGGCAGATGGTATGCCATGCACAGTATGCATTTATGATCTGAAGTTGACTCTACTCAACAATCTCTACCTTCTCAGAGAATGGCACCATCTGCTCTTTGATCTCCCCAAAGCACCAGTGTTTCTGCAGCTGCTCTGTCATTAGTTAAAGAGTTCATTTCTTTGTATCCAATTGTTCAATGAAAGACTTCACCAGTCAAGAGAATTATTTTCTTCTGGAATCCTGTTATTTTTTTTAGGTTCCCCTAATGTTCGCAGAATCACAGAATATGTCGAGTTGGAAGGGACCCACAAGGATCATATAGTCCAACTCTTAGCCCTGCACAGGACCATCCCCAACAGTCACACCATGTGCCCAAGAGTATCGTCCAAACACTTCTTGAACTCTCTCAGGCTTGTCCCCACTTCCCTGAGGAGCCTGTTCCAGGGCACAAACACCCTCTGAGTAAAGAAACTTTTTCTAATATCCAACCTAAACCTCCCCTGACACAACTTCAGGCCAGTCCCTCAGGTCCTGTCACTGCTCACCACAGAGAAGAGATCAGTGCCTGCCCCTCCTCCTCCCCTCACAAGGAACTTGTGACTGCAATGAGGTCTCCCCTCAGGCTCCTCTTCTCCAGGTGGAACACACCAACTGACCTCAGATGTTCCTCATATGGCTTCTCCTCAAGGACCTTCACCATCTCCTTGCCCTCCTTTGGACACGCTCTAACATCCTAATATCTTTCTGATATTGTGGTGCCCAAACCTGCACACAGTATCCAAGTGCAGAGCAGAGCAGGACGATCCCCTCCCTCAACCAGCTGGTGATGCTTTGCCTGATGACCCCCAGGACATGGTTGCCCTTCCTGGCTGCCAGGGCACTGCTGACTCATATTCAACCTGCCAGAAAATTGGCTTCACATTCCTTCATGTCCTCTTAATCTCTATCATTGTTCTCTTGGTAGGTCTGCTGCAGAGTGACTGCTGGCACTGCTGTATCAAAAACTGCCTGATAATGGTGGTAGTATTATTTGTTTGCAAATACATGAGCCATAAGTGATGGAAACTTAAATCCTGGAATCAGCTCAGATCCTGATACCATCACTGCTTTCATTTGACTTCTGCACATGCTCTTCAACATATCATGTGTTTTAGTCAAAACCAAGCACACAACGCTGAGGCTGTTCTTGCAATTTGGAAGCACTTACAAGATACTGTAGAGCAGAGATCATCTATACTCTTCCAGTGTCAGTAACTTAGCAGAAAGGGGGCATATGGTCCTCAGCATTTAGTGGAAGAAATCATTTTGTCTTCTGTCCACATAACACTCAAAGCTGTCACAGCAGAAGAAATACAGGGAATCCTTTCCTGACTTAGCCATGGGCCAGATACAGTCATAAAAAGAATAATCTCCTTCCTATTATCACTAGGAGTGGATCATTAAGCCATTTTTAATTTTCTTGGCAGAGGCAAAAGGTTGAGTCTTCTGTTACTAGATACTTTGGTACTGACCAATTTACAACATCTAAAGAGAAAGTATTTAGCCAGTTCAATAAACTGTATGACTTTCAAAGATGTAAATTGGGAATTCATGGAGCTAGCACTGCCGTCAGGGAAGGTGGAGAGTACGGGAAGTGCCTGGCTGACCAGGGTTTGGTTTCCACACACAGTGAGTTCTGCCATCAGTGTTGCCCTAACAATAAATAATGGTCTTTGTCGACACACATGAGTAGATCCTAAAAGAAGTATGAAGCCTGAAGTCATTAAGTCTTACCATGTTACTGAGCACAGCAGAATGCATATGCTTCTGTATTTATATTCCTGTCTACAGCCAATAAATCAGAATCTGTCATACCTGCATTAACCAAGCCATCTGCTTTACCACATTAAAAAAAAGTGAGTAGGTGGGAAAAAACTTATGATAGTTTCCTTTTTTTCCCTGTTCCTGTTGCTAGAGAAACCAATTCTTTAAAGTATTTTCTGATGTCTGAAAAGGAAGCTGTCATGTTTCCCCTCCCCCGCAAAAAGCCTGAAATGGTCTGTGTTTTGTGACAGTCCAATAGTTGGTGGAAGAAGGGGAGAGGAAATCAAAAGTACTGATTTTTCCGCCTCTTCAACTGACTTGTTGACTGACCTTGGGCAAATTGTTAAGGGTTCCTGTGAGTATAAGCTATATTAGGGAATCACAACAAGTGCAAACCATAACATTAGAAAAAATGATGCCCTTCAGAGGACGATTGAAATTGTAAAACAGAGCATTTGTATATGTTGCTATAGTACCCATGCTGTCTTCAGCTGCAGAGCTAGGTGTTGCTGTCATTGGTGTTGGTTCATGTCTGTTAAAATATTTTAGTCCAAACAAAATTGAACTAATGAGTGTTGGAGAAAAACAAACGAAATAAACAAATCCAAAATTAAAACCAAAACTACATTTTCTTTGCTTTCTTCACAGCCCATTAAAGTGACAGATAAGATTATTTTTTCCCTTTGTCTGTTTTTACACAAAGAGAGCTAAGAGGTGTACTACTGCTGCAGTGATAGAAGAGTTTCTTATTATTGGCAAGCCTTTACAGTTCCTTCCATAAATTTGTATAATTATGAAATAATATAATTGATAGTGTTTCCTTCAGAGTTTTTTTCCAGCTCTTCCATTAATTTGTAAATATTTGATATAAGATGGTAGGATACACTGCTCAAATGACCTGCAAAAGTGATCACAGAAACCCAACTAATATTTCCAACTACCAACTACTGTTGCTTTTAAAACTTACTATTCTTAAGTTTATGCCACTATTTTATGCCTTCTATTACTGAAAAAGCATTTTTCAGATGATTAATCAAATATTATCTGATCTTGTCATTAATCTACTATATGATTCCCAAAGGAAAGGACATAGGTTCTATGAAACCCGCTTTTTTTATTGGTTTCTTTTCTCCTTTGAAGTTCAAATTAAAGGAATAAAACAGAAAAGGCACTAGCCAAATAGACCATTTTCAGCCACTCCTTGTACAACAATTTACTCACTTATTTCAGGACCATGTGGATAAAAGTTTCATATTTGTTCTGTGTTTTGGGAGATAAGATTGGAAACTGCATCACAATTATCTCCCAACCTAAACTGGTGTGGTATAGAGAACTGATTTTATCTTGTTACTGTACATGTGACACTCAGTAGCTTTTCACCATGAAAGATTTCAGGATTTTTTGATGAATTCTCAGAAGCATTCTTCACAAACTTAACATTACTCTCGAGTTTCTTCTGGAAGTTGGGTTAGATGGGATTTTCATTTCTAGTCCAGATAGATCTTGGTCATATAATATTTTTGCAGAGATTCTACCTGGACAAAAGTGAAAGACAATTCATTTGATAATCCTGTTGTAGGCTTACTGTAGTTATAGCCTGCTATAAAACACATATGCACATGAAATAAAACCCCAGCAGAACACAATGACTGAAGAAAAGAACAAACACATTTGTGTTTAATACACAAATGCACAGTGTTTTAATGCATTTTACTACAGTACATCTTTCCTTTTTTTTCCTTTTTTTTCCTTAAGAAACATTTTAAGGAGTTTGTGTTAGATGTGAGATTTAGGGATCTGTGAGCATGAAAATGTGGAATTCCTTCTCTTGGAGCCTGTAGCTTTGAGGTGACCAGATGTAACATTGATTTCACAAACAGTCTTTCACAGGAGTCTGTGAAAGCTGAGTGACTTCTACTTACTGGCTGCAGGGTCAGTTTATAGGGTTGTCACATAACAGAAGTTTTTTTCTTTATGTCCCATAAGTGGGTGAAGGTGCAGCAGTAAGGTCAGGAAAATTTATTCACTGTGGGAATTCCACTGCTTTTACTTATTTGCAGTAAAATTAACTGAAACATTTAAGCACTTTCAAAATTCTGTGTGTGTGTTCATATGTGTATATGGGTATGTGTATATCTGTATATACCTGCAGTTTCAAACTGATACCCAGGGCTGAAGTTAGAGAGAGAGAAGTGTTTCTGAAGGGTGTGTTTCATGTTCTTTCTTACAGTTTAAGGATGAACCTACACTAATATACACTTTCTGTGTCATCTGCTAACTCAGCCATAATCATGAATTTGTGACAGAATTGTCCGGAAGAACAGGTTAGCTCAACCTTACTTTCATCTTGCGTGGCTGCCCCAAGCTTTACTTAAAGGGAGGTTTCCTTTGCTGCTTGCTGAACGTGGACTTTTCCATAGGGTTTAGTCTTAAACCTTCCTCCCTTTCACTGAATCACAGGATGGGTAAGGTTGGAAGGTGCCACAGTGGGTCACCTAGTCCAGCCTCCCTGCTCAAGCAGAGTCATCCCAGAGCACATGGCACAGGATTGGGTTGAGACAGTTCTTGAGTATCTCCAATGAGGGAGACTCCACAATCTTTCACACAGAAGCAGCTCTGTCCTAGCTTCACCAGCCTTGTGCAACATGTTTTTAAGGCAGGTTACAGCAGGAAACATAGGCACTTCAGCACAGCACAGGTACTAGGAAGCATTCATACATCTCTCACAGTCCCAGTGCTTCCTGCAGAATTCTGACATTCCCCCTCTGAGGGAAGCTGAAGATCAAACAATTCAGGAGCTCCAGCTTCAACCAGATCTCACTGCTGCTGGGGCCTCGATCAAACACATATCCCAAGCTGTAGCACTTCAGAAAAGACTACTGCTACTTTTCTAGCTCCCTAAACACTGATGCCAATGTGTATGTCTAATACCAGGGACAGAGGAATGTCTGCAGCAAGCAGGAGGTAAGGGACATAGAAATGTCTTCATACATGATCTGCTTCTTGCTCTTTGAATCCAAATTCCTCTTCCTTCCCCAATAAAGTAAGTAGTTTAGGAAGTGAAAGTTAAAAGCACTTGAACCTTATTGGAAAACACCTTTCTTTTGGAGTTATTTCTATTAAATTATACTGAATGTCTACTGGAGTATCACAGAATATGCCAAGTTGGAAGGGACCCACAAGGATCATACAGTCCAACTCTTAGCCCTGCACAGGACCATCCCCAACAGTCACACCATGTGCCCAAGAGTATCGTCCAAACACTTCTTGAACTCTCTCAGGCTTGTCCCCACTTCCCTGAGGAGCCTGTTCCAGGGCACAAACACCCTCTGAGGAAAGAAACTTTTTCTAATATCCAACCTAAACCTCCCCTGACACAACTTCAGGCCAGTCCCTCAGGTCCTGTCACTGCTCACCACAGAGAAGAGATCAGTGCCTGCCCCTCCTCCTCCCCTCACAAGGAACTTGTGACTGCAATGAGGTCTCCCCTCAGGCTCCTCTTCTCCAGGNAGCTGGCCCTCGTGGCTGCCAGGACACTGCTGACTCATATTCAACTTGCCAGCGAACAGGACCCTCAGGTCTTTTTCCACAGCACTGCTTTCCAGCATCTCATTCCCCAGCCTGTATGAACATCCAGGGATGCCCCATCCCAGGTGCTGAATCTGGCACTTCCCCTTGTTAAACTTCATGGTGAAAACATTCATAGACACATTTATAATGTGTCAAACTCTCAATTGTTTCTATAGTATAAGCTTCAGCACTTCATTTTGCTCTATACCATGCCTTGTGGGTATTGAGTTGTAGTGTGACAAGTCTTATAGAGCTTCACAATTTAGATGAGGGGATTCGGTCCACCATTAGTAAGCTTGCAGATGACACCAGGCTGGGGGGGAGTATCAATCTGTTGGAAGGCAGGAGGGCTCTGCAGAGGGACCTGGACAGACTGGAGAGTTGGGTTAATTCCAACAGGAGGAGGTTCAATTTTGGCCTGCACTTTGGCCACAACAACCCCCTGCAGTGCTACAGGCTGGGCACAGAGTGGCTGGAGAGCAGCCAGGCAGAAAGGGACCTGGGAGTTTGGATTCATGGGAAGCTGAAGATGAGCCAGCAGTGTGCCCAGGTGGCCAAGAAGGCCAAGGGCATCCTGGCCTGTGTCAGGAACAGCGTGGCCAGGAGGAGCAGGAAAGTGATTCTGCCCNTTAGCCTGGAGAAGAGGAGGCGGCTCAGGGGAGAGACCTCATCACTCTCTACAACTCCCTGAAAGGAGGTTGTAGCCAGGTGGGGGTTGGTCTCTTCTCCCAGGCAAACAGCAGTAGGACAAGAGGGCACAGTTTCAAGTTCTGCCAGGGGAGGTTTAGGTTAGATATTAGGAAGAAATTCTTTACAGAGAGGGTAATCAGGTACTGGAATGGGCTGCCTGGGGAGGTGGTGGATTCTCCTTTCCTGGAGGTATTCAAGAAGAGACTGATGTGGCACTTAGTGCCATAGTCTAGTAGCCACAGTGGTAATGGATCAAGGGCTGGACTTGATGATCTCAGAGGTCCTTTCCAACCCTGCTGATTTTATGATTCTATGATCTTTTTAAACAGCAAGTACATTTTCTCAAATAGTTTTTCCATCAGGAAGAAGCAAAAATACACTTTTCCAGTTAAGGGCATTTTCTTTCATATCTCAGTTTGAGATTTTACAGTATTTTTAATGCTGAAAACAAAGAATATATTTTTTCATGTGGCATCTGGAGGGCCTGATTGGCAGTTAATGAAAAATAAGAAGGATTCATTGCATGGAAAAAAATTATTATCAAACCACTGAACCAATGCTTATTACACCTTGGCCTTCCAGTCCTAATGTGAGCCAAATGTTACATCTCAATCTGAAAAACATGTAGTATTTTATAGATGTCTAAGGAAATAATTTTTCATGTATATCAATTTTGTTGTGACATTTGCTCCTTATGACAATTGATCTGAAACCAAACACATGTTCCAGCAATTAAGCTGGCAGAAACAATGTAAAAATCTGGTGCTTTCAAATACTCCCACTCTTCCAATGTGGGGAAAAAAAACCCCTGGAGTTGTGCAATACAGCAAATTCCAGCTTTCCAAATGCTGCTTACTGAGCATCTGTGGTTTGCTTGACAGCATTGGAGGCTTCAAGCTTTAACAAACATGAAGAAATATTCCATCTCTATTTAAAGGAATAGCTATTCTATTATTATTTGCTAATGTAAATGAACACAAAGAAGGGAAGGTGAATGCAGTGGCATATAGTACCCACTAGGTGATCAGTTGGTTGTCAGGTGAGTTGTACAGTGTGATTTGATGGGCTTCTTTGTTTTCTATGCACTTTTCGACTGGTGATTAGACAGAAAAGGGACACAAAACAACAGATTAACCCTCAGTCTTCCAATAAATGTACTAGTCAAACTTGCTGCCATAGAAATAAAATATTTTTTAATATATACACAATTTATCTGGAGAAAAAACAAAAAAGACCAGAATTTATTGAAGAGTCATTGCAAGCAATGGGACTATTTTTTTCCCTATCCATGAACCAGGACCAAAATTTCCATCCAGTGTTCTGTTTGCAGCATGAAAAAGATGAAGGAAGACAGGAATTTCCAAAGGGCTATGAAAGGAATGCAGTAGTCCACATTGCTGTTCCTGCATTTAAATGTTTATCTTACTATGCTATTGCCAGTTTTCCCAGCTCAGCTACCAACAGCTTTTGGCCTCAGTTCTGTAAACACTCCACTCTCACACTTAAATTGTTACATGTGAGGAATCCCTACTGAAGTCACCATAACTATTCATGTGCATAGTTATACTTGCAGAGAAATGAGTGGAGGCTCAGGATCTTAGAATGAAAAATGAAATGAATAAATGAAATATGAGTTTAAAAGAGAAGCAGTCATGCCTACCATGATTGCAGCTGAGCAACTGCTATTTCGCTCATGTATAATGGATGCTGCACTGTAAAAACACGTGGTACTCTCTCTCTGTCTTGCCATCTCATTCAGCCTCTTTTTTTTCCCTGAAAAATTTTAAGATGACATCAGACAACAAGCAAATAGCAGAATCACAGAATATTCTGCATTATAAGAGACCCACAAGGATCATTGAATCCAACCCTAAAGTGAATGGCCCAATGCACAATTTTGGTTTTATTAGCACCATACTCTGACCTACTGAGGGTCATAATATGTTCAATAGCATATAATTACATCACCTTAATATGGTTTTAAAGAAAATTGTACTGAGAAAGCCCACTAGACTTCTTTTTTTAGTTTCCCCTCCAAGATGGTGCAAAAAGTCACCCTAACATATCAAGCTGTACACTCAAAACACCTGTAAACTCCCACACATTGTGCTGTCAGAAGTTAATTTGTTTTCCCTATGGACAATCATACATGAAGCAAAGTCAGAAGTTATTTTCCTAGAACAAAAAAATCCCCAATATTGTTATTTTGAGACTGTCATTTAGTAGCAGCATTAGTGGTTTAGTCAGCATTTTCTTGCAGCTCAATTTATCTAATTTTACCTTTAAAGCAGACATATGTGAAAAGTGTGTTTTTTGTGGCATTGGACCCAGTGATCCCCAATGCAGTTTTGAAATTTTTGAATTTGCAGATAGAGATAGCAAATTAACATTAGTCAAAGCACCAGGGGACCTTCATTATGTACTTTCCCTAGTTGTAAAAAGGATGATTTGGATTTGGTCTTCTATATGAACTAACTTTGCCATTTATAATGGATTTTCCATTTGCGGCAGCTAGATATGCCAGTGGGATTTTCTGATATTGAGCTGAAAAGGACCAGGATTTCACCCTGCATCCTTTTGGGGGGAACATCGTGACAAGAGAGACAGCCTTCACGTGGAAGACAGAAGGTTGTCACCAGAGGATCTATTGGAATGGTCACATGTAAAGCTTTGTTGCAAGTGCATTTGGAAATTTGTTTCTTGTTAAAATAATAAAACCACTTTAAACATTGGAAAATGCAAAAGGTCATAAAAATTACTAGAATATATTCATAGTTCTCTCCCTTTCTAGTCAGCTGTGAAACAATAAAAATATTTTCATTGTTCCAAAATATGTGTTTTTCAAGACTTTCTAATGGTATTCATTTTCCACTGTTGGCTCCTGAAATTCTAGGTCAAACCTATTAACTTCTGTGAGGTTCTGTGTGGCTTAGAGATGGTTTCAGGGAATGCAAAATCAGTACCTCAGATTGACAGTATTTTTAGAACAGAGCAGATCGCTGCACAGTTACATGTAACGAAGCTGTTCTGAAATAATTTGCCACGGTATCAAAAGTAAAGCTGGAAAGATTTCATCAAAAATCTAATGCTTCTTAGAGAAGCAAATTATAAGTCAGTCAGTGATGAAAGGAACTAGGAAAATGTCTCACTCAGGGCTGACACCAGCTTTTTCCAACTGATTTTAAAGAAAAGCCTTCTTCATTTCTATTGTGCTTGAAACTGGCACAACATCAGCTTTTATTTCCAAAGGACTATTTATCTGATTTCACAATAAATCATAGTTTTTATTCCTTTGCAGATGTTACATATGCAACACATTCATTTTCATAAATTACAATAAATTCCCAAGAGAAAAGCATTGCTAGGCAAGTGTTATTCTGAAAGATTGAGTATGCATACATGTAAGTGTGTGCACATGCACTCAAGGTTCTTTTACCACACAAGGCATATTACCTAACGTTCCACCAATTTTCTGATAACTTAAATAAGACAAAATGATATAGTAAGATCGTATGAAAAATTAGGAGTCCTATAAAATTTATTTCCCTTGAGAAAAAAAAGAGAGAAAATCATTACTTAACAGAAATTTTCTATCCCAACTATAGAATCTTGCTTCCATGCTGGATTCCATCAAAATTAAACCATTATGACGCAGGCATAAAGGTCCCACAGAAATTCAGATGCAAGATCAGTGCTGAAATTCTCTCTTCTTTAGGATAACTAAGTGATTATTAATTCCACTTGTATTCAATGTTAAGTATTTTCCACAAAAGAAATTATTACTTTAAAACTGACGGTTTGGTGGTGTTGTGTGGGGGTTTTTTTGTATCTAAGTGCAAGTATTAAACTGGTCACTACCTATTACATATTAAAGGATAAAATACAATCCGGAACCGAAAGGCCATGCACCAGCTGGCATTTTATTCCATGCTCATGGGGAGCTGACTTGATTCACCTTTGATTAGGTCTCTAGAGATTTAATATTCCCTAATTTGTCATCTATTAAGTGTTCTATTTGTCACCAAAGAGAATAAAATCAATCTTTCCTCCCCCATCCTTACTACTACTAGATATACTCATGTACGACAGGGTAAGGGATAAGCAGAAACTACAGCAGTGGTGAGGAAGGTCACTTTTATTTACCAAGTTTCCTATGTGAGTGATTAGGGGATTTTCTGTGGGTGTTGTTATTGTTCCAAGTCAGCAGATCTACCTTTTTCAAAGCTAAGCTAGGCTTTATTTACAACTTCTGCCATTCAAAAATAGACACAACCACAAACTGTTAAACAACCTTCTCACTGAAGAAGGTGGCTACTTTCACAGACCCTTCCATTGGTCACCAACCTTTCTGTACCTTCATGTTGGCACTCCCACCCAACCTCATAAAAAGTGAAAGAGTTCCTTACCAAAACAGTTTTTCCAAAAGGAGTGTGCAGAAAAGTCTGCTGAGGCCCAGTGGTCAGCAGTTCATTCTCCCATTTAAATACTGAAAATTCATTGCTCTTCTGATACATGTGAACATAGGTGATTGCAGCTGAACCCTAATGCTGTGCAGTGCAGCCACCACTGCTAAACCTGCACACATTAGCTGTCAAGTTGCCAAACAAGTGTCACCCCATGTAAAGGGGCACTGGAAAGAGTGGTGTTGGTAAACATGACCCTACAGATGGACACAGATTTATTATTTTTCAAAAAATTGGAACTACTTCATTTATACAACTATTCTAAAACATTACATGTTAAGAAGTCGTTAATAATTAGTTTAAGTCTAATGGCTCCTTCAACAAAGAATAGTTAAGACAAATACCTTTTCACCTGGATCTTTTCAATACTTTTTCTCTCATAGGACAATGGATATGCACTTGATATTTAATTTAAAGCCTGCTGGAGCTGCAACCACTTTTGCAAAGGTGTGAGAGAAAAGCATGAAAGAAATCCTCCTTAAAAGCCACTGCATGTTCCCTAATAGGCCACTGCTTGTCTCTTGAAGCCTAGGAATAGGCAGCATTCTGTGCCTAACCCACAGTCAGAACGAACCCTAAGTAGTACCTCCATTCTATTCAGAGGGTTTGCTGGGCCTCCAGCATGTCTAGAGACAGTAGCCACTTCAGTTTCCACTTGTCATTTCGATCCCTTTACTTAAGGTTGAATTTGTAAAAGCTGCATTCTCTGTGCATCAAGCAGCTTTGCTCTAATAATCCTAACTCCACAGAAGACCAAATACTAAGAGAGCAAACAGCACGATTTGTGCACAAAAGCATAAGCACATAAGGCTTTTTTTTTTTTTCCCAAGACAATTTGTGAAGGATATTTTAGGGAAGAGAATGGGGGGAAAGGAAATTTTATGTTGCTGTGGTAACTCGAGTGAAAAAAAATTCGTGCTGCAACACCTATGTTCAGCACAGTTTACTTTTAAAATATCATTGATTTCCTCAGCAAAGGAAAACAAACAGCCAATTTTATAGATGTCTTCTGCTTCCCAACCCCAGGATGTCAGAAGCTCAAACTAAGACAAAGCTCTCCCCCAGCACAATTACTTGAAGTTTTCAAAAGAGGAACCAATGTGCACCTGGCCAATGCACATGGTCTTGGGTAAGTTGTACCTACTTCAAACATTTAGCTTGTGGTCTAACCAGTAGCCCATGAAAAATTCCGTGAAATCCCACCACTCTGTTTATATTTGGGTGCAGCCTGATCCTTTTTTCTCCCTATGGCAAAACTTCAGCCTGCCAAAGGCCTCCTCCCCAAAGTAAGTTATAGCCGAATCAGCACTAAATCCAGAAATGGAAGAAAAGCCAGTTCTTTCCCCAGCGGGTTGTATTTGTAAAGAACCCACAATACAAACAGCTGTAACTNGGCAAAACTTCAGCCTGCCAAAGGCCTCCTCCCCTAAGTAAGTTATAGCCAAATCAGCATTAAATCCAGAAATGGAAGAAAACCCATTTCCCCAGAGGGTTGTATTTGTAAAGAGCCCACAATACAAACAGCTGTAACTGGAGAAGCATAGAAAACTCAGTCAACTACACGACGGATCAATTAAAGGAAATACTTTAAAGGGAAGAGATAGTGTCCCACTGATCAGTGCAAAAAAGGTGTGTTTTGATGAGAAAGAAAGTCTGAAACTCAAAGTGGAAAACACAGATGCAAGGAGGAGCAGAATGAAAGTATGAGGATTAAAATGGAAAGTCAAAAATTGAATTTTCAAGCAAATTAAAAGAGAAACCATATTACAGATAGCCTAGAGAATGTGAAGACAGGTTTTTGAATTCAATGAAAAAGATTGAAAAACTACTAAAGGGATTTGGTGAATTGAGAGGTAAAAAGATTAGGGCAGGAAACACAGAGATCCTTGTCAGCAGCTCTTTCATACATTGAAAGGAAGGTAACTAGAAAGCAAACAGGATGTATGGAAAGAACTACAGTAATTCAAGGAAAGGTAGTGAAAATGGAGATTTGTATGCTTCGATAATTTCTTGTTTATAGCATCAGACTCTGCAGGCATGCTTGGTGTCTGGCCTGGAGACTCATCCTCCAGGCACTGAGGATAACAGGTGCAGAGAGATATGAGCAGGAGCTGCATCACTCCAACCTCCAAAAGTGTGAGCTTCTCTGGTCAAATAAAGCTTGGTTGGCAAAGTCCTGGACACATTTTGATACATTTGAAACATTCAGAGGCATAATTGCATTTTTAACAGATGCTGTAAAAAATACAGACACTCACTTACCCTAAGACACGAGCAGTCCTAAAGCTGAGAAAGACAACAACAAAAATCACACGTGCACTGTCTGTGGCTAGGAACAAATGTGTCATGGAGAGAAACTCATTGTTCCACTTTCCAAGAGTGCCTAAGAGTTCAGAATTGCTTTTTGCTTTGTTTTTTGTTTTCTGAGAACCTAAAAGGTTGTTCGATAGAAAGAGTGGGCAGCAGGCAGGCCTTGTTCTTCACTGATGCTTGAACATGCTGTTTCTGAAGCAGCAGCTGCTTTCCAGAGAGGAAATATTCTAGCAGTGCTCTGAGTCTTGCTTTTTCCTCTAATGCCAGGCAGCATGCTTCATGGTATTTGGCTTTTTCTTCTCTGTTTTAAAAACTCATTTGGAATACTCCATTACATAGAGCTTTACTTCTAATCAATATTAGTTCAAAGCTACTTACCTAGGAAAGACTTGGCATTTATTAAAGGGAAAAACCCTTTTCTCATGGAATTTCCTTTTCTCTCTTGGGCAGAATGAGTACTGGCAAATAATGTGGCCTTTTCTGATGAAGATCAGCTGTTTTTCACCAAACAATAAGCCATTTCCAGTCAGCATACTTATTGTCTGAATTCCTTCTACTGTTTTAATGATGATGTTGGTTGCACTTAATTATATCCCTGTGGAAACAAAGAGATAACATCCTTCTTTCTCAATATATCTCTCTCACACACATGCTAGGAAACAGCTTCCTAATTACCAAGAAAGGCTACTGATAATGACAACACAATCAAAATGTAGGAATTCATATTTCAAATGCATGAAAAAACACCATCTGCATGCATCTTTTAAGTGAGACATTAAAAACCTGACTCCGTCTGTTCTGTGGACATTAAAAATGTGTAAAAATGAGGATTTTCCCTGGTGTCTTTGGCCAAAATCTCTCTTTTATCCACATTTGCTCAGTCTGTTCCGTTGAAATTATTCATAATACTACATCCAATTTTTCTTTCTTTAATTTCATGTGATTACATCTCATCACATTCTTTCCCAGCATGTAACTCCTTCCAATTCAGATTATGATGAAACTCATTTAATTATGATTCAGTTAAGCCTGGTATACTCCATTATCATTGTTCAGTTTTTTGTTGGTTTTCTTTCTTTCTCTTCTGATCATAAACCAATAACATATTTTTGGTAACAAGATGCTCAGAATATTATGAAATAGTTTCTACCTTGTCACACGGAAAGAGACTCTCATTTCTCTCTCATATCTTCAGATAGCCTAGAGGTAGTTCTCTTCCCTTTTATTGCCATATCACACAATATGTAAATGAGAGGTAAAGTCCTGTCTCATTTGCTCTTCAGTGTCACCTCTAGATCTCTCTGTTAACTCCAGTTCTTCTCAAGGCAGCATCTTGGGCTTTCCCTTCATCTGAATTTTACTACTTGAACTGTTTCCTTCTTTGCCTATGTACTTACTTTTCAAGTTAAATCCTTGGTTTATTTTTTTCCTGTATATTTTCCCCTGAGGCCTTTATTTTTAGCAATTTCCTCTGCGAGCCAGTTGTATTTTAAATTTTTTTTTCTCTCACTATTATTTCTATTTATCACAGATCGGTATAATCTGCAAATTACATTAATAAATTTATAAGGTTGGTCCTAATTGCCTGTGCATCTGCCCTTTTTCCCTGCTGATTATTTATGTTATTGCTTTAGTAAGCATTTACCACATATGAACATATCTCAGTGAAGACAACTTTGGAGTAGATTTTTTTTGGATATTTAGAATCTGCTTCTACATCCACTGAATTCAGCTGAAATATCTCAGGAGACACTGACAGTTTCCAGGTCAAAAGAAACAGCACAACTTTTAGATTATCACATTTGAGCAATAGATCTTGGTATTAAAGATCTGAGCAGATGAACAGGAAGAGACAGATCATAGAATCATGGAATTATAGAATGGTTTGGGTTGGAAGGGCCATACAGTTCCAACCCCCCCACCATGGGCAGGGACACCTCCCACTAAAAGGAAGATCTGTGGTATGGACTAGAGAAACATTTGGCAAAGCTGTTCTCTGAGATGAGAGTTCCCTGGAAATGAAAGGGATTCAACATGAGTATATTTTATTAACAGAAATGCCTAAAGGAATAATACTCCAGCTATCAGAACTTTGACAGCCCTTTTCAATGTTTCTCTCTGAATGAAGCTTCATTTCCCTCTCATTAGAATATTTTCCAGCCCCTTTAGACTACAAATTGATTTCAAGAATCACCAAAAATCTGGCACAATACACCCCTAAGAAAATTCTGTATCCAGTGGTGAACATTTTTTAACCAAGAGGAAAAACAAATGGATGGAGGTTTTTTGTTCATATATAAAAAATACATTTTTTTCATGTTGTACTCTATCTTCTCACCAGCATACCAATGACTTTTGATATTCTGTCATTCAATTGCATTTATAAATATGTCAAATTCTGGAAAAGACAGATAGTCTAAAATTAGGTAATTAATATGTGACTGTATCTTTATTAATAAATATTTTTTATAGCAGCAATTAATTATTCTCACAGCAACAGATTTGGTCTCCCTGTAAATTAGGGCATTTCTTAATAGTTTGGAAATGTCAGTAGGAGTTTAGCAGTACTGAACTTCCTGCAGGCTGTAATTCCAGTCAAAGCAAGGAAAAACAACTGCTTCTGTACATGGATTCACTGAGCCAGGAGGCACAGAGTCAATTCCAAAAAAAGAACAGAGTTTTCTATATTTTTTGACACTTCAGCATCAGCGGGGATGCCTCCCACCTTCCTCAGGGAAAAATTACCAGTCTATCTATGTGGAGATAGAGCAAAAATAACAACTCACTGGACTTTGAAGAATCAATTATGGTAGGGATTAAATGGCAATATTGGTCAATAAGTGCTGCTGTTAGGAGTTTGTAACATTTTTTAGATCTACTGAGATGCAATTTTGTAGGGCACCATCTATTTTAAATAAAGCAGATAGCTTGTGCTTGTGAACAGGTGTCATCAACTGTGAGCCTGGCTTCCCCAGGTGTGCTTATGTGCAATCTGCAAGTTCAACAGCAGAATCCAACAGATTTGCCATCACCACCAAAAAACAGACTTGAGATTAACACAAAGCCTACTGGGGTCCATTGCTCTCTGTTGCAAGTGTGGAGTAATTTTCTTCTGGGTGATGTATTGAAAGATAAGGGACAGAGAGCAAAAGGGAATATCATGCTGTCTGTCAAAAGGTCACCCAGAAGGATTGGGAAAAAAAAAAAAAAAAAAGGAAAAAAAAAGCAAAAAAAGTCTGTTTTGTTCCGTNCCCTAAACAGGTAATTGCAATGTCATTTGAGGAACTTAGTGTCCAACCTAAATTCATGATCTGTATAGATTTTCACAGTAATCTTGGGTAAAAGTTGCGGTAACATTTATTCCACTCATCAAAAGAAGCCACTTAAGAACTAGAAAAGCTATTGTATTTAGAAGCAATTGTGAGAAACCAGTGAGAGCTGCCTTCCCATGGATTTATGTCACGTAGCTGAGGACAAGCCTCAACTGCAGCTTCTCAAGAGGTGGCATTCAGAAATCACCCGTCCAGCAGACACCAGCTTCCCTGATACCTTGTAAAAACTGACATTGCAGCTTTGTATCAAATACGAGAGGAGCTCTCTACTCTATCCAGCCACAAATCTTCCAATAGTTTGTAAGGCTACAAGCAGCACTCAGCACAGGCTTTCCATTGTGGTTTGTCTTAGGTAAACGACAGGTGACACAGTGGATTGGAGCTTTTGGAGGGACTGGTAGGTGTTTTCAAAACTTCTTTTCCTTCCCCAACCCCAGAACAAATGGTAGATAAAACGAGGGGTGGGGGGAGGGAATGGAAATTAACATCATGCTTGCTTCCATACCGTAAATCACTCTTTCTCTTGTATCCCACCAGCACTGGCAGATATATAAAGTAATAAGTTTTTATATATCTGTACATCGTGAGTCTGATTTTGTCTATGAATGAATGTAGCTAATTAATGGATTTAAGATTTTAGTGTTTTAAACACTAAGGCTTTCACATCAGGCTTCATTCGCTGTTGCCCTATGTAGCAATGGTCTCTGGATGAGCAGTGGCATCAGACTCAGCCATGGGGGACCTTGAGTTAACAGAGGATGACACAGTTACTTCTTTTCCTTGTTTTCTCAACCAACCCTGTGAAAAGTGTGTGTCAAAACCATGTACCATAAATGAATAATGGAAATGTTTTTGACTCTTCTACCCTTGAGTCATATTCTACAAGTCTGGTTTTGTAGTTTGTTGAAGCCAATTCACAGTCAACCACCTACCAAAAGAAAATGTTTCTCACTCTTCTCCTTAACCCAAACTATAGACTTGAACCCCTGCTTTGTGTCAGCATCATCATTCATCCACTAAGCTGTAGCAACTCAGATCTAGATGAGAATCAAAACTTAACACTCTCACCCCCAAAAACCTCTCAGTCAGATCAGATCTGATCCCTGATCTGCATCATCATGAAAACACATAATTGCTCTTGTTCAAACAAGGGCAGGCATGGGAACATGCAGATGAAAGCAGAGGAATTGCTCCATTCAGCAACACCACCATAAGCTGGTTGAATTCACAAATTTAATTGCTCTTCACAATAAAACAGTTATTTGTGTTGGTTTTACTTAAGATGAGAGCTAAGTGACATTCAGAACAACAGAAAGGCAAAAATTAGAGTGAAATTAGAATTCAGCATAATAAGATCTAACTCTGGTATAGCATTACCAATTTCCCAGCTCCTCTGATTGAACTCCTGTACACACAGCACAGTAATTCCCAGGAACATATCTGATTCCAAGGGAGTGAGATAAGAAGAGCAGTTAATAGATTTTCTTACTAGCACACTTTTGAAGTGGTTCATGGGAGTTTCCATTTTCTTTGTCAGTTGTCTATAGAAGAAAAAAAAAAGAGCAAAAGAAAAAGTCTCTGAAGGCTACAACTGTCCAAGCTGGATTTACAGACTAAAATAAAACTGAGATGTCTTGGTATTCAGTGACTTTTAGTTAGTTCGAAATGCAGACATCTATTCACAAAAGAAGGTATGAACTCATCTTAGGCTGCTTCAACCAATCTGATTAATTTAGGCTAAATTAGTAAGGTAATTTGGGAGTTAAGTTGGAACAGCAGCTGACAGGGAGCCTGAGGGTGAAGCCACACCGTACAAATTAAAATCCACATTGCAAGAATAGCACTGCTCGTCTAATCTGGGATTGATACATATCTCTTTTCTTGAATTTTGGAGGAAAATTGAGATAGATCTACTGCAGGCAGCCCTTTGTCCCAAACAGAATCATATTAAAGACTTCATCTCCCTAACTGTTGCTACAGTATCTTTGCTTATATGATTTTCCATTTGAAAGTCTTTCTTCATCTTAATTCAGTTTGTACTACTTTGACCTATTGTAACAAAGAGATTAAAATGTAACACATTAGTTTTAAAACGTTTTTGTCTAGGTAACTCAGGTGAGAGGTGGGGGGAATGAAAAGTGATGCAGAGAGTAAGTACATATATGGTTTCTTTTCATACCTATGCCTAGCTGGCTAGGAAGTTGCAGCATCCTTCTGGGGTGCCAGGGCAGTATGACAGAGGGGTCAGCTACCCTCCTGCTTCAGCTGAGTGCTCTGATGGGCTCTTTATCACCTAAAAGGAAGACCATGTTCCCACCTTGGTAAAACAGCCTCCTACAGTCATCAGTAGCTTTTCATCAGCAGCTTTTCATCAGCATGCTGAGGACCCTGCAACACCACCAGCACGTCAAAACATTTGTTCAAATAGTTCCATTTCAGTATGTCAGTAATAGTACACATGGGACTTCCACTGCCCTTGAAAGAGTCCAAAGCCTTGCTACATCCCACTCCCATTGTTTCTGAGAGGGTATAAAACACAGTGAAGGTTTCATATTTTGAAGATTGATTGCCAGAAAGGCAGCTAAAAGAATAGTCTTAAATGCATGGTCATTCTGTGCTGTTGATCAATTTTGCCTATTGCTTTGCCAAGAACTGGGAGAAATACACAGGCAGATATTTAATCAGCTTGTGATAATCAGAAGCTAACACAAGACTTCCCTGAATGGAGCAGGCAGAAATGTGCACATTTACTGCTTATAAAACTGCAAGAGAGGGAGATAAGAAGAAAATTTTGCTAAAATGTTGTAAACTCCAAATTTTCTACAAACCGTTCAAAAAGATTTCACAAAAAAAGGTGATTTTGCATGACTAAATATGGGTGTTTATAGTGCCTACATCGAGGCTAAGAGATGTTGTCGATATAATCAGTCTTCATAGATTAAATGCCTTTTATCTCATTCCTGTAGCAGCCACCTACAATTGGTCAGATTAATCACCATTGACCATGTTAACTAGATTTCCCCTAACAGAGAGTTAGATAATTAGCTCAGATGTAGACATTGGCATGATTAAAGTTTGCAAAATGGATACCCGTTTTTAAATTTTCAAGATTGAACTGCCAAAGTATTTTTTTACCTTTTAGGGTTTTTTCCTACAGAAACACTGCTGTATCCAAGAGGACTAGCTGACATGCACTCTCACTATTGCATTCCTGGTTCAGCATTATACTCATCTGCCCATTTAGGACAGTGAATGGGAAGGATTACACAGGAGCTGAGCAACTTACTCCTAACATCAAGGTCAAATATCCTTTCAATCCAAAAGAAACTTCTATTATTGCTTTGGGAAAGATTATAAAGAGAACAAGAAATGCAAAACATACACTTCAAAGAGAGCACAGTTCTGTGCAAATTATACTCTTCTTTGGCTTTCTTTTGTCCTGCAAAACAAACTACTTCTTACAATTCACCTGTAATGCCTATCATCACTTATTGAAACTAAAATTTACATTCATGCTCAGCAAAACAGGGAAGGAGATGCTCCCACACTCTAAAGACATAAATTCAATAACAACAGAAGAGAGAATGGGAAAGAAACCAATTTGTGCAAATAAGTAGGAATGTTGTAAAGGCAGATAACTAGAAAATGAAAATCCAGAATTTTGATGAGCTGATTTTACTAAATACTTCAAGGGTCTGACAGGTTTTAATTACTCATTATAAAATCTTCATCAGTCTCACAGTCTCACTTTGGAGCAGGGGAATAATTTACAAACTATTTTTGGAGTATCTAGCACCTGGGAGTGCTAGAGATAGCATGAGGCTTTTAACTTTTGGTCCTACTGCAGTGTGAACATTACATAATGATAGCTCAAAACATGACATTTTGCTTCCCAATTCTGATACAGCTCACGGGAGAATTCCAGGATACAGGAATGGGCCATGTACACAGCTCATCCCTCCCACTCACTGTTTTGGTTCTTTGGGTTAGTCTATTAAACAACATGTGATGGACCATTAAGTGAGTTCTCAGTAATTTAATAGTTCTGCTCAGCAAGGTTCCTTACAGAGGCTGATTCACTTCATATATTTTATAGACAGATTAAGTATTTTCTTTTTATTTTCACTGGGAGACTTGATCAAACCACAGGGTTCCCTTTTCACTTTAAAATTTTGTTCTTGCTTGCTTTAAATGCTCTCTGCAATGTTGCCCCAGAATATTCCAGCCACTCCCATATCCTGGGAGAAGCAATTCTGGCTGATATTTTATTTTCCTGAATTAGTTTTATTGACTGGATCATTTGTTTCTCTTAAAGCATTCTTATACAGTTTGACAGTTGCAAGATCAAGAAATACACATGATAAATGGAAGTTGACCCACCAGAAACTGAGCCCTTTAATCCACCAGACAAATGGTTAAATTTAAATCAAAAGAAGTGGATCTGGGATAATTTCAAACCCGCTTGAAATCTGTTCAGACTAATTACAGGCAGAGAGGGTTAGCTGGAAGTAAAATTGCTTGGACTGAAATTTAGCTTCCTGAATTGGGCTGAACAAAAAAACATGGACTTTTTTATTCATGGTAGAGTTAGAATTTACTTGAATGTTTTTCTTTTGATTTATGCTGTCTGAAACTGAATGACTGTGCATTATAAAAATAATTTCTGGGGCAATAGCTTTATAGCTTCCAAACACTGCCAGTGTCATAAACAGTGACATTTGTAAGCCACTGAAGGAAAGCCTCAAGAACAGAAAGCTCTGAATTTCTCATACTGGTCTTATTCAGACAGATCCGAAGCCAGAGCCAAATTCAGAATTATACCCTCAGTAAATTCAGGCCACTGTTTCTCAATAGCTTCTGCCTACCTAATTAGGACTCTTTCAAACGAGGATGAAGCCAGAAATGAGTCTCCATTAAATGGCTCAGACTAGTAACATGTTTAAAGTTAGGAATGTGTGGTGTGTATCTGCTTTATCCTTATTACCAGTAGCTTGAAAATCAGCCAATTATAATTTTAAATAACTTACTGTCTTACCCGCCTCTTGTCAGCTTCTAAAATATTAAGAGAGGAGAAAAGGCAAGGGTTGGGGGACAGAGACCAATAGAGCAACTGTTCCCTTTGATTCAGAAAAAAAGCTGTAAGAGGGATCTTTCATCTATGAGATGAAGCAGGAGCAGCTTTCACCTAAGCAGAGCCAAAGGTTTGAGTGGGGGTTTTCCCATCTACTGCTGAGAGCAAAAGCCACAGGAGTAACTTTTCTCTGAAATTGAAAAAGGAACATACGGAAGAGAGAAAATGCACTGTATCTGTATTCACATATGCATAAAACCTCTCCATTTCATGGCCAAGTGTGGCTTCTTTCCAGAGCTGCCTTAAATCATTGCTTTAGAGAAATGCACCCACCCCCACAAAGCTACATGCATTCTGACTACGACCACTAAATAGCTAAAAGCTGCTCCACACTATATTACAGTGACCATTTCTTTAAAAACATGAATATGATCAATTATCGTTCTTTGTCAGCTTTGCTTCCTCTCACCCTCCCCATAGGTACACTGCTGAATACCACATCTTACGCAGCTGATGGTTTGTCTCACGTTTGTAAACACCAAGTCTATCTGGAACACTCTGCTGGTAGTCCTGCTTCAAAAACATGGCCACCAATCACCTGGACATGAGAAAACAAAGCACTGATTTATCTGTCTCTGTGCACATCCTGCACCTACCCATGGTTTCCAGCTGGTAGGAGGGGAGAGGAAGAGAGGAAAGAAATGCTGAAGTACAGGTTAGGTTACAAAATGCATGTGGCAGCACTGCTGCCACACACATTTCATGTACCCAGAGGAACTGGGTTTGTTTCGGGAAGAAAATTTTTGGAAAAGCCAAACCGCTGTATACATACCAACCTATAAATCTAGGCAAAGAATTTTTCATAGTTCCAGGAACACATGTAAATAAATGCAGCTGTACAGTAAAACCATATCCACACCAGAAGGGAAAAAGTTTATCCACACAGGGAAAAACCAAAATATGTAACTCTATCTTTACAGTATAGTACCCGCTTTATACAAAGACTTCAGCAGAAATGTGGTCCTGGTACTCACCAAGGGACTGCAGTAGCTTTGCTTCTGGGAAAAGGAAGGGTGACTACTGCTTCTGTTATACCTACATTCTGATTGTTCTGTGTGTGAATTTTTATATCATATTAGTGATGCTCATTTCCCACCTCCCATCTCTGCCCAGCTCCTTTCGGTCCACAGAGCTTGGGAGAGCATCCTAAAAATAACCATCCCAAACTTCCAGGCCTCTGTGTATGCTCTAAAATTCCATCCTTCAAAGCAGTGGCGGGGGGGGGGGGGGGAAACAAATAAGTTTCATTTAACACTGCTGCTTTCTATCTTGGAAAAAAATCTGATTCCTTAAGCTCCCTGACTGCACCAAGAGAGCCCACTGCATCTGTTAAACTCATTGACTGTGACTACCGCCTTCATATGAAGAAAAATTTCAGCTTTATAAGCTTTAGCTTGCGTGAAGCCCAGCAGTAACGTCATTGGAGCCCTCTGGGAATGGCAGGGAGGACTGACAAGGACAACATGCTGTAGAGTTTGTGGGACCAGGTCCAACAGGGCTATGCACTTCAGCTGGAACATTGCTGAGCCTCAGAATGATCCAAAATACCATTCGTGTTACAATATTTTGAGCTGCCAACCACTGGTAAATTTATTGACTGTCCGGCTAAAAAAATACAGAGAGAAGTCAGCCATTTATTTTATTATCATTTTAGAAGTCCATTATGATGGTAAAATATAGTAGGAGAAAAAAATACCTTTCCTCTTCTCTTGAGATACATTTCCAGATTACTGGAATGGCTTGACTGCTCTTATTTGGATAATTTTCATAGTGTACATGGAGCCATACAGTATGTCATATATGAAAACACAGCATGGATTTATGGATTTTTGAACAGGAGGTCTGCTTCAGAAATTTCCCTTGGCCTTCACACAAAAATACAGGGAGAATAAATAAATTCTGCTGTGCTTTTACTGCCCCAAGCACAAGAGATAACCACTTAACGCATAATTACAGAACCCTACTAAGAAAAAAGATCCTCTGAGACTCCAATTTTAATCATGCTCCAGCCAATGACTGTTTTCAGCACTGACCTCAAGTGGAAAAAGCATATGACTTGCAGACTGCACTACCCATACAGGTTTAGGGACCAAGATGGGACCTGGAGTGTAGTTAAAGTTCTATCCTTTATTCTTCCAATTAATTCACAATTGTAAATACTAACCTGAGGAGATACTAGATGGCATTTGAGTTTTTTCGCTATTTCCATGAATGAAATTCCAGCAATAAAAGTGATTATCACCTTAAAATTTTTGTGGAGAGAATGCATTGTTTGGTACATCAAATTGTAAGATCTCTAATTATATGTGGCAATAAAGCAGCCAAATGCTGCTGTAGCAACACACCACCAAACACAGCCTCCTTTTTGAAAGGTGTAAATATAAACAACAGACTTTTGCCACAGCTGTACGTGCTGATCATAAGTAACCAATGCATTTTTTTGTTTTGTTTTCTCTAAATCTGTTCACCCAGAGGGCCCAATTTTCCAGTGACTGATACCACCACAATTTAACTGACTTCAACAGTTCAGGTCCCCTTATCCACAAATGAGAGTACAATCCAATCACAGGAGGGGGCATGAGTTTCCACACAGAAGAACATATCTCTCCCTCAGCACACAGGGAGATGTTTCAGCAGATTTCTTTCCACCACACTCCAAATAAGCTTGATCTGCTTCCAATGTACTTTTTCAGCTTAATCAGAAAGCTGTCCAGTTTACCAAGGTCGATGAGGTGAATGAAAGCCATTGCTTTTTCATGTGCTGGAAGCAGGAAATCAGAACCTTGAGCTTTAAAAAATATATATTCAGGGAAGAATAAATTTCAGAGATGAGCAAATTCACACTCCTCCTGTCACTGTTTTTAGATGAGGCAAACCTGAGGCACATTTTAGGCTCACAGAGTTGTTATTTCCCAAAATAACTTCAATTAAAAAATTCCAAGGACTGTTACGTTCAGGAAAGTTGTAGAAAACACCTTCTATCTTGGGACCAGCCAAAAAAATTATCTACAAGGCTACTTTCCTTTAGGCTTGGGCTACACAGAGCCAAAGTTTCTGAAGATTTCTCTTTCCTTTTCAGCATCATAAGAACTGAATTTTCAAAAGAGTTTATCAATCCATGTGTTATCCTTCTGATTGCTCAAATTTCTAGACACAGCATTTAAAAATGCCCTTCAGAATTTCATGTTACCCCGGGCCCTTTAACTATGTTTCTTGCTTTTGCTTTTCCTCTCCTTATTCAGTGTTCCATGTAGTTTCATATTGGTGACATCTGGGCTTCTCTGGGGAGCCTCATAATCATATCCATATTGTGCAAATAAAAAGAGGTTACCTGGGAGGAAAACAGACAGTGCATTGAGTTTGCCTGGCCAGGTTTTGGTAGGGGAGGGGCTACAGGAGTGGCTTCTGTCAGAAGCTGCCAGAAGCTTCCTCCACGTCCAACAGAGCCAATGCCAGCCAGCTCCAAGATGAACCTGCCTCTGGCCAAGGCCAAGTCAATCCCATAAGGTAGTAACATCTCTGGGAGAACATATTTAAGATGGAAAGTAAAGTTATTGTGCAGATGTAATTGGGCTCAGAGAAGAATGGAGTGAGAACTTGTGAACAACCCTGCAGACCCCAAGATAAGTGAAGACGGAGGGGGAGGAAGTGCTCCAGGCACCAGAGCAGAGATTCCCCTGCAGCCCATGGAGGAGACTCATGCCTGTCTGGGTGGATACCTGAAGAAGGCTGTGTCTCAAAGGGAAACCTGTGCTGGAACAGGCTCCTGTCAGAACCTGTGGAGCTGTGGAGAGAGGGACCCATGTTGGAGCAGGTCTGCTGGTAGGACTTGTGACCCTATGGGGGACCCATGCTGGAGCAGCCTGTGCCTGAAGGACTGCACCCTAGGGAAAGGGGTCCATACTGGAAAAGTTTATGAAGAACTGCAGGCCATGGAAGGACTCATGTTGAAGAAGTTCATGGAAGACTGTCTTTCACACTGGAGCAGGGGAAGGACTCCTCTCCCCGGGCAGCAGCAGAAATAACCTGTGATAAACTGACCATAACCCCCACTCTCCATATCCCTGCACCTCTGTGGGGGTAGGGGGAAAGATAGAGCCTGAGAGGGAGGGAGGATTAGAGGGAAGGATTTTTTAAGATTTGGTTTACTTTCCATTATCCTGTTCTGATTTTGATTGGTAATGAATTCAATTAATGTCCCCAAGTCTGTTTTGCCAGGACAGTAAAGTTAGTGATCTGTCCCTGTCCTTATCTCAACTCATAAAGTTTTGTTATATTTTCTCTCCCTTGTCCACTTGAGGAGAGGAGTGACAGAGTGTCTTTGGTTGGCACCTGGCATCCAGTCAGGCTCAACCTACCACAGACAGGAATACCTGTACAAATCCTGCAAGGTTTTCACAGAATCAGGATGAATATTTGGCTCCATGACACTCTTGACTGTGCTCACAGTTGAAGTCTCCTGGACCTGAAAAACAAATAGCGAAGGAGTGCTGATTGTATGACGTTGTCTAATGCATGGTTCTCTAACTCAAACACCATTACCTGCATACCTTATTGATTACTATTTTTAAAATCACAGATGCCTAAATACTGGCTGTTGAATTTTAAGACATTTAGACATATTTTTCAAGCTTGTGTTTAGGAGATGTTTTAGTCTGTTTTGATGTGAGGAACTAGAACTACATGAATAGTGAAATCTCTGTAAAATGCACACATATATGTTTTCTTTATAACAGTTACATTCTCTATTCTTAATTGTACAATTCAAAGCAAGGAAAATATATTGCTTAGGCAGACAAATGTGTGTATTCTTAGCTTTCAGCCTTCAAACATCCAGCTCGTGACTTGGGTTGTAGAGACTAAAGAACTAAATGTGTGCCTAGAAATTGTATTTATCTATTCTCTTGTTTAAGTGAATGTTCTAAAAGTTGTTTTCCAGGCAAGCTTCTGCATTTCATATGTGTTATTATGCAACTGAATTTGGTACACTTCATGCAGTATCACTTAGGATCACTGCAAGTTTTGCCAGTAGCTAAGGTAATGCTGCAGTTGCAGAGCTCATGAAAGATATAGTAAGAAGTAACATGGATTTCTTGACCTGTCATGAGGGAAGAGAGGAAGACAGCAATAGGATCTCTACCTCAGAATACGGTCTGAGAACAAAAAAGTGATATGTTTGGTTTCCATACTCATCTGTTTTGGGTCATTAAGGGACATCTCCTGAGGTTGTGCCTCAGAAGTCTTTATTAATTTCCAAGAAATTGCAACAGAGAAAATAAATGCTCTGAAATCTGTTAAGTGTTAATAAACGCAAGTGAAACTGGTTCCAAAGACTCAGCACTCTGCAAATTCATTTCTTGTGGAGCAACTAGTATGTCCTACAGCAGCTACACACTGATTTCAAAGCTTTTAGAAAAAAAGAGTAAAATATCAATCAGAAAGTTTGGAGGAAAAGCTCATCTCTCTTGAGCAAGGAAGGCATGGAAATTAACTCTGTTACCATAAACTGAGGTTGTCAAACAGTCTGTAAGGCCATTTAGATACCAGATTCTCTGCAATTACTTTGATAAGGGATGAAAGTTAAATAGTTTATAATTGAAAAGTTCAAGATCCTATTATCAAACCCCTCAGACAGCCAACACCCTATGACATGGGATTATCCTAAATTTATCAGTAAATAAACTGCTGCCTTTGTCTGAAAATACTAAAAATCAAGGAACACAACAGATCATTTATATTTAGAACGGCAAAATCAGCTGATAAATCTCAAATATGACTGGCTCAGTAGCATTATGTTAAGGACCTGAAAATCTTTCATCCCCTTTTAAAGCAAGCCCCATTTGAATACACATAGCAGTTAAACTGCCTAACAAGATTTATGATCAAAGCAAATGTGAAGTAATTGCTAGTGGTTTGTGCAGCAAAGTGCCTCATACAAATAAAGGCAACAATATCAATAGAAACTAATTTGGTTCAAAGTGTAAGGAAACAGACCTCACAGGAGGGAAATAAAAAATGTATACATTCATGTTATCAGTTCAGTTATTTTTAAACTTCCACTGTGAAGTGACAGTACCAGCAGAAATGAGTTTACCTCAACAGTATACTGTTCATAAATGTGATCTGAGTAATAAGGATTTCAGATTCTCTTGAACAATTCCACAGTCCTATGAATGAGTCCTTAGTAAAGACTTCTTGGGGAGGGGTGAGCTTGGGGGCCAGGCATGAACAACCAAAAACAAAACAGGGAAGTTCATCTCTGGAAGTTGACATCTAAATTAAAATAAATCACGTAAGTCACCTTGACTTAAGTAGTATCACCATTTCTACAAACGTCTGCTATTGTGATGACAACGTCTGTCTGTTCACGAAGAAGGCATGGCAGGGACTGAATCACTTTATGGTCATGGCCCTTCCCCATCTAGAATAACAGCTTTAACATAAATGCCATTTTAGTTTTTTGCAATGCTCTAAACAATGTAATAATTTCACAATAATGAGAGCAACATTAGTTTTCAAAAGGTTCATGGTATTTCACTGACTACTGAACACTCACAGTTTGGCTAATAAAAAGAGAGTTCCTCATTACTGACCATGTAGTTTTTGGCTCTCTGATACTTGATGCAGGAAGAAGGATGACCACAAATACTGACAGTACTTGAAACATTCAATACAGACAAAAAGAAGCATAATAGATTTTTAAACCCCTGTTTCATACCCAAAGTGAACAGTCATGTTAACTTTGCTGCCCTGAAAAGTTCATACTTGCTAACAAATGATAGCCATTCTACATGCATCCACTGAAGTTTATAGTATTTCTAAATTTCACAGCATTAATTCACCATAAGAAGGTCTAGCTATAAGATTTAATTCTATGCATTTTCTGACCTGTGAAAGGCAGCTTGGAATAACTCCAAATCAGACACTTGAGAAAGCACTACTGGGCACCAGTTGTCTCCCTTCAACCTGTCCTACCATTCCTGAGTAAGCTTCTAGAGCAACTAAACAAAGGCCAAGTACAACCCCATCTCACTGATGCTCAAAATCTAAACTTGGAACAGCCTGAAATCATGCCAGAACACAGAATGGAGCCTTTTTAGCAGCACAGATGATCCTCTATCTGCAGAGGGAACACAGAAGATGGTTTCTCATCTGGGACATATCTGCAGCATTTAACTGTGAGTTACATGGTCTTATGGAGATTATGAGACATTTGCTAAAAGAGATGACAGGAGCAAAAGGTAATTTACTAAAATGTTTTGAGTCTTCTGGAACATATCCACCAAAACCTGATGGGAAAACCTCACTTTCATCTGGTATCTATTACTTTGGTGTACCATATGATGAGTTTTCTTTACTACCTATTATATGAACTATTTAAATGATAATAATGTAATGGCCAATAATCTATAATGACACAGAGACATATCTTTCACACACAGAGTCATGCCCTTTTGTATAGGATAAGGTGAAGTGCTTCGAGGGCAAAGCCTGCAGCTGAAGACGAGCCACAGCACAGAAGAAAGTGGTAGTGAACAAAAAATAAAAGAACATTCTGAAGTTTTTATGGGTCTTCATTAGACAGTCAGTAAATAAATATAAGTGGGATTCATCTGTCTGAATGGCAGGCACAGGGATGATGGATGTTTAAGGATGAGAGAGTCACTCTAGACTCGCTTTATATAATCAACAGGGAGAGGTTGTCACCTCCTGAAAGCAATTCATTTCATTTACAGGGCAGACAAATCATTGTGTATCTCTCTTCACAGATTACATAAAAAGAACCTAAATTATTATCTCTGGCTACGACTTATAACATTTAGACATCTGCAATTCAGCAATTTGGGATTCCTTACTAATACTGAAGAGTGTGGTGATGCCATGCTCAAACAAGACTGTTGGTATCAAGTTGGCAAGAAAATTCTAGATCGTTCTGGTGGATGAGACAATTGCAGTAACTCAGCAATACATAACAGATCCCAGCACAAAACACAAGTGCCCACGGAAATTATCTAAAATAAAGTGCTGGAACATCTTCAACCACTTATGCCACCATAAAATTTAGCTCCTCTCTATTTCAGCTTCCCAGAATATTTGGAATCACACCTATCTTTGTTACTGTAAGGATTCTCTAGGTTGCAGACAATGAGACAAAAAGTCACTTAAAGTTCCAGCATAATTATATAATATTTGCTTCTTTGCCATGAAAGAATAATCTGTAGCAGAGGCATACAAGTGCAGATCTGTGCCACTGGTTCAGTTTTCAGCAGATTTTACAGCTCAGTGTTCCTGTAGCAAACACTGTATTGCTCACCATTCTCCTGATCACTGGCAAGAAATAATCCCTTGCTTCCAGAGAAAAGTGCTGTCCCTGTAAAAGTGGAAGCAACCCTCTAGTTTCTGCTCTGGGGTTCTCATGAAAATTATTAAGCAGACCTCCATAAAAGTCAGTGAACCTCAGAAAGTAACCAATTATTTGTAAAAATCAATTTAGTAGCTCTGCTCTATAAGGAGGGCAACGGCTATTTCAGAAGCTGATGTACAGTTGTGGATTTCTAAGAAATTATGAACATTCACAACCCCCAGTGTCTCATGAACACAAGGCACATTTCTTTGACCTTGCCCTCACTAACAGCAATGCATAACACATGTGTTAAAAAAACATAAGAATTTTTACCACAAGAGCTTCTCAGCACCACCCAAGGAGCAAATGAGTGTGCGACAGATGTTAGTTATGTTCTTAAAATGCTACTGGGAAGCAGTCACATACTATAGTAATGAGTATGGTACAAGTCTTACTCAGAATAATAAAGCTACATCAATTCTAATGCATGTTTCCTGCAGGGAAAAAAAGCTTTCTACTTAGAGAGTATCATGTCTTGGTGAGGGAGTAACAGTTAAGAAAGGTTCTCAAAGCATCTTTGGATATGGGGAGCAACAGGTAAAGCAGAAGGAGCAAGGTTCTTAAAGAAAGACCAAGATCTGCATCATCCCTTAAGGCTTTCTCTTAATATACATGAATCACAAAGGTAAACAAATTATTCACTCTGTTCTGTTGCAAGGAACTGCTGATCCATGCCTACACCCCAGATGTCACAGAATCAGAGAATCTGCCAAGTTGGAAGGGACCCACAAAGATCATACAGTCCAACCCTTAGCCCTGCACAGGACCATCCCCAGTCACACCATGTGCCCAAGAGTATTGTCCAAACACTTCTTGAAGTCTCTCAGGCTTGGTACTGTGACCACTTTCCTTGGGAACCTGTTCCAGTGCCCAGACATCCTCTAGGTGAAGAGCCTTTTTCTAATATTTAATCTAAACTTCCCCTGACACAATTTCAGGACATTCCCTCAGGTCCTGTCACTGCTCACCACAGAGAAGAGATCAGTGCCTGCACCTTCTCTTCCCCTCACAAGGAACTTGTCACTGCAATGAGGTGTCCCCTCAGTCTCCTCTTCTCCAGGCTGAGCACACCAACTGACCTCAGATGCTCCTCATACAGCTTCCCCTCAAGGACCTTCACCATCTCCTTGCCCTCCTTTGGACACTCTCTAATAGCTTAAAATCCTTCTTACATTGTGTTTCCCAAACTTGCACACAATATCCNCTGCAGGGCCTTCCTGCCTTTGAGGGAGTCAACAGCTCCTCCCAGTTTTGCGCCATCTGTAGACTTGCTTAGTATCCCTTCCAGCCCCGTGCTCAAGTCATTTATTAAGATTTCCTTCTCAGAAAAGAATTAATTTTCAGTGAGAGTACACAATGAGAAAACTACGAGGTTTTTCGTATCTTCCACTTTCAGACCATACAAAAGGGTCCAGGTTTAGAGAGTGGAAAAAAAATAAATATAAGGCCAAGCTGAAGAACAGCACATAGAAATTTGGGGAAAGACTATTTACTAGGATATGCAGTGTTGGGACAAGGGGAATGCCTTCAAATTGAAAGAGAGTAGGTTCAGATTAGATATTAGGAAGAAGTTCTTTACTCTGAGGGGGGTGAGGCACTGGAACAGAGAACCTGTGGGTACTCCGTACCTAGAAGTGTCCTAGACCAAGTGGGATGGAACTCTGAGTAACCTGGTCTAGTGAAAGGTGTCCCTGCTTATAGAAGAGTGGATGACCTTTAAGGTCATCTTCCAACCCAAGCCATTCTGTGATTCTGTGATGAAATTTTGCCATTTAAAGTACTATATGCTAGGGGGAAAAAAGTAACAGAAATAAAGTTTTAAGGCTGCTAGGAGTGAATTTGAGAAAAGTAACACTGAGTTCTCCTGTTCTGTAAGGAAAACGACAATATCAACAGTGCTCTGAAGAGGGAGTGGGACTAAGATGATCTCCAGAGATTACTTCCAACCTGAATGATTCCACAATTCTACATGAAAAACTACAAGACAGTCCTAACTAAAGTGATGTTTATGTTCTGGTGGCAAGGGACTTCTGGAAATCCACACACAAACCTGTAACTTCACTTTTGTCATGATAATTATTTTTATTTTTTTTTAGTGAAAGAGTACATTTCCCCAAATTTATAATAACCTGGATATTTATTTGAGTTTTCAGGTAACTGTACACCTCTGTACAGTGTGCATGTGTGTTTCTGTGTTAAGACATCCTAAGTTGTTTTACCATCCTTGAATTCAGCATATTTAAAGGTTTGGATTTTCACAATGACCAAAACACAGTGTAACATAACGTAATGTAACATAAGATTTTGTTTTCCTTCCATCATGATAGAAAGCCCACATACCAGTGCTGCAGAACCCAAAGGGAGCAAGACAGTCTTTCTATCAAAGCCAACCTATCCTGAAAAGCCAGGTGCCTGTTGGTTAAAAGCTTCCTTAAACTGACCTGATGACTATGATACATTATAGATTTGATGGCACTTATGTGCAATTTTTAGAAACATCTCCGGGTTTTAGGGTTTTGTGGTTTTCCTCTTCACTCAATACTAGTGTAAAAACATGCTAGCAAAGTGTCGCTTTTTACATTGCCATAATGGACCTTCTTTTTTTGTTGGTTTGTGGGGTTTTGTTTGGTTTTTTTACCTCTAAGATACTATGTTGAGGAAAGGTGCTAAGTCTTGTGAAAAATGGAGGTAACAGCTTAAAAAAAATCCGACATACAAACTTGTAGTGGCAGTTTCTAGTGAATAGATAAGATTACTCTTAATCTTTGACTCCAAAGCTTAGAAATATTTTTTTTTGGAATGGCTAGCCTTAATGTTCAAATTTGGACAATGGGACTGGACTGGTCTATGACTGCGACTCAGATCATTGCATTTTCTCAGCTTTCTGCTCCAAACAACATTCTATCCTCTTCCTCAAAGGACTTCAGCATAGCTGTGTTATATGCACATAGATTTCCTCTGGCTAGATCTCTGTTAAAGTATTATCAGTAATAATAGACTCTTCCCTATTCAGAGGACTGAAAGGCAGTTAATTTCAGATTTTTGCCTTCTCTTCCTTGTCTGTCTCTAGTAAAAAAAAGTAGTTATCGATGTTTTATAAGACTTGATGTGACCAAACTCAAATTCCATATGGTGATTATTTTTCATTCCCAGGGGTTATTGATCCACACCGACTCAAGCCTCAGGAACAGTATATGCTCATGGTTGCACTACAGAATGACAAACCAGTCATCTTCAGTTTAGGTTTCTATGTCTTGAATCCTAAGCAGCCCCAAATCTGTGTTTTTTATGTAACCAGCATTTGCCACAGATTCAAAAATCAGCTGTATAACAGCAACTCTCCGGTTGTGCAGTATTTTTATGCTGCTGTGTCTCAGCTCACAGATCTGTTAATGAATCCAGCAAAAAATAAACATAGTAATAAGCCAAGATCTCTGTAAGTGTTTCTGAATCAGCATACTGAGAGCTATCTCTGTGAAGTCTGTCATGTTATACACATCACTCCAGACTGATCAAGCAGAAACATTTTGGCCTGTGCATTTTAAAGTGCTGCAAAATGTTTAAAACTGAGATAATGTTTAGCACTTTGCAGTGAGTGTTACAGAAGATGGCAATGCTTTGAGTCCTTTCACATTGCAATTTGCAGAACTATTCAGAAACCAGAATTTGACACCAGCCATAATTTAGGTGTTTCCTTCTATTCCATACAAACAGCAGAGTGGTTATATATCTGGAAAAGGGTTGGTTTGAAAAGCGTCCATTTGTTTGCAAAGATGTTTTTTCACTCACATCCCTCTGACATGAAGCCTCTGGTTATTTGGCTGTCTGTGATTTCTGGGAAGCACATTTACTGTTATGTTTTCCCCTTTCTTTGACATACTCTTTACATTTACTTGGCTTTTACTTTCTTTTGAAGCAGACTTGTGGGAGTTTTTATTCCCTAATATAAGAAGGTGCTTGAGTATTCCCCAGGTATTTCCAGATTTTCTTTAATCAACTGTGTTACGGAATACGTGGCTTTTCATCTGGAAACAAACACAATTATTTGTTCAGACAGTAATTTTATCTCCTTTTGGATCCTAGAAGTAAAAAGTTATCCTTTTTTTTTTCTACTCTGTAGGTAGAGACCTCCATGATTGTGTCAATCCGGAGAACTTCAGAGGACCTAACACAGCAGAAGGAGAAGTTCATAAACAGCAGTGAGATGCCATGCTGTGAGAGACACACACAGTCTCACTGATTCACCAACAACCCAGCACCTGGGCACTTATACATAAGCATATATCTACATATATGTATGCACATGTGTGTATGTGTGTGTATAGGCATATTAGCATGTAGTCTGCTTAAATGTCCTGGGGGCAATTTTAGTACAGGCAGATCCGATTGTGAGGCACTAATCTTCCATCACGTTAGCTATAGAAGTACATGTTTTAGCTGAAGGTATGTGGTCATTTGCACTGGAACTTCTGGCATTTAGCTCTTTCCCAAGCCACTGAAGAACAGAAATGCTGTGACAATTTTTTGATCTGAAGAACAGAGACAGCCTTCATGTCACCCATCACCAGTGACATCTGCTGATCACTCAGAAGCACAATAACAGAAGGGAGACATGCAACTAAACATTCTGTGCAATTGCTATCCTCATCCACATCATTGCAAGCAAATCTGTGCTTTCGTCTCTATTTAATTCCTCTTTGCTCTCATGTAAATTTATTCCAGAAGCAGTTTCAATGTATTTTCCACCAAATGACACTGTAAGACTGCCAGATTTCTTCCTGCTGTCATAGTGCCTAATATAGATCTCTAACACTGCCATTAATGTCTAGGAGAGCTCTAGAGAAGGAGGTCAGCATTGTAGAGAGCCACTTGTTTATGATTACAATTATGGCTTCACCAGGATTTCCTAAAAACCTCTGGTTTGGGGGTGGGCAACTCAATAGGAAATCTAAACAAGTACATGAGCTGTTTTTAGACACTTTTCTGAGCTGAAATTTTTCACCAAATCTTGTGCCATGGCTAAGGAGTATCTAATGTAGCTCAGGATAAAGATATGCCAAATTTTACACAGTTGGATTCTGCATTAAAAAAGTTGGACCACCCTTCCTTGCACAGACAGCATGGGGGAGGAGCAGTTGGAGGTAATAGGATGTGTCATGGCTGGCTGCTTTGTGCTGGCCATTTGATGCAGAGTCATTTGCCCTGCAGCATAGGATTGGGCTATGTTATTATGAATGGTTTTGAAATGCTTGTGTGTCCCGGGAGACCAGAATGGAGTGTTTTAGTCAATAATGCATGCCTCAGCCCTGTCTGCACTTGGAAATAGCCCCAGTTCAGCAACTGGCTTAGCTGAACTGAAAGGAAGAAGGCATAAGGGGTTGCATTATGCAAATGTATAAGGTATATTGATATATAGGTATATAAATACAGGTAAAATATATGTATAATATAGATATAATGTATATATAATTATATATTATATGTAAAAATATATAATATACAGGTATATTTATATACATAGGTGTATCTGTCATTCTATATATATCAATTTGCTCTGTACTTTTCATTGAAACTGTGCAAGGTGGGTTTTCTCCCCACATCTCTGGAGCCAAGCCTGTACTATCTTTTGTATTGCCACTGACTAGGTCTTTTCTGCCATTATAAAGCACACTGAACCTTTATCAGACATTTACTTAATTAGGGGCAACTGTTATGGGTAATAGGTGTTAAGTCTGGTAGGAACGGCCAATTGAATTTTTATCAGCATTTAAAAATAAACTATTGTCAGCATCACCCTGAATATTTTATTACAATGGCTGGAGTGATGGGACTTTTATCTCTAAATCACGTCTTGCACAGGCCATTTGAAAACAAATGAGAAAGTGTTTAAACTTCTCTTCAACTAGGTACACAACTCAAATTAAAATTTTAAAAGAGAATTGCTTATTTTGTCTTCATTTGCATTTCCACCCCATCACATTTGCACCACACATGCCTTAAGGTAAGAGCTGTCACTTACAATTTCCCAAACCGGAGTAATTATTTCCCAAAATGTGTTTAATTATTCAAATACGCAGTAGTTTTCTTCTTTCTACTGAATTCATCCAGTGCCTCACAGAAATTTAGGAGCACAAATTCTGCCAGCAAGACATCTTCAATGTGTGCAGACTGTTGATAGATGAACTCCAGTACTGATGACTCAACCCTGCTGCCCCAGCACTTCCTGCTGAGGGCGTGACAGTATCACAGAAAATGACCTTGTCTTTTTTTCTGTTGCATTCATGGTTCATACTGTTAGTTTCCATCACATCACAGCAAGTCAACATGACATCATTTAAGCATTTACTTATCAGACAACATGTCAACAGTTTAAAGGAAACATTTCTCTACTCTTGCCAATCCACTATCTGAACCAAATTGTGGTAGGTTAGTGGTGGATCATGCATATCTACAGAAGCAAGTAATTGAAATGATCCATGGGTCAATACCCAGACATCTGTAATTTGAAATTGCAGTGGTTTGTGCCGCACATGTTTTATAGATCAGCCTTTTTTTTCCACCTTTGCATGATAAGATTATCATCAAGATGCAGCAGCAGTGTCGACATAGTTAAGGATACCCCTGGAGTTTTTTCTTTCAGATTGAAAGTAGCTTTTGAAGTTTATTAATATCTCAAGTGGAAGATAGAAAGACCACATTTTGAAGATAACACAATGTCAGTGCTAATGTTAAGCCCCATTCTTGTCTAGTGCTATACCACTAAGTCAGACAGTCTGTGAAAGTCTGTGTGCAGGAGGTGTTAGGAGAAATGTGAGAGAATACTCTCTCATAAAACCCTACATACAGAATGAAAAAAAAGGGAGCTGCAAGTTTAGATGGGTGAATGCAACAGCTGAACTCCAGTCAAGATAACTCTTCCTAAATATAGAAATTCTTCTGCTTCTGCAGTTACAAGAAATAACAAAAGAACACTTTACCTCTATTCATTTTGTTTATAACTCCACTAGGGAGCAACAGCTCTGTAAGTAATATCCATACACAAAGAAAAACTTTCTGTCTTTTCTTTTTTTTCCCTGACTACATTGTGTCATTCAGGAGAAGGGAGCCAAGAGAGGTTCAGTCGTCTATATTACACATATTTCCAAGTGTGTACATACATTTGATTTATACTTTCGAAGAATTCCAGGAAACTGCAAATTTTGGCCATAAGCCTGCAAGCAAATCCTAGCATTTTGTCTGTCCAAACTGCTGTCACTGAAATTCTTGCAGACATACTTTAACCTAATTTTAAATTAAGTTATTAAGGTTTTTTTAGTAAAACAGAGATGACCTTTTAGTTACTCAACAATTCACCCAGTTTCACAGATAGATTTTCACCCCAAGATATATCCCATAGAACAAGTCTAATAACATTTGCCCAGCTTACTGGGAAAGGACCACTGTAAAAAGAAAATGATTAGACGAGTATCCCATGCATTAAGCCATAGTTTAGTGCTCTGCCTGACACTTATAAGCTACATAAAGCCAACCAAGAAAATCCATCTTGTTTGCAATTCACTTCCACATACCCACTTGCCCAGGCTGCCATTGCAAAACAAGCGGCAATCCCTTCCACAGTGTTCTATAGTTCTCCCCCATCGTACTTTCACTGGTGATCCTCCTCTGCTCCTAAGGAAAAGAATAGCAAAGAAAAAGCTCAATTCACTGTTCTCATGACAACCACTCTGCCTTTCCTTCCCCTTTCCCAGACACCAAACGTGAACCTGGGGGCATACACACTAGTCTGGTTATATGGAGGTGAAGAAGCTGCTCATAAAGCTGTGCCCACCATTGCAGTGAACTGTGTGATGTAAAGGTAACAGCATGAAAGTATTCCTCTTTCTTGCAGTCACTAGGATTAGCAAAGAGCACCTTGGCATTTGGAGACAGCTGGAAAAGATGTAATCATTATGCTTGAGTGGAAAGGATATTTCTAACCAAGGGGAGCTCCAGTCTCTGTAGACCTCTCCTGCTACACCTACACATCTCATTTTCTAAACTTTTCTACTCCATTTCTAAACTCCAGCTTCTTGCTTGCAGGAGCATGAGAACTTGCATCCCAAGAGCATTTCCCCACGGTACGCTCACAGCCAGGTACAACCCATTTTGTGCTAGCTCTTCTTCTCCAGACTCTCTAAGGTATTCTGGATTTGTTGCAATGTGTTGTGATTTAGCTGTCATACTATCAATTACGCCTCACTGTGTATCTGTGATTTAATTTCATGCTCTTAAGTAGAGCATTGTATCAAATTTCATTGCAATGATTTTAGCCATCTCTCCCTTTTCCAGACATGGTTTGAAATCTGATCTTTCCTCTAAATTTATAATTTAACCTAAGACGTTTATGCTTTTTAAATACATGAATTCTTCCATCATTCATGTTATTAATTAACTTCTTTTTAAAAGAACACGGTCCAGAGCAAACCAAGACAAGACCTCATTCCTAGCATTGATCCGTATTTGGAATGGAACGTTGAGAACCCTGTAGTAAGGCTTTTTCAGCCTATGCTGTCTCTTCAAGACCAAATTTCATTAAATCATTTACAAAAAATTTCAGGCTGGATAGTATTGATAATCTTCCTGGAGACATGTACCAAACAGATTTATCACAGAATGAAACCAGATTCAACAGACATGTTCAAAATAATATCCTGAACACATTAAAAATCAGTTCTACATGATGACAATAAATTGCCCTGACAAACCTTTCCTTGGTTCCTGTCTTATTCATAACACATTATCTTCTAATAAATGGGCACTAGCCCAATAGCCAAAAGAGTCCTTCAACTCCTCCCCACTCTTTTTTGGATCTCTCAGTCTCTTCTCTATTCTCTCACAGTTCCTCACACCTCTGCCTTCATTACAGGCTGCTGGGGTATCCTTACGTGACTTCAGTTCATAAATTGTCTATAATAGCTACCAACAAAACCAAAAGGCTTTGTTCTTATCAGGGCTGAAGGGAAGTACTTTTTCTTTTTTTTCTAATTCATTCAGTTTTAGTGTCTGCCAAAGTCTGGATCTTACACTGAATGGATCATTAATTCACCTAATGCTGCACGGGGGATCTGTTGTTTCCCAGCTGTCTCCAGCTATGCCCATTTCTCCACTCTGTTCTTACAACTAAACGAACTGCACTGAGCAAGGCAAGAACCAGCACTGCAAGCCCTGTACCAATATATTGAGATAAGAATATATTCAAAGATGAAACTAAATAAAGTATGGACAAGCACTATGGAAATTGCTTATACTAAACCCAAAACAATATGAAACTTTGAGGACATTGTGGGAGAAAAAGAACTAACCTTGTTTACCATAGGGCAACATGGAAATTACAGTACTGATTTACATGAACCTTTAATAAATTATGTTTGCTTTGTAAGGATGACAAATATAGACCCCCACATAAAAGCACATAAACACATACAGGTTTCCTAAAGCCATTCTGCAGGTTGAAAAATCAACTGTTGAAAAAAGAAGATAAAGACATAGAAAGAAGTTAGCCCAAATATATACATAATGTATTTGCTATACTCTGAGGCAAAAAACCTTCCCAAATCAGTTTTGAAAACCAAGTTTAAACAATATGAAAGCCTCCAGCAAAGGGGCATTCATCCAAAATCAGTCAAATCAAAACACAGTTTAAAAAAGTAAGTTAAGATTTTGTCTATCCCAAGATTATCTTATTGTGTGGTTCCTTAAAGTAAATTCATGACTTAATCCACCAAAAGAACACTTAGGATTTCATTGTGTTTCCCTGTCTCCCCACACATTTCCTTGTTACAAGGTAAATTCCTTCTCACAACAAAATCTCCAAGGTACAAAGCAACCTCACAACTCAATTTCCAAATGAGTCAGTTCAGACAGAAACAGTCTCAGTTAAAAATAAACAATCCAACACAGGGAAAAAAAAAGGTGTTAGGACTCAAAACTCTCCAGCTGCTGAAGGAGAATTTTTTTTTTTCCAAAGCAATAAACAGCCTCAGCTCCAAGAAACCATTAGTTCATAGAGCTATTTAATGCTCTCCAGTGTCAGGAGATTAATCAGTCTCTCTGCACACTTATTCCGAAGCCAGTTCTCCAAGTCTGAATATCCTCCAAAACAGTTCCTTACTTGAACTCTACTCGTAATAAACATTTCCCCTTCCGCGGTGCACTTCCAACAGATAACAAGGAAATAATCACTGATGCTATTCCAGCAGTTTTGCCACATTGGATACCAAATGGATCTCTTATAAACTCGTCAATCCACTAGTGTGAAGCCCTAGGTAATTCAGAAGCAGTGTAACCATCCCCACATAGCGTATGAGGCAAACTGCTGTAGCTCAGATTCCTGAGCATGGACACACTGCTGCCAGGCCAGCAAAGCCTTCAGCTACTTGGCAGGTAAGAGCTGATCAGAGTGGTGATGTCCATTCAGATTAAAACCAGCTCATGAGTTAGAAAATATGTTATGTCTCCTAAGACTTATTAACTGTTCCCTGATCTAGGAACTACCTCCAAGTGGATAGATAAACAGCAAATATTTTAAGGTACCCTTCTTTTTGTTTCTATAGGAAACACTTCTATGTAACAAAAGAACTCCACCCCACCATATTCTCAGGCATAATAGTTTTGCGCATCTTCTAAAACTTACATAAGCTAAAATTACTATTATAGTTAATATCGATATACCTTTTCTAGTATCAATACACCTTTCTGTCTTGTGAGACACAACAAAAAATTGAGCTTCAACAGTTAAAGTCTAAGCAGCCTAGCTAGCCAGCTGGCAAATTGTTAATGATTCTGCCCATTTGTAAACATCTGTATGCTTTGATGAGGTGATGTGAAATGGTAGCCAGTATGTGCTTGCCAGAAGGAATCATATCAGATTAAATTAATTCATTTCCTTAGAACCAAAAATAGATTTTTGCCCTCTTCTCACAGTAATTCATTCCCACTCATTTAGCAGCATAATGGAAATCAAATGAATACTTAGGCAAATCTGCAGTGGAATCAGAAAGCAATGAGACTACTTTCTCCACAAAATCTGTACACTAGGAAATAGGCATACGGGAATGGATTTTTGTGAAGGACTAGGAGTATGAGGAATGTAATGGGTCAGAGTGGACAGATGCCTCTTCACTAACCCCACAGCACATTATCATATGGTTACACACAAAGGCTTTTCCTATGACAGCAGTGATCTCAGCTCCACAAAGCTGGGATAATCACAGGAAACTCACTGGCAAGTATCATTCCTTGTTTTCTGCATTGCACAGAATTATCCAGCTCTGCCACAGCAGAGGAACATGGACTGCTTGGCTCAGGAGGAAGCTTTTTCAGACCAGATGATTTTCTGATTATTTCCAAAAATAACTCAAGGAGTCATCAAACATTTCAAGGAATTCCATCATGACATTTCATGTAATACTCCTTTTCCCTCGAGTAACTCTGAATTTTTCTATACCAAAGAACCACTCAGTGAGTAATACTCCAGTAAGTAAATAATAAAAACCTTGAGCTAGAATACTCAAAATAAATGTTCTGCAAAGAAAATAAATGTCATTATCCTTGCTAGGATATAAGTATACTTCAGAAATGCTTCAATACTGTGAAGTTTTCAGTCTCAGGAAAATGAAAATGGGCCTATTTTCCTAAACCATTTCCTATCAGTGCATGTAGAATAAATCATGGAAAAAATCACCATCAGGTCTGGATTTCAGAGTCCAGGTCCACGTCTTGATTTTAACCCTCTGTTAAGAAAACCTAAGCTTTTGGGTGATGCTTAAATAAAAGATACGGTTCTATTTTAAGGGTTGGACTTGATGATCTCAGAGGTCCTTTTCAACCCAGCAGATTTTATGATTCTATGATTTTCTTCTCTATTGACAGAACTGATAAAATAAGAAAGAATGGTCTATAAAACAGGATTTTTATTGAGTTGCATCATAAGTACCTCTAAAATATCCTGAATGGGTATCTGGTTGATTTTTGTTGGTAAATCTACCTGTTTATTGTTACTGATCTCTGACATACCACCCCTTCCTGAGGATAAGTCCAATACTGCACAAACGGGAGTAAAGAAGAAGAAATGTATTGTAAAACAACGCATGACAGCCAAATACACAGGATGAAAAAAGGAAATTGAATTTTCATATTATCAAAATCAACTCCCATGGGCACTCAGAGAATACATCCACATGACTGGGAAAACTGTTCCCAAGTCAGCATTTAGGAAAGACAGTGCAAATGTTCCCTTTGTCCTCCTGCAGCAAAATAAAGCAACAAAACTGGGGAGAAAAAAAACCAAACCTGTAAAACTATAGCCATGTATGAAGAGGTTGTACATTTCATAAACCATATTCATGCTCAATATAACATTTTCAAAAATTCATAAAAATTTCTAAGATACCACACCGTAACTAAAATGTAACATCAGGGAAAACTATAATATTCAGATTTTCTTTGTCATTTTTAAGTATTTTTCTTAGCTTGCCTTGAAGAAAGTGTTGCTAAGTCTTCCTGAACTCCCTTTAATCCCAGTTACATATGCTTCACTACTCAGGAAATGTGCTTTCACATCTTCATGCATATTTGGTCCTTGGCTTAGAAATGAAAGGCAGCACATTATTCACGTTGCAATAAATCCTCCAGCCTATACAACTGGCAGACCTGATGTGCACAAATGCATAGGATTGCCACTTCTTCTAAAACTCTGGGAAAACAGACCTAGCAACACAGCTAAAGAAAATGAGGCCATGGCACAGAATCCCAGTTTAAGGGTTTGCACACCTGTGACATGAAGAGCTCTAACTCTGCAAGACGGAACTGTAGACTCATGCAGGTTGGAGGCCATCTCGTCCAAGCCTCTACTCCAACCAGAGCCAGTTGCAGCAGCTGTTCCCTGTCCACCTGGGCACCCTTCACTGGGCTCACTCCAGTAAAAAATACAGTGCCTTTCTTGTCCTGGCAAGCCCAAACAGGGATGCCGCTCTCCAAGGGCAGTTTCTAAAGTGCTGAAGAGAGAGGGGAAAATCACTTGACACACCGGCTAAGATCCTTCAGCCCAAGGTGGGGCTGGTCACCTTCTTTGGCAAAGTGAACTTGTTGGTTTCAGTTCAAGTGAACTTGAATCCAGTAGGTCATTTTTGCAAAGCTGCTCTCAGCCAGTCAGTCCCCAGCCAGTACTAGTGTGTGGTATTACTCCATCCCAGACACGGGATTTTCCACGCAGCTTTGTGGAACTTCGTTCAGTTCCTCTCTGATCATTTTTCCAGCCTGACGAGATGTTTCTGAATGGCATTTCCCACCCTCCAGTGTACCAGCCACTCACTCCAGTTTGGAATCATCTGCAAAACAGTTCTCACCATGCAGTTGGCTAACAGAGACATTAGCAATACTGCCCGTGAGACACTACTAGGAGCCAACACTATCCTGGCACAACCTCTACCCCTTTGGCCTGACAGTATTGCCGATCTTCCCCCCACCTTCTTGTTCACTTAGCCAGTTCTTCTCTCATCAGTTTGTCTAGGAAGATGCTATGGTAGACAATGTCACATGCTTTGCTAAAGTCAAAGTTCATATTTGTTCAGTTTGGTTTGAATGCGGTTTTTTTATAATTTTTTCCTGTCAGACTAATGATGGATCAGATGTTTTCTGCCTTCCCTGAGTCAGAATAAAGCTAATGCACACAGAGCTGTCATCTAAATTAAATGTGCTTACTCTCCCCAGCTCTGAAGGCTCCTAACTCTCCAAGAAGCAAACTGATCTATTATTGTGAATAAAAACATGGAATTTCAAAGAAAAATGTTTGACTGTAAAGCTGTAAAATTTATTTACCCATCTTTTTCCTTATTATAAAATGGTCTCAATATTTTACTGAGATAATAAATAGGATCTGATCTGTCCATATGTTTAATTAGGAAGTGATAAGTGGACCACTGCAAAAAGAAAAGTTTCATGTAAAATAATGGTGCTAGAAAGTGTTTTCATTCCATCATATGAAGAAAAGGAGGTTTATAATTTTTTGTACAGAAGAAAGGCACAATATGGCACCAGAATAATGAGAAGTGAAGAAATAGAAGTTCTCATGTAAGTGCTACAGCCTTCAAGCTATCAGCTATTCCAGTTGATTTTGTTATGATCAGCTATCCATCCTCCAAAAAAATAAACCAACATTTTCACAAAGGCCGATATATTTCCACAAAACCATGGATTTTCTGCCAAATTGCATTACTGGATGAGACATCATTGACAACTAATGATATTTTATTCTTCAGTGATTATTTAAATGTAAAGTCCTTGGAACCACAATATCCCACAAATATCTCTTCTTCTGTATGCTTCTGTAGTACTGTGTGTGCCACAGGATCCCAGTCCTGATAACAACTCGGTTAAACATGAGGTATCAGTTTTGTCTCTAATGTAACACAGCCTCCTTTAACTCAGCCTCTGTTCTGTAAATTGAATGGGTCTGAGGTCAGAATTCTTATATAAGTCTTCTCATTTGTTTAAATTACTTTTTTTCTCCCCAGTAAACATGGGAAGAGATTGCAGCATAATTTAGAGGTTGTTTTATTAACAACACACAAAGTCCTTTCTTAATGCCAGCCTCATCCAAGTGCCTTCTGTGATATGACTTGATGCACTGGCAGATTTTTTGGAATATAACTTGTTTATTCAGTTTTTCCTTTGCTGTGGCATGTCTAAATCTATTTCAGTAGGTTTTATCACTTATTGATTTTTTTTCATTTTCTAGAGCATATTACTAATTTATTTTTTTTTTTACTTGTAGTTGTGGGGGTTTTCTTTCCTTTGGATTCAATAGACAGTAATTTTTTTTCAGCTTCACAGGTAATTTTACTGTGCTTTTGGCTTAAAAATTAAATGAGAGAGACAGAGAGAAAATCTCTCATCTCTTTTTAGGTGGCATGCCCAAGAAACTTAAGTTTCCCAGACTGCCAGTAGCACTAACATCATAAAAGTATTTCATTGTTTATTAATAATTCATCATTTTCTGCCTTAAGAGAGTTCAAAAATTCACCAAGTCACAGTTCAGTGAGCTTTTTCCCAAAGCTTCTAGGCAGATAAAAATGTTTATCATAATTATATGAATATAATGTGCAAAAAGGCTTCATAAAGTTGCATAAAATGTTAAATGTGTTAATATCTTTACACTAAGACATTAACATCTGTATGTTCATAGGTTGGCATATTGCTTTGTGTCAAATGATGCAAAGTTTGCAAAGTCTCAGACTTCAGTCTAGGTCTTGCAGCACGGTCTTGTGCATCTTCTTTAAGTACCACTCTAAAATATGTCATATTCTGTTTCTAGACCAGACTGGATAGGCCATTATAGAGTAAGAGTAATAACAATACATTTCTATTTGCATTTACATATGCATTTTCCTAACATACACATTTGAACAATTTGCTTTGATCTATTTTTCTGTCTTTCTAACAGAGGATTATACTGCTGCTCACTCTCTTCTCAGGCAGGTGAGGAAGGGTTTTGGATGTGTCACTGCTCAGGAAGACCATGCTACAAATCCCACGGCTTGCAATTGCAAGAATTCTATCATAGCAAAAAACGCCATCTTCAACCCTTCATGCGCACTTTTCCTGCCTCTTCCAGGCTGCAGGCTGTCTGGGGCTTTCTCCAGCAGCAGGCCTGCAGACAGAGCTGGCTCTGTGGCAGGGATGACCTCATCCACACACCACACAGCTGCAGAGGCAAGCTGTGTGCCCTGCCTTCCAAACAACAGATTTCTGGGGAATTTATTTGTTCACACATGACCAATAAATCAGCATTCAACACTTCTGAGTTGCAGAAGGGTTTTGCTTTGTGAGAAATGCCTGAGTGTGAGGTTTGTATTTCACTATTAGGAATAAGAAATAAAATGCATAATCCACCTAACAAAGATATGTCAGAAGCAGCTTACAGAAACATACAAAACCCTGGAATATAAACAGCTCTGCCTGTAGAGTCAGATATTACACAGTGGAACATGTACTAGTCTTACACATTAAAGGGCCAAACTTCAGTTCACATAAAAGATTTAACTAAAATGACTAAATAAGCCACTATATGTTAAAAGCCTTCTGAAACGTGCTATTTGTTCTGTCTGCTACCTTACGCCTATCACTAAATCACCTATAGGATACAACCAACCACAGCTGCCCGCTTGCCTGCTTTCTGTCATTTCTCTGGACATGGACCCTGCCCATGGTCCAGGACTCCACATCAGCCCCTGTGGCCACCAGCCCCTCCCCAGCTCCCCACGGCCGGTGATGGCAGGGCCTGGTAGTCAGGGCCCATGCCAACCCAGCCAGGAGCAGGACAGCCAGGAGCACCGGGACAGCCCTAGTCCCAGCATCAGACACCTCCCTGGGGACAGGAATGGGCCAAAGATGGTCTGGGATGTGGGCCTTTGGGTGGGCTAAAATTTTTCTTAGGATTAAAGGCAGTCATATCTTCCATGGGCTGTTTATCCTCCCAGACAGCGTAGAGATTGACCACCCAGGTCTCCCCGGCACCCGGGCTTTGAGATGGGTGCCAGAGCTGATTATGGGGACAGGGCACAGGAGGTGTGCCTGCAATGGGAGCTCCCACAGACACACACCCTCTGGTCTGACATGGAAACTTTAGTGTGCCCAAGCAGCATGGGCAGCTTCAGAACACCCTTTTGCTGAAGTAACCTCCAAACACATCAGGATTGTCACAGCTGTTTCTTGGTTCTCTGCATAGGAGACATCTGAGAGGAAAAAGCTGTTGTAACCTGGATTTAGTCGATGTAAAAAGTCAATTTTCCAATTCAAGGAACAGCCACACGTCAGAGTTGCAGCACATGAGAGTGAACAAACTACAGTTGTCCCCCCATCCTGAGCCAGTCTGTCCTCCCACTGCATGTTAGCCTTTACACAGTGTTTTATTAACCCCTCTTCGACATTTATATTGAGATTTGTTCTCTCTGGAGAGTAAGGTTTGGGATCTAGACTACCAATTCAAGTTTCTGCTACTGATGAAATTCTAGAGAGGTGAAAATTAGCATTTTCCTACTGAAATCAGTGAACCAACACTGCTTTACAGTGAGCAGGTCCTGGGACTTTCACATCATGAAGCTGTAATGAATCACCTATTGTGGAGCTTAATGTGTGTGCATTTTTTCATGTCTCCTCTCCAATCTAAAGCAATTAGATGTCAACTGAGGCCATTCTGCTTAAGTACAATGTACTGTTCAATCAGGGCATCCTACCAACACAAGAGATGGACAGTGAAATAACACCTGCGGCAGACAGTGACAGGTAGGTCCCAGTCACACTACAGATTTGCTGATGGCTCTGACCCCTGCACTGCTTAAACTGTTTTTGACTGCAAAATGGCTCTGCTGTGTGGCACAGTCATGCAGGAGACCTGCAGCAGACCTGTGCTCACTCTCACAAGCCATTTAGCTGCAATATTTATATCTGCTGTGTAGAAAGGGACAGCAGGGCTACAACACCTCCATCCTCTGACATTGCCCCTCATCCCTGTAACAGCCCTCCGCAAGCCCCACGTTGGGGGATGGAAAGAAGGAAAATAGTAATTGCATTATAAAGTAAGTTTCCTGTGTTTCGAGCACTGACTAGAAGGAGAGCTCTGATATTCTGGAGACACCATCTGAGCTTTCCTGTTATGATGAAATGCACTGAAATTTGCCAAGAAACACCACAGTTCACAGTGGGCAGTATCTAAAAGACAAAGCCTTGAGAAGGCAGAGAAAAACCTGACCTGACGGAAATAAGTTTCTCCAACAGATGTTCTCCAACTCTGTCACTTGATAAGCTATGGAGTAAAGGTAACTCAGTGTGATGGAGGTAAGACAGATGACTGGCAATCATGAAAATTTTTAAAATCAATGTTTGAGAAGCGTGGGAGCTGTGGAAGTGGCATTGTGCAAAGGGAAAGAGCTGTGAAGTAGAGTAGTCAGACACAGACCTACAAACATGATGGATATTTTTAGTTGGTGGCAAATCCACTGGGGGAGGAGAAGGGAACAAGGACAGAAAAAGCAGTTGTCACTGAACTGAAAATCCTGTCACTGTAGCACACATCATTTCAATTTTGAGTGGGTTTTTCTTCACTGAAAGCCGAGTTCTAGGCAAGAAATCCATTCGAAATAAAAACCAGAAAGTTTCATTTTGAAAGTCGATGCAAAGTATTCAGATTACTTTGGCACGTGTTGTATTTTCTACAACATGGAATTCAACAAAGTCTCACAAGTCCATAGACTATTTTCATGCCACTAATCTACATCTTTCCATGGAAGATGTTTCAGTTTTAAATATTTATCCAACCTCATCAGTAAGAGAGATGTTTTGTCATGACAGGAATTACAGCAGAAAATGTTTGATATTCTTAGCATACACCCTTCACAACATATTTTGCATAACACTGATTTTCTTCTGCTACATACCACTACAGTACCATGTGTCTACACCACAATATAATGAATTTCAAAATAAAGATGACTTGCTGGATCTAACACAGCATTATATTATTTTTTGCCATTTCAGATAAATCAATAGACAGGACTTAAAATATTGTGTTGAAAGCATTTTAAAATCAAAGGTTATATTCCCTCTGGAGAATGCAACTCCAGCTGCATCCAGTAGCAACATTGCATTTTTAAACAAAGGCAAGTACTAACTCATTTTATTTTAACTTCATACTTCCTAACTCTGCATACTGTTGCAGCAATTGCTAAATATGCTGTATATTTGACAATATCTAAAGTAGCTATATGAGCAGTGTGAATACAATAAATTTCACTGTAATGGATTTTTCCAGCTTCACCTGTTCTAAATAAACACTCTCCTACAGGAGAGTAGAAAACCAGGGATGTAGTGCAGCCAGAGCAGCCAGCAATAGGCTTTCAATCTTGTTCTTGCAAGAACTGGGGGCAAGAAAAAAACTGTCACACTCAGCCATGGAAAAATAACATCCCAACGTGCCCTGGGATAACTAGATGCCTAGCATGGCATTGACACAAAAGAATCATGGCCTGACCTTCAACATGTTGAAACGGGGGCCTCTGATTGGGCATACAGCTTATGGGCTACACCAAGACCCTTCCACGTGCAATTAGCAAAAGGTGCCTGTCTAGCACAGCCTCACATGGACTCCCAACAAAATTCCAAGTGCACCACTACAGATAGCAGTGTGCCCTACACTGCAGCTCGCTACTCGTGTATAGGCCTTCCAGCCTTCACTGAAAATCAAGGTCAAAGCAGATAGATGGACAGAACAGAGAGGAGCCTGCCTCTGGTGAGAAATGTGGTATTGAGGAACACAGCTCCCATGGAGCATGTACATGAACGGACACGCATATTCTTGGCTCCTAGCAGAAATTTCCAAAAGCCAAGCTCATGGGCCTGCTCAGGCCTGACCCTCCTAATTTTGAAAGGTTCCAAAGCAGGCTGAAGAAGCATCTTTCCAAAAGATTCCCTTTTGAATTTAGTGAACAATCATCCCAGTCTCCCACAACTTCACAACCCAAAAGGGAGGAAGCATGAATCTGGCAGGTGGATACACTCTACAAAAGTATGCACCCACATAAGCACATGTACTGGCATAATCCTTATCTTCAACATGTCTTATTAACGATTTTAACATGCTGTTATATAGATGATCATTGCCCAGCGTTCAATTCTCTTTGCTGAGCCCAATGATTCAACGTTGTAAAAATCATTGACTATAATTCACTGCACCGCTGCATTTTCTGCCAATTGCCCACTGTCACCCAACTTGCAGGACAAAGTGTGTAACTGGGATCAAGCCCTGGAAGACTCCACTTTAGCCCACAGCACCTCTAAGACCTGAGGGGAAGCTGACGTGTGCTAAATGTGACAGAGGCCACCAGAGCCACCACCATTTGGATCAACATCCGAATCTGCGGGCATGATGATCAAGAGGCAGCAGTGGGTCAGTGAGGGCTGACCTGCTTCTGACAGCACAAGAGCAGCACAATGTGGTGCTCTACTTCTGTCTCTGTCCACTTATGTCTCCCCTTTATGGACTTATCCTGAGATCTGTCAGTGAAATCATGTTTAGCCAATCTTGTGCCTGAGCTGTCGACACTTTGCGAAAAACAAGGCAACTGCTGTGTCTTCCCTCAAAACTAGCCTTGCATCATGCTGAGTGCTGGATGACTACAGGAAAAAATTCCTCCTTCTGTCAACTTCATCTCATGAGCACTAAACATAAAGAAGAAAAAACACAGCGTCATTCAAAATGCTGCCTCTTTGCAAGCATAACAAATCCTCTGTGGAGCAAAATTACCAAATCCGTTCATTCTTTGAGAGGGCCATTATGCATACAGATATGTAAAAAATGTGTGTGTGCATGCTGTCTTCTGCGTTCTTTTCTCAAAGCTGTGTGTGTAAATAAAGTTTTCACATTCATAATCAACCACCTCCTTATCCCTCCCTCTCCTCATGCCCTTTTCATACTGCTTCAATTCTTTGTTAGTAGCAGTAATCACACAATGACATTTGCCTGAGAAATTTCAGGAGACTCAAAATGAAAGAAAAATTCTTTTCTTCACATTTTCATGAAAGTATAACATTTCAGGCTCTTTTCCCCCCATGACTGAAAACACAAATTCACTCTTTTGAAAAATACACCCTTAAAATGTTGGGGCAAAGGAAACTGGAATATTTTCTCCAACAATGCAAAAATGATAGTGATATTGCAAAGAACAGGCTGTAGAAACCCTCAGAAGAGACAGTATAGCAACAAAACCCTTTCTTTTTATCGCAGGAAGATCTGGGTAATGAAAAATTGGAATACAGAAAACAGCCAATCATTTTAAAACACGCATAGCTGTTAAAATCTCACATGCCTTCTTTTTTCCCTCAGGAAAGCTGGTTTAAAAATGAAAAGAGTCCCCAGCTAGCTCAGTTCTCAGCCAGTGGTGTTCACTGCAAGAATGGCTTGACTCTGCTCCTTCCCTTCATCTGTTCACCCTCCATCTACTCATACTATATTGTATCCACTAATATTGCCAAAACTAACTCAGACAATCTTTTACTGTTCTTGATTGAGGTCAGGGAAGAAGAAGGATAGACTTCTTTTTACATAAAAAGCATCTTTTTTCACTTTTGGTGAAGAAAACAGAAATGGGAAACAGGAAAGTGAAATGAGAAGGGGAAGGGAAAAAGGAAGAACAAATGGAAGGAAGAGAGGAAATGGAGAGTTCCTTTTTTTTTTTTTTGATTCAGTGATACTTCAGATTGGCTTTAAAGATGACAGAAGATAAGGCAAAGCTATCTTATAAAATATAAGTCTTTCTATCAGGCTTTTTCAATGTCTTTCAAACTCTAAACCATAGTGTAGCCCTTATAACTCACAGTAATTCATATTCATAAGGTCATAAGGCATTTTTCAGGAGATATGTAATTTTAACCAAGCTTGAGACTCAATTGACTGCAAGTACATAATTGTTCTTTTGTTACCCATCAAAGCTGATGTTGAATCAACAATTTTTTATGCTAACTTGATCTGTTTTCACAGGCTGCCTAATAACTTTCAGTTAAACAGTGGCATGTAATACATTAAGCATCTCTAGACCTAGAAAATTCTCTATGACAAACGTTTTAAATATAATCAATGCACTGTTAGAAATAATTCAGATTGATTTTAACTAAAGACTAAAACCATGAATAATATGGTATTTGTAAACAAAAGAAAAATGTGGTGTATTTTCTCCCAAATCATGCAAAGCTTTTTAGATTCATCAATCCCAAATTCATGAGGAATTCTAGAAACTGTGGTTTGGGCAAAAACAGTTTGAAGTTTACAGAACAATGATTGGATTATATAGCATTTATAACACAAAAGAATTCAGATGTCATTGACCTCGACAACTCATTACTAGCATTGCACACAACTAAAGTACATTTGTGAAGCTTTCCTGGTAGAATAGTTGCTTATATTTATTCTTAGGACAGTTTCTCATCATTATCTGTTAGGCATTTTTGTCCATGTATTTTCCAAACAGTGTTATAACATAAAAAATCAAAACTAAACCTTTCCCTTGTAATGGCTTCATAACTACTGCAAGATTTATATACATTACCTTAACTTAAAAGTGCAACAGATGGATTGCTAGCTGGAAACCATGAAATTGTCAGGAAGACAGCAAGAAAGGAGAAAATGCAAAAATTGCAAGGCTTTCTATACATAGCCTTTGAGCTACTACACTACTGTCATCCTTTGTGAATGCTTATTCTCCTGCAAAAGTATATTCTTATCCTACTAGGAAAGTCTAAGGGCCCACAGGGCATCCTTCCCAAACTACGAATAAAGGAGCGACAGCAATGTATAGACTGTGATGTGCACTAATTTTTATTATAGTGTATTAATGTTAACTGAAGTACCTCATTATGATCATAGTAAAAGTAAAGGTAATATTTATGCAATTTTTTTTATTTTCTATTTTTCCATCTTTAGATATGCAGGAAAATGTCTGCATTGTGCCATGACACAAGTATTTAGCATCTTTCCCACAGTGTAGCCAAGGACTTCTGATCAACTTCTGAGACCCAGATTTATTGCTTTTATACATTTTAGCTAAATCATTTAGTTGATGGCACTTATTCTGTGGGAAAAACCACACTGGCTAAATTCTTTTTTTAAACCCTTCAAGCCTATACTGCTACAAAGTAGTGAGAAGTTATTATTCTTACCATGCATCAACAGGGTATGGAGAATACCATTCGTTAAGAAAAAGCTCAGACATATAGGAAGTCCCTATAAGGGTAAAATGAGTAGCTGAAAGATGAATCATTTAAAAAAAAAACTAGTGAGAGCTGACAGGAAAAAATTACAGTCTACTTTTTAGAAACTTATTCACAGGTGGAGACAGAGAAGTTATTTTTAATTGCTAGACATGTAAGGGGATTTCTTTTTAAAGAATGAATGATTTGCATATTTGATACTGACGACAAAATATTTTTGTGCACCGTAAAAATCTTTTAGCCATTCTGGAGGCCTGGTGTCCCCATCAGCAAGACTAGAGGCTTATATATCAAGTTATAAACAGCTTCTTCTCTCCTGGCATTAAGCATTTGGATGCTTTGCAAGCATAAAAACATATGGTACCTGTGACAGCAGCTACCACAATGGGGCAATTAGGGCAAAACCTCCTCCAGGGCTCCTCACCCCCCCTGGCCACACTCACAATGAAGCTGAGGGGCATCAGAAGCCTGGGAAACAGAGCAAGGAAAGGTCAGAAGCACACCAACACCATGATTGTGTTGAGTGAGAGCTGACCAAGTTGCAGAAAGTCAAGGATGATGTGCACTGCCTGCGACAGGAGCTGCAGGAGAAAGCTGCAAGCCTGCATGGTGCTTTAGGAAACACACAAATGACAAAATCTCTGCTCCAAAAAGAGCTCGATCTCCTCATTTCTACTGAACCAGACAACCCCAGCTCCTGGAACCAGATCAGACACCACCCCGCATCTCACTGCACCACCTTGGTGTGCTGTTTTTCAAGAGGTAGTCTATTTGCCAACTTCTATTTTTGTCAGATCAACCTGTTCCCCGAAGCATAATGAAAACTCCTTGCCAGATCAATTTGTTTCTGAAGTTTCCTGGTTGCCAGCTCCACTCTGAGCTATTTCATTTTGTCTGCATGTCAGAACTATTAGGCTGGCAATTGCTTAAATCTTTGCTTATTGTCACAGGTGGGAGGGTGGTGCTGGATAACCACAAAGGGAAGCAAAATGTCTGCCCTGCGGAGACAGTGCTCCAAGTGATGTGGCAGCACAAAAAAGAACTAGCAGTGGGCGCTGCCACCACACAGCAGGAGGGGTGAAGGGGCTTTTGGCTCTTCTCTGCAGCTGTGCAGGTGGCACAGTATTGAAGGAAACAGGACTGAGCTTTCAGGACGGGCTGAAGCGCCGTTCAGCAAGCAGCCCTCCTGCAGGGCCCTGGGGGACACAGCAGGGAGGTACCAGCCCTGGTGTGGCTGAAACCCGCCGCTGAGTTGGCCTTGCAATTAGCTGAGCAATCCTACAGCATTCATGCCCTTGAATTATTTATTTGTTTGTTTGTTTATTTATTTATTTGACCAGTCTGATATTTTGTTCTGTCAGGAAGTGACTGGCAAAGGCCAGTGTCCAAGAAGAGATGAGTCAGGTTATGTGGACAGACAAAGGAATCAGATCTGCAGCCCTGCATGAGGAGTGTGAGGCTGTCAGCGTGTTAGAGAGGCACAGGGGTTTTATGAAAGGCGCTGCTGAGTCATGAACGACAGAAAGGAAACAAAGGGAGATTGAAGGTGAAACAGAGTATACACAGAGAGGATTAACAGGAAAAAGCCTGCGTTTCATATTATCCCTTCCATTCTTCAGGGCTTCACAGGAAATTATGTGCCTTGGTTTTTGAAAACAGCTTGTTGCAGAAGCTGTGTGCACTCTGCTCTTGGTTCATTCTGCATGCTTTGCTGTGAACTAGGGCAGTGCTGATTAGAGTTAGACAGCTCATAACCCTATTCAAGATTTTTCCCCTAAGGAAGGAAAGGGGAGGGGAAAAAAAAAAAGCTGATGTAATTCCCCAGGGCTCCTTCTTTGGCTTTGCTATTGCATAGCTACACAGTCTCCCGGAGTAATTGTCTTTCATAACATCCCAGCCCCCCTCTAGACTGAAGGACCTTCTGGCTGCTTTTTCTTGCCTGTGTTTTCTGCTTTATATAAGGGATGAAACAGGGAGAGTGAAGAATGAAAAAGGTGATGAAATTTTAAGTTCAGACACAGAAGGTACATTCAGTACTAGATGTCAGAGGGAAATCTGAGAAAGTAGCTTCTGTGTTCCAGACTCTGACTTCTCTACGGATGGGGTGAAACTGAAGTGGGAGGCAGCGAATGACAGGCTGCTGATCCTCTGCAGCACAGACAGACCCTTTCCAAACAGTATCAGCCATGATTCTGTTCAGATCTCTGCCTCCCTTTCCATCACACCACGCCATCATTTAATTGATTCTGAAAACTTGCTCCTCAATCACACCCACAGGTCTCATAAATGCACCACGGTTAAAATTGTCTCGGCCTGAGGGCTGAAGGATCACATATATATCCAAGCCCTTGTCTGAACCCCCCAAAATACAAGTCTAGAGAAACAAAAAAAAATCTGCTTTCAAATAAGCAGGAAACAACAGACATACTGAAGGTCTGATTTTAAAAAGCAAATGCTGCATTTCCCTGAATCTGTGATCACTCACTTTAAAAATCAACATCTGAGGAATCAAAGGAGATAGTCAGATTTGGAAGGCCAGTCAAAGCTGAAAGTAAATACATGTTTATGTACTTGTGGAGAGAAATGATTTTACAGTATATTGCAAGCCAGCTTGCTCCCTCCGTATCTCTTTTTACCACCTGAAAAGTAGGTCAACAATCCTTATGGCTTTGAAAAGCAGAAATGAGGAATGCTTGTTGAAAACAAGACGGGTTTGAATTGTAAACAGAAAGAAATATTCATTTTACCTTTTGTATGTGAGACTTCAGAAGTCAGGCACCACTGCACGTTATCTGGTGTTCACACCAAGAGCCGACTGCACCCCAACTTTTTCATACTCTGCTTCAGCATCCATACAAGTGGATGAGTTGCAATATACTGCCTACAGCTACATAAAATCAACACCTCTCTCACCAGGACCAAGGGCAAAAAGGGAGAGATGGACCAGAACAGCTTTAGAAACAAGGAGCTATTTGGGAAAAGGAAGATGGCAAGGTAGCCAAAGAATCAGATGATTCAGCATATCCCACGGTAACTACCAAGAGCATTACAGAATAAATGGGATATTAAACTATTTACGGATGCTCACATCAGCACAACAAAACCCAAAGGGAAAACAGTAATTACAGTTCTTGCTTTCACTTGGAATAAACATCCACCAAGGGCACCATGGATTTTATGGCCCCAAATCCAGCAAATCTTAGAGAACTTGTATTTCCCCCATGACAAAAACATTTCTCATTTAAAGAAAAGGATTACAAATTGACGTATTTTTAAAAGCCATGATCAACTACTGGCAAGGCTTCTTGTTTTCTGTTCTCCATCAGGGAACTTCCAGCATCAAATGTGAAGCACTTGCCTGTTAAAGTGTAGCAGGAAAGTTCTTTACAGAACTAAACACACTGACACTTATGCCAGTATATGCTCACATACACATGCATACAAACACAATTTCATCGGTAACGATGGCTTGTGCAGTTGCATATTTTTCTTTTTAGTTTTCCTGACAGCCTACAGAGAGCACTTTATTTTACTTAAACAGGAAGAGAACGCCTGGGACCCTGTGGTTCTGGCCGCACCACTTCATTCCATTACACAGTAACTGCTCAGAAAAAAAATGGGCAAAAGCTGAAGCTTATTGATATTCTAGCTTAGATAAACATGACTGCATATGCATTAGTGAGGCAAACTGAATAATAAAATCCTAAACAATGAAGGATGGAATAATTGCATTTTGTTTAGCTATACAATGAATTTTCAATAGCCCTTTAAAAAAAAAAAAAAAGTATTTTATGACTTTGGTTGAGATTGCAAGCATTAGTGGTGTTTGTAATGTGTCCAGTAATTCTGGTGGATCCTCGTCAAATTGCAGCAGGCTTTCCATTTGGATTTTCTCCATCATTAGGTCTTATTTTCCTGTCAGTTTGCCCATTTTGTCATGGGTTTCTTTCAGACAACAGACTGGGCAACATACCTTCAGCAGCAAAAGAAATCAAACAATCTATAAAAATAAAAATATGTTTTAATAATTATTTCCACAAAAGATGGTTTATCAGAATGCATAATATAAATGGTAGTCATTTCAGTTTTCTCAAGCACACAAAAAAGCTTTGTTTTTCCTTATTTTCTTCTAAGACAGAATGGATACACTTGGATTCTATCTAGACTCTTGACATGTGTTAAAACAGCCCAACAAAAGCTAACTGGTCAAACTCAGCTGCGATGAGACTTTAGGGTTTAAGCTGCACAGTGAGTTTAAATTAGTAAAAAAGGGGTAGATGTTAATGTTTTTCCACTGGTACTGCTCTAACACTCAAAGGTAATTCCAAAAGCTTTTAAATCGCACTGGGAACTTCTTGTGAGCAGAACTAATCCTATGTTTAGTAAGGACAGTGTTGTTGATTTAAGTAAACATCAGTTTACACCAAGACTGAACTCTACCATCCCCTTTACTTGCTTTTGCTGAAACCCTGTTCTCATCATTCCAGGATCCGAGACACTTTTTGTATTAATCAGTGCAATTTTCTGAGATTACTGGAATGGCACTAGATTAAGTCAGCAGAGAAACAGGCTCTCTGCATGTATCTTAATTTTACATCCCCATGAAATACCACATCACTCACATCAGTCTGGCTTTTACCCTTGGAATGAGTTTCACAGCACTGTCTCGCAGTGCAGCCTCATACCATCACTAACTTGACTGTTTGTTCTGTCCCAGGATCCCCAGGGAGACGTTCTTGAGTCTGTTGGTTTTAGGCAGCATTTGACTTGGGCTTTTTCTTCTTTATTTTTAGTTTGGTGAACATTCAGGAACATTTCAGGAAAGATAAGAAGAAATGCATTGGTATCACAAAGAAATGAAATCCCTTTTTTTGTTGTTTTAACTGAGGTTGTAGAGGGGGCTGCAGTTGCATCCCTCCCAGGAGGTCCCATGAATGGGCAGCTCAGCATACTGCTTCTTCTGCCAGCCTCTTCTGGGCTGACATGGAAGATCATGGTGCAGGCAAGCTGGGGAGTGGTTCATGGATTTTGGTACTGCAGAGGGCAACCAGTACCAGGACGGCAGGCTTTGCTTTCCTGTTCCACAGCTCTGCACCAGGAGTCACCTCAGAGGACAACGAGCTACAGTCCTTGCCATGACCTGGTGAAGGAAGGATGGAAACTCACCTTGTCCAAATGTTTTCAAGTTCTCACTTCCTAAAATCTGCAACATAACCCAGGCAAAACTGTCCTATGAGGGATCTTCCCTGTTATCAGTACACAAGGGCAGTAGCTATGCACCGTCACCATCCAAGCTGGAAGAGCATTTGTGGGTTAAGGCCTCTAAACCTTAAACCAAGGCTTCTGGAGCACCTGCCCCTTCCCTCCCCACCTTATTCTGCTCAAAAATGTAGAAGGAAATACTCTAACATGAGCAGCACTTTGTGAAGGTAAATGACCCACTAAATTAATGGCTTTCCTTGCTCCAGAACACACAACGTGGATGATTTTGGCAACATCCACAGCATAAGCCATAAGTTACTGGGGAGCAGAAAGAGCTGCTAGATACACACTCACTTCTGTTTTGGTTTGGGTTTGAACCAAAGGAGATTAGCAACAGGACAAGAGAACAGAGTCTGAATTAGCATCAGGGGAGGTTTAGGTCAGACGTGAGGAAGAATTTCTTCACAGAAAGAGTAACTGGACATTGGAATGGGCTGCCCAGGGAGGTGGTGGAGTCACCGTTCCTGGAAGTGTTTAAGGGAAGGCTGGATGTGGCACTCAGTGCTATAGTCTGGTTGACATGGTGGTGTTCAGCATGGGTTGGACTCGATGACTTCAGAAGTCTTTTCAAACCGAATTGATTCTGTGACTCTGTGATTTGCAGTGACGCTCTGTACGGGAACGGCCCTTTAGAGCCCACATAGGCCAGCCCTGTGACCTTTATTGCTGCAAAACCACGCCGGCCGCCCACCAGCCCCGCTGCCCGCGGGGTGTGGAGGTCACCAGGGCACCGGGAAGATGGCGGCGGCCGCCGCCCCCTCCAGCACCTTCTGGGGTGTTTGAGGTGTGGGTTCCATTCCTTGCCGGGCGGGGCAGCCCAGGCCGTGCCCGCAGAACTTCGGAGTCTCCCTGGCCGCCCGGGCTGACCGGGCACCTCCGGCCCCCTGAGACGACGGGAGAAAACGGGGGGGGCATCCCCCCCGCGGGGTCACGTGGTCCCGGCGGAGGGAACCCGAACCCGCGCTTTGTGCGGGGTCAGCGCCGGCCCCCCGCGGTACCGACAACCCTCGAAGAGAGGGGCACTCCCCGCTCGGCCGGGCCGTGGCTGAGCTGCCACACCCGGTGCCGCTCTCTGCCCCCAGGGAGCTGCAGGCCGGGCCCCGCGTCCGCCCGTGGGCGGCAGAGGAGGTAAAGGGGCTCGGCCTCACCCTTGCGAGGGCTCGGTGCAGGGGGTGTCACGGCTGCCCCGGCAGAAAGCCTTCACTCTCGGCCCTGCGGGCATTGCCCCTTTCGCAGAGCGGCCTTCCTCCTCCTCCTCTGCAGCCCCCTCGGGAGCTGAAACTGAGGGGGCTTCAAAGTGTAAGCAGAGCGCAGCATAATTTCTGGGTTCTGAAGGGGAATGCAGATGTCATGAAATCCCCTGGCAAAAGCTTCTCCCTCCTCTTCTTCCCGGAGAGCAGTCCCAGTCGGATGGGATCTCTGGAGGCATTGGTAAGATCTGACCCACTGGAACTGGTGGAGAAAAAATATTGTTATATCAATACACCAAGTGCCCTAATACCCATTACTTTCTTTGCCTTCAGGAAAACTTTCTTCGATTTTTCTCTCCTTTCCAGGCTTAATAGTCAATTAAATAAATACCAGTTTCAAACCACCTTTCCTACACTTCCTTTCCCCTCCTGCCCCCAGCCCTCATGTTGCGGACATCTGTTTCTGGCTGCCTGGGCTAAATAAACTTTTTCCTTGGAGCCTCGGTGTGCTAGAAGCCGGGAAGAGAGAGGCAGGGGGATGGGAGCCGGGTTCTTGTCCTTTGACCTCTGTTGGGATAAGAAAAGCAGGTTAAAAGGTCAAGGAAAACAATTGCAAGGCTCCTATTGCTTGAATAGCATGCCAAATAAACTTATCCCGGGGATTTGGAATGATCCTTTTATGGGAATTTTTACCTCCCTCGGGATTGTACAGGCTGACTTTATGGGAGCTGCGGGCATGCTCCATTATTTTGGGGGGAGGAGACGGCAGGGCTGGAGCTCCTCTCAGCACGCTTGTTGAAGGAGGAAGAAGTACAAGGCAAGAGGAGGAGGAGGAGGGCTCTGCAGCCTGGTTTAACTCCTGTGAGCTTCCCTGAAATTTGTCAGCCGATACGTTGACTTCTTCCTTTAAAATTAGTTCTAATCTATAACATCAACACTTAAAATCAAGCAGAAAATACAGGTCTGCTACGCTTTTTACGCCAAGTGCACCACCATGGCTCCATTTACTAATGAAGTTGATGCTGTATATAAGAGCAAACCTTTCCTTAACTCTGTATAAAAGAATATTTTTTTACCTATAGATGCCTGGTAGTTGTAGGTGCAAGAACCTTCTCTGAATGATTTTTTTTTTGTAAGCACATTTTGTTGGTCCTATACTGTTCAAATTTCAGCTGTGTAAACTGGCAAGCCAGCACCTTCACTAAGAAATGAGCCTCCTGAAATAAAATCTTTCATGCACCTGGAAATTCTTCAGAGCTTTTTAAAGAAAAGGAGAAAAGGATTTAAAAAAAAAAAATTCTACTAAATATTACCCATGTTTAATTTTTTAGAATTTTATAGGAGAGAACATTTTTCAAAAATCTACAATTTCTGAAGGCAGAAAGTTGCTCGATTTTTCTAGTCAGTTTTTCATCTAAGTCTTTATTCTTTTTAACTTGTTGGCAAGAAATTCCAGACAAACTCCCAAAACCACAGTAAGGAAACCTCTTGGCGTTGTGAGGTGGTTCCAAGAGACACCACCAGCCTTTGATGCCCAACAACAGGGGGAGAGCTGGTGAAAGGGAAACACCAAAGCACAGGCTTACTCTCCTTACTGTACCATTGCCTTTGCATTTGGGTCAGGGCCTGATCTACCAGTTGTACCAGTTCATGTGGTGGAAAAAACCCAGCCTATGTGGGCAAGGCTTTGTGTAGGCACAGTTACAGCCTGTAGTCAAAACAGGCAAGTATACACCAGTCTGGCACATGGAATGTGCCATGCACATACTGGGACCAAGGATTTCCTGCATTTGCATGTGTAAGAAGTCGTACTGGGGTTATGGGCACAGTTCTGAAGAGCTGGTAGCCCCAACAAAAAAGTTCTTTTGATGTAGGGAATTGGTTAGAAGTATCAGATAAGGAAAAAACCTGCAAAAAGTGATATATCAAGTAGAAACTGTGCTTAGTTAATAAAAAAAAAATATTAAATCAATTATCTTTTTGGATAACAGAGAAAATTAAGCAGAAAATATTTCACTGTGTTAGAGTGCTGAAGATACCTCTATAGATGCAATATAGATGCAGTGCATAGAGGTTATGTAAATTGTAACATGTACATTGGTATTTTTTAGTAAATTGATGTCCTAAAAAGAGGAAATCCTGAAATAATAGAGGCTGGTATTCTGAAACACTTCCTTGAAGTATGGATCCATGAATTGCTGGTTCCTTGTTTTTTGCTGTTAACAACACATATGTGTTATGAAGTCCATAAAAGCCTGTTGCAAGTAAAACTTTCATGATAGCCAGAGAAGTGTGCTACCTCTGATGACTTTTGAAGGTCAGAATGGTGGTAAGCCATTACATTCCTGAGGGCAACTAGGAAAGATTATGTAGGCTCATCTTAAACTAGGGAGGTGCAAGTGAGCCATTTCCCTTCAGTTCTTAGCCAGGCCCATCATTCCTGTTTCTGTATAAAAGCCCACATACCACGAGTCCCCAGGGAAGCTGCACACTGCTGACCACAGCAACACCACGAGGGCTGTGGGATACCCTTGAGTCCCTGCAGAGACACAAAAACCCCTGGGAATATTCCAGTGGCTGGGAGCAAAACTGGGTCTAGTCCAAAACTGGATGCCCACCTAGTTAGGCGTGGATTTGGGGGAGTTTCCATAAGGAGGTAGTCATCAAGCCTCATTGCTGACCCTATTTGCTTGCCCTATTTAAAAGCTAAGATGTGCATACAGTCAGGCTGTTGTTTCATCATTATTGTTCCTGAGGATAAAAAGAGGGTTTTTGTCTTCCTAAGATGGAAAATAATGTAATAATTTTAACAGAAAAGGCAGTCATCTCTTTTGGGGGACAATAAAAATATTGGTCTTCTGCGTGAAATTGCAAAACAGGGTAGGTCTGCTCAGCATAGGATGGAACATCTACCACGATTATGTGTCATTGCTGTTCACCCAGGGCTGGGAAAATGATAGTCCCATCTCCTTGCTGTTGCTATGGGAACTTTTTCGGAGTTCTCTCAACTCTTCTTTCAGGACTGTTGGAACAATGAAGAATATTGAGCAAAGAGTATCAACCGTCATCCAAAGCATTTTAACAAATACCAAGTTTTAAATAAAACTCCACCACCATCAGCTCTTACCAGCTCTTGTCTAATTACTGTTGCAGCAAAGACGGTGGCTTTCCAAGAACTCTGCTGAAGCCCCCACAGCTCTGTTGCTCATCCATTTGGGTCACCTACCGAGTTACACTCTGCCTTGTGGTAAAGCAAATTCCATGTGCGTTTCCTCATGATGCTGCAATTAATTTATTTACTCAAGCAGTTCACTGAGACATTAGAATAGAAAGGCATATGGTGTGTCCTACTTGTGCAAGTCAGAGTCAATTTGTTATTTTCAGCACGGGTAACTTACTACATTTGATACTTCTCAAATGATTCTCTTTTGTGCCCAACTCTGATCTTTAATGCATTAACCTTAAGAAACCTGGATTTTAAGCCTACGCATGTACTCTGTAATGGCACAATTGATTTTGTGATGCAGTTATTCCTTTGCCTCAATTCCCTATCCTGTGTGGGTCGCCTTTTCAACAGCCTACATCCAGGAGCCTGTTGCAGCACAAAAGTCATGACATCCCTGTGGACAAAACTTGCTTATTTTCCAAATATGAATCAGTCACACATTTAAATCAGGGCATTTTTTGGTTTTCACTCAAGGGGAAATTTAAAAATTTTTACTTTATTTTTCTAGGATTTTCCCTGTATGATAAGTCTGTGGCAATTTTATAACTGTTTCTTCTAAAGGTTAGAATTAGTAATTTTGTCTAATTTTATGCAACACCATGAACATGCCTATTGATATCTGGCCAGTAGTGACCTGCTGTACTGAAACAGAATAAATTTTCTCTGTTAGATTTTGGGAGTAGGAAAAAGAAAGCCTGTTTTTTGTTTTAATTTTAACCTTTCCTTAAGGATGCTTTCTTCTCTTAGAAGATGGAGGGAAAAGTACTAATTCATGATACAGATGGCAAAAGGAAGCCAGAAGAGAGAAGTATTAAATGTGAAATCACACTGCTGCTAACCACAGTTTCAGACATGCAGGTGAGAAAAAAAGAATTCATATTACCAGAACCAAAATGTGTGTGATTCTTCTTTAAAAAAATTAGTAAAAATGGAAAGCTCTGTATTAGTACAATTTCCATGAGTTTGAGCTTAAATGTAAAATGTATGGTTTTATGATGGTGAGTATTTGAGTAAATACAGTTACCAGCTGCTGAGCTATGCTCTCCCAGGCTTGTCTGAAGGGCTGCTGTGAAGATAAGAAAATTACATCCCTCAGCTGCACTTTGCATAGGTGTGCACACCGTGCGCTATTCCTTGGCTTTCTGCCGTTCTTAGATCCAGGTACGGAGTGAAAAACATAGGACTCTTCCCTCCCGTTGTTTCAGAAGAAAAAAGCCCTTACCCTCACCACATCTGTCTGCTCTGGAGCAGGGCTCTGAATGCCTGTTTGCATCATGGTGGCACAATCCTGCTCTGAGGGAAATTAAAGCTGAAGTTCATGAGATCTTTTAGAGTTGAGTGGACCAAGTGCTGTTGTGTGGAGAGAAAGGCTGAATGGCATTAAGCTTTAGAGAGATCCCACAGTCTGGGAAACAGTATGTCTATTGCCACAGCTGTTCAAGGTGTCCGGGTGGCTCCCCTGCCACCCCATACACCACTAATGCACATTTCAATCAAACCCCTCTACAGTGTACAGTGACAGTCAAGGATTTCACTCAATGCTTCTGCTTCTCATGAGTTCTCATGAGTCCTCATCTCTGGCACTCCCCACTTCTTTTCTCACACTGAGGGGCTACATACACTAGTAATTATACTGGGGATAGAATGAGGTGAGCTGTCTGGTCACTCTTGGTTTGGGAGAGGAAGGCTTGGCGGGAGGGTCAAAATCCTAATAGTGAACATTCTTCCCCCCATCCCCCACCTCCCAAAAAAAAAGTTACATGGTCGTAAACATGCCCACAGCTCTGCTCACGTGCCTCCCTCAACAGCCCACCTCTTCTCCCTTCCGCTTGGACACCAGATGTCTCAAGTAACTAGTAAGCAGCAGGTTTTACCAAAGAGACTACCACATGGCCGAGGAGAAGAGAAAGCAGAGAGTGCCTGCCCCCCTGAGGGAATGGGGTCAGGTCAGAACTAGCTTAGGGGGGCAGAGCAAAGAGAAAATGAAACTTGATTCACAATTTCAGCTCAGTTGCATTCATTTTGTGCTGTCAAAGGGGAACAACTCTGTTCTGGCCCAGAGTCTCAGTCCGACGGGCTCTGCTCACAGGATTTAGCTGAAACAAAGTTAAATGCATCTGCTGGAGGGGCACAGAGGGAATGACCTGTGAGGGCGAGTTCTAAAAAATACCCCACTGTTGTATCAGCGCAGTTGCTGCTGCAAGGCCACACAGCAAAGGAACTTTTTCTATCCTGAAGTTTTTATTGCAAAGATGATGTGGTTATTTTCCAGGATCAAGGAGCAGGAGAGGTAGAGGTGATTTCAGGTGATTTTCAGCAGCATGGCTTCAGTTAACCTCACTAGCAAGTCCCATCCACTGCAGCAGACAGTAAATTAAACCAATGACAAGTGCCTTTGTAAATCCCACTTAGGCTGGCATTTAATTTCCATCAGTGTTGATAGCAGCTGCCTGTGTATTGATTTTTATTGCAAAATCATCCTTTGGTCTCTTTGCATACTGCTTTTTTTACCAGCAGTCAGTGGTCCCCACCCATCTAATCCTGTTTCTCACCGTAACTTTCATGGCAGTGGATTCTACTTATACAAGATCTGTGTATTTTACAGAGTTCATCTATATTTATAGTTACTGGATATTTTTCATGTCTGTCAAAAAATTTTTGAAATAGAGTCAAAATTCAATTGGAAAACATCTTGGGAAGTGTAGGCACACTCTAAGAATGGCATTTAAAAATGCAACAATTTACAAAAATATTCCTGTAAATAAATATTTCTGTAAATGTGAAGATGAAAAAGTATGGATTTTACAGGAATTTCTCACTAACCATATTGTGATCTCCAGTTGTTGAACATGTTACTTCCTTGCACGACATTATTTTTCATACTGTAACTCTGTTTCCAGCAGTAGTGGACAACAAATTCAAAGTCCGCAATTTTTCCAAGCTGAATAAACTTCATACTTTAAGGCTCTGGAGTCCCAGAATAGCTCAAGTTACTTGTATATCTTTTTCTACTCTCTGTTAGTACTTTGAGTCAGCAAAACAGGAAATGTCGAGGGATTGTTGAGGTATGCTCCAGGTATAATAAACGGGTAGAAATATATTGTCATCTGTTCTGTGTATTAAGAACTCTCTGTTGGATTCAGGACACTGCTAAAACTGAAGGACATTTCAGGTGTTCTCCAGATAAAAGAGAGGTTATGGTTCAGAGACTAACTCAAGGGCAGACAGATGGGTTCCTTGCATTCACAGAAAGACAGATTCAAGGAATGCCTCTGCCACTCATTGCCTGTGAGACCTGTAAAGGATTTAAGCTCAGTTTCCAGAACTTGTTAGGCTTCTTTCAGAGCATGTATTAAAGCAGAACTACAGAATAGAAATTCTTTCCCAAAGGGACATTTAGACACGAAAGCACAGGCTGGGAATGCTGATGCTACCCTGGCACCCAATACCTACCCTGGCCTATACGGAGATGCTTAGACACATCAGTATGTCCTGTTGGATGCTTAAGCATCTCCATACCTACCATGTTGTCTGAGTGACCCTTGCTCCCAGGCCCACAGCCATTTGGAAGGACTGTGAAATTTTGGCTTTTTATTTACATACTGAGAGTCACCTGAGACTTGTCATCACTAAATCCCTTGGAGAACTGAGTTGAAGCATCTATGGGATGCACCTAAACCATAGAGCAGATTCAGCCATGTGATATGACTCAAAGCCCTACAAAGCTTCCAGACCTGTGGATTTGTTGGAGTACTCCATGGCTGTCTCCCCAACTATGCACTCAGGATTCTTTCCAGTAGGTTGTCTGGTTGGGGGAAAGGAGAATAATGTGCATTCAGGTCTCATGGCAATATGCTTTTGGGATGCATTTTAATGTGAGAACTGAAAAGCTATTTTAAATATTTAGTTATGCATCCTATCTATTGCCTAAATGAAGATAATAGCAACTTTCAGTATATTCAAACAAAAATTTATGTTATTTGTGAAATGAGGATAATTCCAATGAGTACTGCAAGGAATTCACATGCTATGAACTCAGCATCTATACTTAGCCTTGAGTGCCCTATCAAGCTTTGACAGCTTAAATGTGAAAGTACGGCCTCTTGTCCTGCTTTTCTCCAACCTGCCTGATTTAAGATAAAAGTATCAAAGGACCTCAGAGAGTACCATATGCAAAGGCAAAGGAAAAACCTGTAAATCCAGTTCTTTCTTTCAGATCTTATATCTCCTTATTTGGGAATTACTCTAGCTGATAATTTAAACTTGTTTTTACTATCCATGTGTAACATTCACCACAGGAGTGGAATAGACATCCTACATTGGTGGAATTATGTCTTTGTTCATCATTGTATCTCTTGATTCAGATTTACTGTCAATATACTGTCTACTCAAGGGTCAGGAAGGTCTGTATCCCAGTTTAGATCCTTTTAGTGTCAGTTGTGGCTTGGCCCCAAGGACCAAGTCAATCTGCAAAAATACAAACTGCACCACAGGTGCTTTGTACTGTGTACCTGCAGTCTCATGTCATGCCATGTGGAGAACCTGCTGGAGCATGGGCAAGTGATTTTAAACACGAAACGAGAGAATTGGGAAGCAGAATGGGATGGTGAGCATGCCTGTCCTTTCCAGTGAGCACACAGGATTCAGCTGGAGGATGCTGGCATACCTGAGCAGTTGAGATGTTTTTTTGAGTTCCATGGTTCAAATGTAGCCTAAATGTCTCAAAACAAGAGGGTTTCTTGTCAAGGCCTTCAGTCTGATATTCTCAATCCTTCTCCTGTATGTTAATGTATCCTATTTGAAGTAATAAAGGCCAGGAATGGGACATATGAGAAGGGGCATATGTGAGAAAATTAAGAACCCCACAACCCTAGAAGTGCTCACTGTCTCGTCTCACCTTTGGTTGTCCTCTTGTCTTCTGTTTCCATTCTCACAGGAGGGAGTTGCTCTCTGCCATTGTCACTGTCCTACTGTGTGAACATCTAGCACAGATATGTTTGCCCCTGCGTGATAACACCATTGTGAATCTTCCTGGAGTTTTCCAGAACAAGTGTGGGACTGAGATTTCCTAGCACATGCATAGAGAAATACAACTGAAGAGGTGAAATTCACTCACCTACAGCAATTTAGCTCAAAATAAAAATTTCAAATATGCTTATTTAAAAGACTGTCACTTGAAATCTAATAAGTTAAAAGCTCACTTTCTTCTTCAAAAAATCTGTATTTCCAGAAGTCTTCTTCAAACAGCTCAGATAAGTCCGATTTTCTTTATTCCATCTCAACAAAATGCCACAGGTTGATTACAGCATTTCTTTAGGAAAGGACGAGCAGTCATTCTGCAGAATATCTACCTTAATTACATGGTTTCTGAGCTGCAACACTATGGCTTATAGTTCAATGGTTGCATAAACTCCCCAGTGGGAAATCTGAACAATATTTAATTAGCTTGGTCCTGCTGTGTGATATTCCAAACACCCTGTTTACCCAATTAAGACAAAGGTTGTGTGATCTTGCAGTTAGTAAGAGTCTCTATATAATTGCAGCTGGAAACTGGAAATGTGGAACATCTCTCTTAGTAACTCTTAATTATACTATGTCTAAATAACACAAAGCAGATACAGAATAAGAGAAAAAGCAATCCTTTCCAAAGCACCTGGTTAAAACATCTGTGTGATGCAAAGGAAGCTCGGTTATCAACAAGATTCTGTTTCATGGCATGTTCTGTTGCAGTAAAATAAGGGAAAGGACATTTCTGATGGCAGTTTAGATATCTAAGACAGTGCTCAAGAAAGGGATCTTCAAAATCAATATGCTCTGCACCAAAATGCACATGAGAACTACTGTATATGAAGTGTACCTGAGAGGAGATGGAAAGAAAGGAACATGCTAGTGTTCATGTAACTCTTCTCTGCTTGTTCCAGTAAAATGTTTTTGTCCAGAATTGAACAATAACAGAGAGAATATTCAAACAACTTTTGCAAAAATTTTCATTTTATTAATGGTGAAATAATTGCCTGACTCACCCACAAAGTAGTCTTGAAAATGTCTCTTTCGCTATGGGGATGTTCTCATCCAGAAGGGAGACTGCAGAATGTTGCATTGCATCAAGGAGCACTGCAAGCTGCAGACCTGCTCTTCTGGCTCTGGTAGACTCTATGGCACTCTACTTTCCTTCTCTATGCCAACAGAGGGTTTTCACTTCAGCTTCTGTTTTCATATTATTATTCCAACTGTGAGCTCCTGATGCCCTCACAAAAATCCAATAATAATCTTCTTTAATTGTTTTTTTAAAGTATGAGATCTTTAAGGCCTATTTCAGTGTTTAACTATATAATGAAATACAGTCTTCATTTTCTTACACTGCTCTGAAAATAAGTTGAAAGCAGAAAATCTGGGTACCTTTCATTTTCCAATGAAAAATTAAATTTAAAACCATCACTAAGTGGTAAGATTCCACTTTCCATCAAAAAGCTATTTCCAAGCAACTTTGGTCATAATATACAGAGTAGAAATCGACAGTGCAAGCTTTTCTTCAGATCACGCTGAATCATGCTGCATCAACATTTACACGGAAAAAATGTTGAAGGAAAATCCTGCTCCTTTCAATAAAATCCTAGAGATTTTATCCCTGCATACTTAATAGGCAAATAGGTAGAAAGTTTTCAAAATAATACTACAACTAAAGAATATTTCAAAATCTGTATAGTTTACTTGTTACTTATTTGTGCCAGAAGATACCTGTGATATTAGACTTTGCATTTCAAGAGTTTTCCTAATGTAGATGTTATTGTTGGTTGTGTTTCATCCTGGAAGTCAGTCTTTTCCAGTGACAGGGAATGGGTAGCTTTGTGTGTGTATGTGCATGTGGATGTGGATGTGGGTGTGAATTGTAGTCATCACTGTCTGGTCACACTAGTTGAAGTCATTTGTAAGAGGTGGCAAGACCACTAAAACTTAGGTGTTGCCATGGCCATAAGCAACACACACGTATTGCTCCAGGTCTTCCTGTGTTTTAAGTTTCTTTGATCATACCGATGTCTGTCTTTAGAATCACTCTTACATGAGGTGCCAGAAACACTCTGGAAGCATTGAAAAGGTTGGGAGTAACAGCTGAGACAAGGAGGGGGGTCATTGTCACCAGCATTTGTAGTCTGCAAAAATTGTTTGGCTGGTATTTACGTTTTCATAAGAGACACTTAAAACTGCCCCTACTAGGTGGGTGTAACACCAGTGATGTGTATAAAGATTGATGACTAACAGTAGGAGGATGCAGTAATCCCTAATTTTCAGCAAGTCCTTGAAGTGAAGAAGAGCTAACCAGGTTATAAAATCTTGTCCCTTATAGGAATCCAAATGTAAGTACTTTCTAAAGATTTCATTATGCTTTGCTCTCTGTAATTGCATATCTAGCACTTAACTGTATAATAAATATGGAAAAGTATGTATTTAAAAGATGATTGAAAGATAGTCATTAACGTTAGAGGTGAAATGATTGGCAGATCTCAGATAGTAGAAGGCAAACTAAAATCACAGTGGCAATAACTTTTACAACCTCTCGCACAAACCTACCCAAAAAACTTGTAGGACTGATATCTACTACTCGGCCATTTAGAGTTAAATTTGAGAGGTGCTGTTAAGTAACTGGTTTCCCTTTCAGATGTTTGAGGCTGATATTTAGGCAAAGCTAGCAGTGACAAACTCCAGGCTCAGCTGCTGCCTAAAGTACCTTGACACATATGGCCACATCCATAATAATAACTTCAACTGTGCCAGGGAAAGTTTACAGGTACTGGAACTCAAATCTTTATTCTTCTACATGGTGAGTGGTCTTTGGCTTTTTCTGGATTTGGATTCACCATCATCATCCTGAACATTTCCCTAGCTTAGTTCAAGACTTTGCACAAACCAGAGACTGTCTCAACAGGACAGCATTAATGTAGATGCCGCACCTGAAAGCTAAAAGAGCTTAATTGTGAGATTTGGGTATGGCTGCATTGTCAAAGGAAGGTTCAGGGAACATTTAACTTCCTTTTAAGGACGTATCCCAGGTATATAGGAGGGAAATTCCAATGGGAATATCCCATCAGTTTCTGCTTTTAGGCATGCATAAATTTGCACCCAGTTCCTAGCCATGTTCAGAAACTGGAGAGTTCATCTGGTGAAGAAAGTCATCTCCCATCCTTAGGTCAAATATTTTTCCAGGAAGGAAGGAGATTTGAGTCTTCATGCCCGGTAATGCACGTAGCGTGTTCCAAAGGTTCTGACCATCTCAAAGAACTGATTGTTATATGAAAGGGTGTTGGGCCTCAGACTAGGTGGCTTATTATCACAGCACAAAGCATGGAAGTGAAAAATAAGACCTGAATATATGTTTTAAATTAAATTTCACTTTCCAGACCCAAAATTTATACCAATTGGCACTCAAAAGTAATTTTTGCTCTGTTACGATCTTGGTGCATATAATCAAGGCAAAGGAAAGATGTGTCTCAGACAGCTCAGAGGATCCATGCACACAGAGAATTTCTGTTCTTTTCTTTTTAAAAAATGGTCTTTTGTTTGCATTTTGGCTTCTGAGACCACATTTAGTTACGAAAATAAATTGTCTTCCTTTCAAAAATGTTGAGTGCACTTGAATCCTACTGCAGTCATGTTCCCACATATTAAAAATGCTAGGCTGGAAGAATTTCTAAGCACTGTTTAGTAGACAAAAGCCTAAAGGTTTTGTTTACAGACTCTTTCACAGAAGAATAATCAAACTCTGTAGAGAGCTGCTACTCCACTTACTTGCTAGCCTTATTTTGACAGCCTTTGCTGGTCTGCCCTATTTTGTAAAGGGTGGGTTGATGGGGAAGCCAAAAAAGTGAAATCATATTTACTGTCAAAAAAAATACGTGTGTTTTAAGCTTTTATCTGCCACTAGCAAGCAATCAAAGATGGCAGTGGTAGCAGCCCTTGTAGTTAACCCAATGTGTGTTCATTAAACGGCAGGGGGTACCCAGAGTGTTTATTTCAGTAAAAACAATTAACCATATATATATTTATTTTTCAGCGTTAATGATTCCCTGTTGACAGAGCTGAAAAGCGAGTGCTTCTTGAGTCTCCAAGAGTGATCATTAAAGAGAAATGACTGTCAGTCTTCTAATTTGGGTGAATGCCAAGCAGACCAAAGGTGACAAAATAGGGGGGAAAGAAAAGAAAGAATATTCAAGGCTCATTATCAACATGCTCTGTCTTTTTTTATTTTTTTACATTGTCACAAATGAGCTTCACAGCTTTCCCTTCATTATCAAACCGCCGGCCATAATACAGTCCCATTTTCAATTGCATCATGATGTGGTTCCACATTAGCCTGAGATGATTTCAGCTTCGTAATTTCATTCTTGGAATCATTCATCATTTTCTTTATAAAATATTACCTCTCCTACTGCTGTTTGTCAAACTTGTTCCCCATCTGTGGAGGATTTTGCTTGCACTCCAGTGAGCTGTTTCAGGAAAAAAAAAAAATACAAAGGGAATTTTCAGGCTCTCCAAGGCTGGAGAGTTAAAAAAACCCAAACCTGTCATGCTGCCAACACAACATATTCTCTGTAAACTGTGGTTGTTAGGACCCAGGCTATGAATTGGGTGCACAAACGATTTGAAGAAAGAGGTCATGTTCTTAGCATTGTTTTATAAAGTAAAAATATGGAATGAATACATTCATGGCCCTACAAAGGTGTGGTGTTCTTAACAGGTTGGCTCATCCTGTTATTGAGAGTTACTAAATGTTCAGACTCCGAGTCTTTCATATTGCTACAGACTAAGTTCTGCTGGCTCATCATGATTGTTATCTCTACTGGAAAGCAAGCAAACCTCTCATCTGTGTGAGATTTGATGTGACATTCTGCATTTTAGCCAATTCCAGCTGGCTGCTCTAAAAAAGCAGGCAATGTTTTATAGGTACCACAGCTATTTCTTTCTTCAATCCCCTGAAGCAGTAGCTGTGGGGCTGTACTTTAGGCTGTGAGGTAAGGAACTGTAAATTCATATTCTATTATATATAGATTTTTTTACCACCTCTTTTGCCAGCTTTGTAGTAATCCAGCTGCATTACATGATGTGACTAAATGACTCCTTCTCTCATCTCTTTTGACAGTCTCCCCTCTTTGATACATTCCTGACTGCATTGTATGTGTATCTCTGGACTTCATAACATATTTTAGAACTTAAATTACCAACTCCAGCCATACAAACACTAGTCCTCTCTGTCTTATTAATGTCTACCTTAACAACAAGTTGAAGAAAATTTGCATGTGATCATTTTAGGCAGAAAAAGGAAAACAGTGTAGAATAAAAATCCTCTGCTAGCGTAAATTCCAACTGCAACCTGTTTATTTCAGTAGAATTATGGCTGAGGATCAGCTTCCCGTTAGATCATGTTCATTCAGCCTTTCAGATTAATGTGTAAGACATATATCTTCCATGATCACCCTATCATGGAGTAACTATAATATAACCTTTACTAGAAACCAAAATAGACTCAGGAATATACTCTCCATTGACTCCTGTACAGAAGAAAAGGTTGTGTAAATTGGAAGACAAATCGACATAAGCAGCTATCTTGTGAAGGAACAATATCAAAATAAATAGTTTCTATAGTTTGGTTACATGCAGTCATTAGGTAAAAATTAGAAGATTTCGAGTTTGAAATAAGTTACTAACTTTTTTTATGGTGGATGAAAACTTCAGACTGGCGTGTAACATGGGTTGTCTCTGTAAATTAAAAAAAGTGGTTTATTTAATTTGTACAGTAGGAAGTGTATTTTATAATGTAAAATTTTATAACTCCTACATTAATTTGCTTTCTTGGTTCATAGAAATTATTCCAGTTGCCGTTGGCACATGTTTTCTCTGTTGGTGGTGGTGTTGGCAAGTTAGTTCAAGGGGTATGTTTTGCTCATAGCAGTATATGTGAGGTCTTGTGCAAACAGGTTTGCCCTGTCCTTCAAAACGCACAGTTTCATAAAATGGTTCTAGCTGGGAATTTGGCTGTTAACTGAGTCACCAAGAGCTCAAAAGGTTTAGTTTAGTGTTTTTTGAACCAGGACGTACACATTCAGCTGTTACACAGCCATTCATCAGAGAAATAAGTAATTCTGCTTCAGTGTGTCCTCCTGAAGAGCAAGGAGGCCCCGCAAGGTTGCTGCAGCAACCTGTTGGAGTAGTGCAAATAGGTGAGCCAGGTATCTGGGGATGTTTCTTCATCACCATTTCCTGGCATTGCCCTCGTTACCTGGCATACCTCCTCCTAAGCAAAAGCTGTGTTGCCATATGGTTTTGTTTTGCTGAAAGGAAATCCGTCAAGCCTACCCACCTTAAGATAACAATTTCCTCACTGCTAGTCATCACTTCAAGGCTGACACAACAGAGATGTGGAAAGCCATCACCCTGTCGGTGAAAACAGCCTCATTGTGTGCAAATCCCCAGCCGAGCTGCAATTGAGCCATAAAAAAGGTGAAGGTTGCTCTGTGACTTGGCTGAGAAAAGAACCTGCTACTGCCTGGAACATGTTAATAAGGTTTTTAGTGTCCTAATATGGTTATAATTCTTTCCAGTCTTTTCAGTGTGGAAATTGGAATCTGGGTTTTTACAACGTATTGATTCTTCTGAATGCTCGCATTATAGAATAAAGCTCCACACACATATACATTGGGCTAAATCCCAATGCCACGCTGACATATTCATAGTAAATCTATTTATGTAGTAGTGACTTGGGAGTTTATCAGCTTTGTAATAGCTTCTGGATTCTGTAATGATATTTTGATTTTTAAAAAAAATCTTTCTGATGGTTTTGCATGGACAGATAGTGATGGGACAAGGAGGAGCAGTTTTAAACTGAAAGGGGAGAGATTCAGATTAGATATCATGAAGAAATTCTTTACTCAGAGGATGGTGAAGCACTGGAACAGTTTGCCCAGAGAGGTTGTGGATGCTCCATCCCTGGAAGTAAATGTTCAGAGCTGGGCTGGGTGGGCATTGAGCAACCTGGTCTAGTGGAAGATGTTCTTGCCCATGGCATGGGGGTTGGAACTACATGGTCTTTACAGTCCCTTCCAAACCAGAAAAACATTCTATGGTTCTATGACAAAGTCAGAAATGGTTATGTAAAAATAGCATATAACTGATTTAAATAACATGTTATAAATAAAATAAATAACTACCTGAAAGGAGGTTGTAGCCAGGGGGTCATTGGTCTCTTGTCCCAGGCAACGAACAGTAAGACAAGAGGCCACAGTCTCAAGCTCTGCCAGGGAAGGCTTAGGTTAGATATTAGAAAGAAATTCTTTACAGAGAGAGTAATCAGGTGTTGAAATGTGCTGCCCAGGGAGGTGGTGGATTCTCTGGAATATCTTAAATATCCCTGGAGATATTTAAGCAGAGACTGGATGTGGCACTTAGTGCCATAGTCTAGTAACCATGGTGGTAATGGTTGGACTTGATGATCTCAGAGGTCCTTTCGGCTGATTCTGTGATTCTATGTTAAACCTATTTTATTAAACTTTGAAGTATTCTGGGTATAACAGAAACAAAGGTACTTCCATTTAAAAACCAAAACCAAACGGAACTGACCCTTACTTTTCCCTTTAATTTTTGATTTAACATTCTGCATGCAGTGAAAAGCCCTAATAGTACTTACTTCAAAGTGTTTCCTTGAAAAGCAGTAGTTACATATTAACAGATTCCGTCCCTTTGTATTTTATCTACTACCTTTTCAGTATAGTTTACAAGTGCATGAACCAAATTTAGTGAGTAATGCACTAGTAAAAAATAATTATTAATAAAGAATGGCCTTTAGCTGAAGCTGGAATTCTTTGCACTGGTGAAACATGTTAAATGGTGTAGATGAGGCAGACTTTTTATTATTATTATTTACTTAGGGCTTGGAATAAAATTTAATATATCCTGAAGACAATGAGAAGTTTTCTCATCAATCTGATAATGCTACTATTGGATGTTTGATTTCCAGTTTAGGATATGGGCAGTTACCCATGTATCATGATTCAGCCTGTTGCTTGATGAATACAATTTTGTCTTCTGTATTTTATGCTCTCCTGAGCTGCCCTGCTGTGCTCCCCAGGGCAGATTCAGATGCCACAGCTTTGGACCAATCTGCAATATGGCAAAATACTACCATATTTTGGCCATTTGTATGTTCTTCCCTAGTCACCTGCTGTCACTGGACACAGTGAATGTTCCGTCTGATCTGGTCTGCCAGTTCCTATCTTTTCTTGCACCTTCTGTTTTTAAATGAGAGAGATTATCTGGCAATCCACCCTAGAGTGAGCACTGTGATATCTCTACAGGGATCCTCATTCTTTGTGCTTACAAGGGGTGGATTGCTTTTGTGGGGAAGCACTCTTTATTTAGTCCAAGTTTGCCTTAGAATTTGTTCACAACTTTTTAGACTAAGGGCAGTTCAAAATGGTAATAAAGAGACTCTCTGTTACCAGGAAAAGGAGAAGATTTTGAATTTTTGAAATTTTTTACATCCTCCTCAGAGAGTCACAATTGAGAGAGAGGCACTTGCAGTGCTATAACTACATTAATTAAATTAGTATTGTGGTAACAAACTTTCAGAACAATAGTTTACACTTATTGTGTGATTTTGTCTTCCAACTCTGTTCTTTTATGGAAAGCAATGTTTTCTCACATTTCACAGGCCCTACAATTAGGATTGATTTTAATCATAGAATGGGTTGGGTTGAAAGGACTTTAAAGATCCTCTAGTTCCAACCCCTCTGTCATGACCAGGGACACCTTCCACCAGACCAGGTTGCTCAAAGCTCCATCCAACCTGGCCTTCAGATCATTAATGAGATCACTTCTTAGCTCCCAGCTGAGCCATGACATTTGGTTATTAGAATACTCCAGATACTGCTTTTCTGGTCTAAGACAAAACTTTTGCACCAGTCCTTTAAGTACCTGGGTTGCTCTACTTCTTAGACAGTTTGATTTACTAAGTTTCACACTTTTCTAGGGTTTTTTTCCTCCTTGTCTTGTTTGGACTTTTGTTCTTTTATATTGTGTCAGTCAAAGCACAGTGCCAAAACCTGACCTGAAGATTAAACAGAGAAACTTCAAGACATGCTGCGCCCGACTGTGGAACATCTCCTGCGCAGGAATAGGCTGCAGCAAGGACGTTCTTCAAAGTGTGTTCTTTTTTCACTCTTCTCTAGTGCTGTTAAGCATTTCTTTTTTTCTTCTTTTTTTTTCCTTTCACTGTGCTGTGTCATTAGTGCCAGCTTTGTCTGATCCATGAGGAGAGCAAATTTCCTGCTTCCGCCTACAATGCACTTGAGAACCATTTCAGCAGAGCCAGTTAGATGCTCTTGCACTAAGGAGGAAAAAGAAAAGCCAGAGTACTTTCATACATAAAATAGAGCTAGCCGAAGTTGTGTACGCTCCAAGAGGTGTCACGACAAGCCCCTCCCACTGAGTTTCCTGAGAGGCCACAGCTCGGAACTGAGGGCTGTGCAGAACCAAATTCTAAAATTCTGCTGCTGCTCTCTGTACGCTGGTCTTGCAAGCTGGTCCCTCTGTGATGGTGATGTAAAGGATAGTTTGTCTTTTCCGTCTCTGAAGAAGTGTTGTGGATTTCACACAAAGAGAGGACACTGGTATTGCAGATGTGCTCTTTCATTTCAGGACATAAGTCTTCATTCTTCAGTATTTTGGGGACTCCTATGGAATGTGTCCATAATATTTGAACACCCAAAAATTGTAGCCAACTTCTATTGCACAGTGTTTTCTCAGTGTGGTTTCATGATTCCTGTGTGTTTGCAGAAAGTAAGTGTCATCTTCTATTTTAAACCACTGTATTTTGGATGGAAGGTGGAGGTCTATCTCTTTTCACTTCCACTGTCTACACCTGACATAGTCACCATGACCTTCCTTTAAGGTCAATTAAAAAATACCGACAGTTCTAGATGTGATGTTGATATCTACAGTAGGATGAGATGAGTCACACTGTAGAAATTATATTTCTCACTAACCATAAAGGAAATCTGCACAGCAGCTCAATATGTGCATTTGGTCAAATAAATCTACTTGCAGTAGATTATGCCTCTAAATGGCATAATTTTCACACAGAAAAAATTTATAGTTGAGGAAAAGCTTTTTGTGCTAACTCATGACATCAGGAATCAAGGAGTGTAAGTCTGGGCAGTTCTGCTTCTGCAACCAAAACCTAGTCTGAGCTATCTCAGCTTACCTGTATAGAACTGCACTGGGCAGCACCAGCATCCCTTTTGTTGCGTAACATGAACAGAAGTAATGCACCATTTCACATGTCAAGATTTTATTTTCACTTGTTAAAATTTTTGCAAAGGCATTAGTTGAATAGGTAAGAACAAAGAAGGAGAATGATGTGGAGCAATAAGAAAAAAACTCTGAGGTGGCATCAGGAACAGAAATGAGCAGATAACAAGAGGAGAGTTAATAGAAGGATAGGCAGTTGGATACACAAACATTACCAAAATGGGGGGAGGAGGAGTGAAAAATGAAGGGCAGGTCTATGTAGTAGGCTGAGGCAGGAGGAAGAAAAGAAAAAGGAGTGATAGGTCTTAAGGAGAAGATATGGCAGCCCCTAGATTTCTAGAGCCACAGAACCTGGGCATGTCTTTGGCCACCAAGCATTTAGGCACAACCCTAACATTTTTCTAAGGGGCGATTCAGATTCTTAAAAAAGATCTAATCAATAAATGCCATTCATTTAAACTTGATTATCTTAGGTTAACATTTCAGTCCCAAGTTATTTTTGATTAAGTAGTTCGCATATAAATCTCTCAGATTCCATTTTCCTGGTGTGTTATTTGATACAGGAGAATGCAGCCACCAAAACCCTCATCAGCACACAGATTTAGAGCAAATCAGTTTCGTGTGTGCGTGTAAAAGCACAGAACTGAGACAAATTCACATATATTAGGTGGAAAAGGGGTATAGAAACATGCAAATGGAAATGGAAATTACATTAAAAATGTGGAACTATAGTTTATTTTATGTATTAAGAAGAAATAGAGGAGGTATGAAAGTTTTACCTTTCATTATCTTTGTAAAGTTCCAGTGCTGCCCTTCACAAGTCTCAGTTGAACATTTCATTCAAGTGAAAGCAAATTCTACTTTACTTCACCTGGCTATGATGTCTTTGAAAACTGTCTCAGTCTTTCCATCCAAAGTGTACACCACCAACAGAGCCAAACTCTTAATAATATATTTTGTGGCTCCAGACAAAGCATGGATCTTTGATCCAAAAAAACCCCCAGGTATAATGGCACTGGCTGAGCTCTTTACTCAAAAATAGAAAATAGCATTTTCTTTCTGCTTGTGTAGTTTAATGTTATCTTCAATATTTTTTTGTTTCAATACATCTTCTTTCTTCTGTTTACTAGAATAAAATCTGAAAAAAAATAGCAAGCTGTGCTTTCACCTTTCTCCAGCATTCAAACAAAAACACTACAAAGCTCTCCTCTTACCCAGATGAAAGCTTAGCCACCTACATTAGTACCTATATTTCCATTTCCTTCTCCCACCATGAAAGGCATCCCTTTTACCTTCTTCCTTTACACACCTTGCAGCTGAGTTGCAGTGAGCTCCAGATGCATGAGCTCAGTAACTTGTTTTTCCTAACCTGAAGGCTTACTAGGAAAAACTGTTCATGTTATGATAGGAGAGTTTCCTATCACTAGAACAACTGCTATAGAACTGCTCTGTTTTTACAGAAATCTGCTTGTAGGAAAACTGTGTCTCTGTGGCTTGCACACCACAAGCACGAGTACAGCCTAAGACACTCCTAAGGGGTCTGAACTGTGCAGGGTGTATTTTGTAGAGGGGAGAAATACATGACATGTCTGGAATTTTGGCAAGGTCTAAAGAAACTGTTTATAATTTGGATATAGATTGGTCTTTCCTAATTTAAGAGTAGTCACACAACTGCATGTGCTAGCTAGTAGGGTTGATGCTGAGAAGTCCACTATAGTATCTCAATAGTTTTTTGAAATGTGTTGCTAGAGAGATGCCAGGAGTATAATTTAGTAGGCCATTCTTCCATTCAAGTTAGTATTCATCTTCAGTTCAGTTCTTCTGTGGGTTGACATGCAGGGACTCTTACGTGTGTCCAGATTCTTGAGTTAAGCATATCAGATGTTTAAATCAGTGCCTTTCCTCTTTAAAGTGCCTACTGTGGAAATGACCCCACCACCATGTCAGAACTAATGGCAGAACTGTCAGTCAGACTGAGTGGGACATGGCCTTTGGTGCACGTCTTGCTGGTGCTGAGGGATGGATACCTCAGGATGCTCACAAGTGAAGTTGAAACAAGGCCTGTTTAAGTGGGAGCTGGGGCTGGGTGATGTCACCTCTTGACCCCTCAGCCTCCTGCCTGTCTGCCAGGGCCACCAGCTGACGCATCTGTGATAGCAGTCAGGTGTCCCAGCCACCTGGAAACCCATGAGCCTGCATTGTCAGCCCATGGAAAGTGCCCAGGAATTCATATGCAGGAGGAGCTTTATACCCTGGCATCTGCAAGGGAAACATCCATTAAGAGGGAGTTGGGAATGATGGTTGGAGAGGGGGAAAAAGGTCTTTACTTCAAAAACATTCAGTATTGGTTTCCCTTTATTACCTGCTCCTTCTCAATTGTTTGAGCTCTTTCCTTTTTAAGGGGAATTTATTGAACAAATATGTATTTTCATCATGATTCTTCTCAGGTTGCCAAGGCAGAGGAGATAAACACCACAAATTGTCCGTGTTATTCATGGGATAACTCTTAACTAAAATTTCACATCTATCACAGGTATTTGTGAATGAGATCAATATATGTTCAGTAGTAAAAGTGAAAGCATGCCTACCTTGGTGCAAGTGAGCCCAGCTTCAGGAGTAAAATCTTTGTCAAGTAAAGGAGTAGTATGCAAATCAAGACAAAGTTCAAAGGGGCTGAAGAGGTGGATGTAGGAAACCTCTGTCCTTCAGCAGGGCTTAGGGGTGACCTGTCAGCAGATGAGCTGAGGAAAACCAATGTATGGCCAGACAGACATGTATTCATGCTTTAAACTCTTGAGGCTTATGGATTCCCCTGCTTTCCTTGCAAGTTTTTTCTGTATCTTGTAATCACAAGGGTGACAAAAGCTCTGCTTAATATCACTTTTGACTGATATATATTAAAGGATATATTTTTGGTCCCAGTTCACCTCTGGTCTATTGCAAGTCTTTATTTATTACTGTGCTGTTTCCAAGCTAATAACTCTTATAAACTAAATCTGATCTTTTTAAATAACCTATGAATCTTAAGATTCAATTGAAAGTTTTTGAAGCTTTACAGCATATAACTGGAGCTGATATCTTATTCTTTATTCTTTAACCTGCGGGTCAAGCAATTATTACTTTCTGTCTCTAATTTTGTGCCAGACTATTTTAGCTTGCTGACTGGCATTTTGGTAGATTGAGCTTTTCTGTAGTTCTACATAATACATTTCTAGCTCAAAGAGTAAAACATTTTTAAATTAAAATCTCTGATTTGCTAAGTGTTAACACAAATATCAGTATTTTCCAAATAGATGTAATAAAGCTATAGTCCTGTCTGATGCTGGTTTCCACTAGTCCAGCTAGACCTAAAATTAAAGACAATTTTCTATTGGCTTTAAATTGAAGATCTAGCAATTATATCCATTTTCTATATAAACAGGTTCCTAAATTTTTTTTCAATACCAGAACAAATAATTATCTTTTCATGATTAAATTATGTGATGGTTGTAAATGTGGTCACTTGAGTGATAATGTGTGATTTAATATGTCTGGCAGTCAAAGAAATAGGTTTCTATGCTGAAGCTGCATGGACTTTTAGTAGGGGAAGGACTGGATTAGCAGGGATAAATTATGTTTATTGTTTTGCAATCTGCTTTTGTTCCCTGACTTTTTCAGACAACAGCTGGATAAGAAAGTGGTGAGAAGTAACTGGTGAAGGTTGTCTGACCCGCTCTGTTTGCATTAGGGCTCCCTCCTTTTACCGAGCAGGTGCTTTGTTGTGCTGGATAGATGTCCCACATGCTGTGGACTAAAACAGTGTGGGTGGCTGTGCCTCTTTTTGTCAAGTGCCTGACAGGCACCAGCCTTTCAGTTTTGTGCCATCCATTCTTTCATGTGTGTGTCTTCACATGAATATACATATATGTGTATAAAACACTCTTGTGTACACTGAATTTGTGTAGGGCTTGGAAAGGATAATTTTACATTGCAAGAACAGAACACTGAGATGTTTTGTGACCATTATTAGCTAGAAAAGTAGCCACACAGCAGGAGAGCCTCTGCTATGCATAGCAGAGAGGAAAGTTTAGCAAAAATTAATGGGCTTCTGGTGACAAGAGAAAGATTATATAATCATTAAATGGGAATAGAAGGCAACATGGCATTACTATTCAGCTTGCTCTCATTTATATTGATCTGTAAATTACAGAAGCTATGCCTCTGTAAACACTTTCTGCAAAGAGTATGTAAAATATATAGACATTGCATAACTAGGATTTACACTAAAGGAACGGTGAAGTAAAAATAACAACAGTGAGACCACAAGCACTGTTGTGATCATGGCTCAAGGTTTTTGCTTAAGGCAAAATCTTTTCGGGGACTGCGCATGAAATACAGATGTTGAAGAGAAAAATGCCTGTAAAAGAGGAAGCAGGGTAGAAGCAAGGGATGAACACCAGTGTCCAGGGCATAGAAGTGGAGATAATGAGTAGACAGACAACTGGAATTATATGAAAACATATTCAATAAATTGTGGTGAAAGTGGAGCTGAGATAAAGAAAAATTTGTAAGCAACCTAGAAGTAAACAAGAATGGTGGTGGGATGGACCATGAGGCAGAGGACTTTTTCACAATGGGGCTGTATTGTTTCCCACAGGATTTACTACACCAAATTAAGGGACTGCCTTATTTTAGCTAGACAAGTTGACTAAATCAAATCATGGAGGTTTACTTATTTTTAAGACAAAGAAGAACATAGTGACTGTGGAGTGTGAAGCATGTCAAAGAGAACTGAAAAAAAAAGGCAGGAATGAAATAGCTAAAATTAGGAAATAAGTGGGAATTAATTTTAAGTGGTGAAATAGGCAGTCTATGGTCTAAATGGAAGTATATGGGAGAATTTTTTAAAAAGGGTAATGAGTTTGCTGGTGAGGTTTTTATATGTACTGTAATGCATGCAGTGGGACAAAGAAATTAGGAGAAATAAAAATATATGAGTCCAGAAAGAATCTGAACATCACATCACAGCAGATCAGATTTGACTCAACCATACTGAAGACAAAAAACTTAGCAGCTAACTGTGAAGGCTGAGACTTTCAAAGAGTCATAAGTAGATGGAAAGGTGGAGGGAGAAATGAACTTGCTTCTAAATTCTGTAAATCTCCATGGTACAAACTGTATGTTGCTCAGACTGTTTTAAAATATATTGACCAGATGCATATGGAATTTCACACTCTTTACATCATCCCTGCTAAATAAAAGGATAAGAAGGCAAACAGATCTTCCTAACAAAAGATTTCCCATCCTAATGAGGCCCCTGTATTTACACAAAGCTAGTTATCCCATATTCAGTAGCCTGTTGCAGATGAAGATGCTCATAAATAGGTACAGCCAAGGCACATGGTACTTGATCTACTCACAGCCACCTGATTTTCCCCCAGGGACCATTTCAGTTCAGGTGCAAATTAGCACTTCCAAAAAACAGGGGAGTCCCAGAAGAGCAGGTGGGTTTTATGTGTCCAGAAGGGTAAAAAAGGCTGTTAAAATAACACATCTGTGTTTCTGTCAAGTGGAAGACAATGAGGAAAGCCTCAGTCTTTCTTTCAAAGGCAATCAGGATCAAGGATTGGTAAAAGATCTAAGCAATTCCAGACATTCAAGTGCAGAAAGTAAACAGAGAAAGATGATATTTATCTGATAATTTGGATGAAATTGAGCTCAAGATACTGATGAGATGTTTTCAGTTTTAGGCAAATTTTACTTCCACTTGAATTACTGGGAAGGTTTTTTTGCCTGAAAGGGGATTTAGAATATTAAAAACCAACAGTTAAATCATGAGGGAATAAAAGTCAGAAGTATAATTTTTCAAACACAATATGACATGCTAATCCTGGGAACACAGGAGAAGTTTCTCTGACTTTGGTTCCAAAAAGCTGTTGGGGAACCAATCCTGAAGTTGTATTTGTCCAAATCCTTTTTTTTTCTCATTTTTCTGTACTCATTAGTCTCCTCAGAACTGAAGTAAAAATCTTTTGCTAGAGCATCCAGGACTGTTCTTAAATCTTTGTACCTACCATATAGCAAGTTTTTCTGGCTTTTTTTTTTTTTTTTTTTTGCCATGCAAGCTCTTTTCAGTACCGACTCAACAGAAACGTGAGCCAGATGCTATTTCCAATATTACAGTGCAAAACAGCTCAAGGGTACAGCACTTCTGTAAGAGAAGATAAAACTGGAATAAATTTTAGCACGTTAGAAAATATTGTAGCCTTGGATTTTGCTATCACACTACTTCTTGGGGGTAAGCAAGGGCAGCTGGTCTCTACTTATTTCTTTTACCTAATCTGCTCTGAGTACTGTCTAACTGATAGCTACAAATTATTATAAGGTCCTTGAAAACAGATGAATGTTAAGTATTGTTAGAGGAAACAAGAAGCTGTTGTATTTAGCTTTGGCAGAAACACAAATGCATTTTTAATATCTTTTTGTTTCATCTAAACCCATTAAGGGAGCTTTTCATTTTCTGTCTACTAAAAGTGCAGTCTGCATTTCACATCGTGATAACACAAATTCTACAGAAAATTTAGAATTTAGTGTACTTCAGCATTGCTGCAAAATCCTACAGGAGCTGACAATCCTCTTGCTTTGTGTTGAGGGATGGCTAAGCAATTCAGAACAGAATGGCTCTAAAAATTAAACCTGTAATCAGCCTAAAACAAGGTTAGTGCCTTAACATAAAATGCAGTTAAACCTTTAAGATTTTCCCAATTTTTTTTTCTTGGTTTTGTGATATAGCAAGGGGCTGCCACCTGGCAGAAGCAGGCTGCAGAAGTCACCATTCTCACTTCAGATTCCAGGTGCACAAGCTGCAGAAAGCTCCCTTTGTTCCTTCCTCAAATGTGAATTAACAGTAGCAGCTTTTATAGCTGTGACACTGAGTGTGAGCCATATAAGAGAACATGAAATGCCATTGTACTGTGAGGCAAAATCATGCCTTGCAAAGAGATATACATTTTAAAAATATACATGTAATTTCAAAATACAGCACAGAGATTTAAAAAAAAAAACAAACGAAGTGCCTGTAAACATATTTGCCAGATAAAGGGAAAGAAGTTTACAGATTGGGAAAAAGTGAGGACAAGAGGGGATTAAAAAATAAAGGAATCCTCTCTCTTCTTAAAAAATTGTACAGATACACTTTCTACACTCCTGCATCATTTAAGATGTTCAGCTTCTCAATTCAGATGGTCATCAGCTCTTATCTCATAGTCCAGACCAATTATATGTATTAAAAATGCAAGGCCAAATCCCATGCTGCTCTCATTGGCACTGCTGTACTGGCTTGGGTGGCACCAGGCCAGCAATACCATCTGAAGATCTATCTGAGAGGGAAAAAAGTGCATCAGCTCTTTCTTTGGGTTTTGGGTGTGTACTGTTGTTGTGAATGCTGGATAACGCTAAGTATGTATGTGTGGCATACTGAGGTCAATGTATCTCTTATCAAATAATTTCCCCACACTTGCCAACCTCCTCTAAAGGAGAGACCAAATTATACCACAGTGCCTTTTTTCTGCTTTCCCTGATCATGACTCAGTTTTAATAATTTATATTATTATGTAGAACAACTGTAAAAAGGCAAATATAAAAGAAATCATCACATGCCAAAGACTCCACAACCAAACCTTCCTTTCAGACAGTGCTGCAGGTGAATGTACATATTGAATAAGGCAATAGGGGTTCTGATGCAAAGCAGAATGAGAGTGTCACAGCCTACCCTCTCCTTCCCTCCTCTCAACTTCCCTTCCTTTCCTTTCCCTTTCTTTCTCTTCCTTGCTCATATAATAATTCCATATACTGCCTCAAATACCACTTTTCAGTTACAGAACCATTTAGAGCAGATTATATTTCATCACAGAGGTGTTTAACGAAACATGTACAACAATTTCTTTTTTAGATTTTCCTTTTCATTTGAAGTATAAGACCTAGTGGATTTTTTCAATCTTTTTTACTTTTTTCTTATCAGAGACCAAAATAAACAAGTGACAATGCAGAACTCCTACACTGAGAGAAGGGAGGGGGGAGTGAGAGGGAGAAACGACGGAGAAAAAAAAATAGGAAAAGAATGAATGTACTCTCCAGAGCTTGAAGCTCTGGCAAATAGTTTGTTGCAATTTTAATTTCATCCAATCTGATTCAAATTACATGGTTGCTTCTCAATCAAGTGTTTATCTCTGTACCCCCATGTGTTTTGTATACACACTGAAGATGAAGCTTTTATTCCATGCTTAGCCATCATTGGATTAAGAGCTGGGGGAAGGCAGGGTGAAGATGCTTACATTCAGTGTGTTTTGATGACTCATTTTACACTGAAAAGCTGCCAGATATGCATCATTTCCATTTGCTGGGAAATGCTGTTTCAGTCAACTGAAATTGTTTTTGATCTAGGGTGGGGGTCTTCGCCCTACAAGCAAATGGAGACCACATGGCAATTATCCTCAGCTTGATGGCAAAGCCAAATATGCTGCTGTTTTGAAAAAGCAGCACCAAAGAAGAGAAGCCATGCAGTTAGAATCTGTTTACCTCTGGAATACAATGAAAGAGACATCAAAGACCACAAAGTAGATGGGATGCAATAAGAAAACAAGTAGCAAAAAATAAGTAACATGCATCTTCTTCAAGTGATCAAAATCAAAGTCAATGGCACTGAAGCACCTGAATGTCAGTACTGTTTAAAGTACAGTAATACAAAATACAGTTCTGTAAAGGTAATTTAGGTAGCTGGGAAACTGGAGTGCTTTCTGTTTTGGAAGGAATAGGTGGATTTTACATAACCTCTGTTATTCCCACTGTCTTAAAGATGATGATTAGATAGTTGTCAGAGACCTGATTTCAAAGAATTTCTGAGGCATTTTTATTACACTATTTTTTAAAGAGACAGAGTTGCTAGTGGTTTTATAATGGAAACATTTGCTATTTACAGGCTTTAATTTAATTGCTTAATTGCTGCTTCAGAATGCAACGGACTGGACTTGAGCCAAGAGTCATTTTTCTGAAAGAAAATATTTATTAAAAATAAAAGCAAACTTTATCCATATCATGCAAGCTGGAGATTGAAACAGAGGTGGTAGGAATAATTCTCAACCATTTTCCAACTCTTCAGGAACGTCGATTAATATAAACTTTAAGTTCCTTAGGGAAAACATATTTTCTCTTAATGGTTAAGAATCAACTGGGGAAAAGACTTGCAGTGTTGCCTAAGGTACATATATGCTTAGTGAAATTCAGAAAGAAATCTAAATGGCTGCTGTGCCTAACTTCTTTTGACAAGGTACCTTGCCTATAAAAAATACATACCTGAATACACAAGTGATTTCAGTGTGCAATTGCAGTGATATTCTGATGGTCATCAGCTAACAAAAAACCTCATCTAAATCAGGTTCTCAGTGAAGGATAATAATTTCTAAGACACAAATAGCATTGTCTAAATAAAGTGTCCTCTGTTCAGATTCCTAGTTTGAGAGTTTACAGCTGCCTCTGCATATTAGAGATAACAGGAAGAAAAAACAGATGTATGGAAATCAGACATGTTATGGAGTTAGAGCTATCTTATTTCACAGGGCTACCTCACTAGATGATCCTTTCTTGGCTCACATCTTGTATGACACATATCCAGCCATAAAGATCTTGATTTTGAATTCCTGGCATCATCAGCTGGCATTGAGCTGAAAAGTACAGGTGATTCCAAATAGGTCATTCATTGCTTCTCTTCTTTGGAGAGCTTGATTTTCAAAAACTTATGGAAGGTTTATCTTCAAGCATGAGAAGTAGAGGTAGAGTGTTAAGGACGCATTTAACACACCAATACAAAGTTTTTTGATAATATATTAAGAACTATCCTGGACACCTTCACTATAATATATTCTAGGAATGAACAAATTGACATTTGAAGAGCCTAGTGGGTCATCTAACCCATCTGTGGAATATGCAGAATTAATAACTGTGAGCCCTTGGATATTATCTTGAGAATAAGCTTAGGAACAATATATAATTTATAGTCCATTTGTAGTTGCAAGTCTTTTGTTCTTACAGATACATTTGAAACTGGAGCAGAATTTAAAAGTGCAAGAAGCACAATAAGAACAGCGGTAAAAAGCTCCTCCTCAGTGTTATCTTTGGACACAATTGTCTGTGCCGAGCTCTGCATAACTCAGCCAATTCTCCCTCTTGCACATTCAGGCATGAAGTTTAAATTCTCAATAGACTGTTATAAGCTCTCACTCAAGCTGGTGTAAATCCAGAATAGCTCCTATGATGTCAGTGAATAAAGTTACTCTGAATTTACTGCTGTGTAACTGGGAGTGGATTCTGATCTCATCCACTTTATTTTTTCTGTAAATTATTATGCCAAATCCTGATGGCCTCACATAGGCAAGAACTCCTGTTTGTCATCAGCACAAATTCTGACTGAGTGAACAATACTAGGATGCCCTTTAATCTCTTCTTATTTTCATAGCCTAGCCATGCACTCCTAACACCTCCCTGAATCAGCTAGTCACTCCTTTTGGAGACTGTGGCAACAAGGACTGAGAATGTAGACTCATGAGGATGTAGACTGAAGAAAATTATTAAAGTAATTTTCAAGATGTGTTTCCACCAAAACAACAGGGATGCCTGATAGGTCAGTGCCTGCTATGCCTCCATTCCACACTTCCCCTAAAGAGCTGGGAAATTCCCACCTCAGACAAAAAAATCACCCTTCATTTCTGCTTCTCCATTATTCATCTCTCAAAACGTTATCTGTGTCTGCTACGTTACTACTGCTGTGGCAGAGCGAAGCAAAGATTGGCAACCTAAATTTCATTTTTTTTCCAACAGAGCTTTTCTGCAGCAAGCTGACAGACTACTGAGCTCCAGCATGCAACCTGACACCTGGCATCAGTAGCGAGTCCCCTAGCTGCATCACTCCAAAGCCTTTTTCCCTGGAAAGTAAGCTCTAAATTGCAGTGCATCTGAAATGAAAGAATAAGCTCATTGGGCTTGTACTCTGAAGTGCTATTCCAAGTGTAGGTGCTGCAAAATACATGTTTGATAAATTAAAATAATTCTTTTCATGACAGTTTATGTTAATTTCTTCCACTGCATTGCTATATGCAGAAGGATCTCTTTTCATTAATTTTGTAACAATAGCCTTTTTGCTCCATGTTTTTATTAGATCTAGAATCAGAATAAAATGAAAGATATTTACAGTTTCACCATTCAGAAAATGCAGAGAAAGTCTTGAAATTAATACAAAGAAATTATATAGAATCAGGCTAATTACTGTCTGTAGAGCATGTTAGCTTGCAGCAAGAAAGTAGTTCAGGAAGACAGTGAATCATAAAGGGGAAGAACAGCTAGATATAATGCAGGTAGCATCATAACTATCTGAAAAACAGTCAAACTAAGGACACTAACAATTTGGCCCAATAATGTGTCTTTCAAAAGTACTGAACCCAAAATTGAACTTAAAGAAACAAAAAATCTCCCCGAAGATGGGCCTACAACTCCGATCAGCTTCTTACAGCATGCTTAAATTAATTGACTGGCAATAACTCAAACCACAGTGACTGGAGATTTATGGAAACGTGGCATAGTCACTCTTTTTCCTTGCCCGAAGTGTGATAATTTGGTGTTGAAAAAAACACCTCTCACTGTGTCTTGAAGTCCATTGCTATAATGATTGATGATTGCAAAATCATTGATTGCAACATCTTGAATGTTTTATGTTTAGTTTTAAATGCCTCTGAACTCAAGGGCCAAAGAAAGTTTTCTATGATCTCATGCACTCATGTCTTAGATCTGTGGCAAGATGGTCCCAAACTCCTACAGAAACAAACTTGCACAACGCTGAAGACAGGACAGACCAGAGGGGCAATCCCATGTGTCAGGGGGCATCCAGGCTATCAGAAACATGAGGCCCTTGCCAATGGAACTGTTGCCAAAATGTTTGGAATGATGCCATTTCTGTATAGACATCTGTGATTGTAGTAGGATCATGTGGTGTTATACACAGAGGTTGGTTACATCACGGCTGTGGCCACCCTATGCTTTTGCAGCTGTACCTGGGGACGTAGCAGCCAACTCTGAGCCTGACACTGCTGAGTTCTGAGCAAGCAAAGGGCCTGCAGGCAGACCCCAAAGCATCCCAGTCTGTAATAAGGACAAGTGCACCCTCTGGAATTCCTCTGATGCTGTTTAAGCATTGCTTAATCAAAAAGAAGCTATTCCTTAGTTTAAAGAAATTTTTGCCATTTTTTTTCTTTGCTCTGAAGATTCAGCTGGAGATGATTTTGTTCAACTATCGTCATCAATTATTCAGTGAGGCAGAGGGCAAATATGTCTAGAAGGGACTTGCTGAATTATTGCTTTGTCTTCCTACAGAGGAAAACCCTTTCCTACGCAGTACAGAGAGGATTGCTGTGCTAGTTTAGATTGCTTTGCAATGTCAGGCCTAAGCTGATATCAATAGCAGATGACAACAGCCATCTGAAAAAACCCTTTTATTTCCTTTGCAAACTCCTCACTTCTGGAGAAGGATTTAAGATTTGTAATTCAACTACAATGTTACTTAACCTATCTAAGTTCCTTATGTGAAGTCAGAGGTGCTGCATTTACAACTGCAGCTTCAATACAATTTAGTTTTGCAAAGCAGAGATAGAGAAGCTGATGCTTGTCACATTTTGATGTTTTGGATATTTTTTATTATTTGTCTTATGAATCAAACAATTTTTTATAAACTCTGGATGACAGAACATACATAGCTGGCTTTTTAATAACGACAATGAAAGATTACACTTCAGGATTATAGTCTAATTTTATTTCTTGACATCCATTTTATTTAGGGAATGATATATATCTAGCCCACTCAGCACCTGCTGTCTTCAGACACATCAGCCATTTATGTCAATTATTTAGGGTTCCCCTTTAGGCTCTGGAAAGCAATTCTTCCACTTCAGAATCCCCTTCTGCCCTCGTTCAGTTTTTATCAGATTCTCACCTCAAACTCGTACCGCAGCCAGAAAAAGAGGAGAGGTCAAGAAACAAGGCACAGGTTGCTTTCTGTGCTGGTGAGATACCCCAGGGAGCTTGAGCTCTGGAATTCAGGCATCATTCCTTTCATTTCATCACATGTTGCTGTTTGTTTGATGAAGTGTTCAAAATTCAGTGGCACCAGCACACCAACTGCCTTTGCTGTAATATAATGTTTGTGATGATCTACACAAACCTGTAACAGAAACTTTGGAAGTCAAGTTTGAAACAAAACAAGGACCGTATCTTTTTTTATTTATGGAACTTTAGGGGGAATGTCTTCTAATTTTTAACTCAAAAGTACTTGATGCAAAATGCTTCAACTTAACAAACCAATAACCATTCATAGCAACTATGATACTTAAATAAGAATAGCTTTTTTGCAAAGGACTTGGGTGACACTAGTTGGTTCATTAAGAACCACAGGAATAAAGATTGTTTCCTGCCATTCCTGCTCCTCCGCCGTGATGCTGTCTGCTCCCGACTCTACAAACTCACTGTGTGCTGTTGCTGTGGTAGCACAGCTGTAGGCTTGGTTCACATACTCTTCCTGTGGGAAAGCAAGATCACGTCTGATCACACTTCAGACGTGCAACTTAGGGGACGAGAGCTCCCGGTGGCCTCAGTTTCTGATTTTACTTTAGAGGGTGTTTAGTAAGTGACACATACCTGGGGTCAGGGGACAACAGCAGCAATTCGAGAATGCTTTAGGGCACAGATTGTTATCCTGAAACACTGTAATAACACAAAACATTGCTGTTGTGACTACATGTAACTTAAGAACATAATTTCGAGTTTTTCACAGAACTGTAAGTACTGGTAATTGCTTTCAAAATAATTCCTAAAAGATATATGGCATTTCTCTAAAAATTCTTACTTTATCACTATTACTGTACTTGTAGGGAAAAAAATGTCTGTGATCTGCATCAGAGCAGTGCTAAGGGCAGATCTGCATCAAATCCTTCTGACTCCTCCTGTTGTGCTCAACAGGCATGCACAGCTGCTGGTTTTGAACCAGCTCTGGGTTCTTCTGGCATATTTTTGGATGAGCAGGGTGCATAATTTTAAAAAGAAAACATTTGCCAGACCACACATAATTTCATTTTTGCAGCCCTTATTTTTAATAAACTATTACTTCTTCCATGACACTGTAATATTTTCCACAACACTTCACTTTTCCAAAGCATTGTCCAAGCCTCCTCTGGGCACTGCAGCAGCCAGCACTGAAATTCTCACATGATTTATTTTCCCAAGCACCTTCAGTTCTCTTGTGAGTATTAAAAGAGCAAGAGTTTTAAATACACATATATATAAAAAAGAAAGTATTTTTTGACAATTACATAAAAGTCTTACTATTTGTTTTTATTTCTGAGATGCAATTCATCTTTATTTTAGCATGGAGATAACATAATAGCCTCTGTGTTTCCTCATGCAAGAATATGTCTTGTTTGGCCTTTGATTTCCTACTAAATCCATTCTACAACTAGTGGTGTTTTAAACAATGTTGATACAAAACTCCTGAATTTGGTTGTGCTTCTGCCCATCAAAGAATGACCACATTGTGTTCTTCTTTTCTTTCTACTCTGTGACTATAAGGATACCCAAAGCAAAAATGGAAATACAGATGCTGAAAAGTACTATGCTGGGCCAGGTGTTTGTCTGTAACATTTAATTTTAAATATTCTTATATCTGTATTTAGAGGCAAGAAAAGTTAGTTCTTCTTTTAAAAAAAAACACATTAAAAATAACTTTAGTAAGAAAAACTTAGAATCAGTGTCAAGTATGGCACTTCAAATTAAAGTTTTTTATAAATTTAACATCCAGAATTAGACTTTTTTATTATTATTCTTGTTATTTTAAATATTCATTTCCAGAGTTTATAACGACTTTTATCCACCATTCAATTCAGGTATGTCTGAAATTTTCCAATGCTGCATAAGGAAACTCCACATAAGTGTGGACAAAATTGCCAACCTTTTGTCATCAAAGTCTGAATTATCTTACTCGGGAATGTCATGTAAAGTACTAATTATGTAAGACTAGCTTCTATTTGTGGAGGTTATAAGTAACAAAACAGTACTTCAGTGGCTGTACTCAGATTTAGTGACTGAGCAAGCAAACTCACAGATGCATAAAAATAGGGGTTGTGAGGAACCTCTGGAGGTCATCAAGTCCTCCTACCCACTCAGAGCCAGCAAGTTGCTTCTTTACCCATAATTGTGTTTGTGTGTTTCCTCTTAGAAAAGACATGAACATCTGAAGTTTTGGTTGAGGTGCTTCTCCATGTCATGGGATGAGATGAGTTTCTTTGTATGAGTTCAACAAGGCATCACAAACCAGGACATGAGATGAGGTTCTGCCAAGCTAGACTTGGGGAATAGACTGATTGAAGTGCTCAGACACTGGCCACAGTCCATATGTTTGTCAGTGTTACTTCAAAGAACATTTTTATATTTTTAAAGCCAAAAGATCATCCCGTAGAAAGATCAGACTCGACATAGATTCTTACCATAAGCTCATAATCCAGAGCTAAGATAGATATTTTAGGTAGATATTTTAAAGAATACTTCAAGTTCTGAAGATTCAACTGCACTTTTGTAAGTAGTTTCAGTGGTTAATTAACTTCACAACACAAACTGTCCATTTTATTTTTATTCTAAATTCTTCTGCCTCTAGCTGTCCAACTTTTTTTGCTTAAAATGTGTTTGCAGGAGCAGTTCACCATAAGAATTTCATGTTTCTGCCCTGATAGTACCAGATAGCAAGACAGCTTTTTATGTGCCTTATCTTAAGGCCACAGTCTTATTTAAAGCAGAGATTTGTCTGATTGTGGTTTGTTAGATAAATGTCCCTCTATCAGAAATGTTAGCACACAGGTCACCTCCAATTACATGAGCACACACACGTGCCTACACTCACACACACCCTTAATATATTTGGGGGGGGGGGGGGAGGAATTTTAACCTAAATTAAAGGTCTAAATCCAAGATCTATTTGAACAGCAGAAACAAAGACTTCTAACAATGTGGAAAGTTTTGTCTTCAGCAGTGCATGTGATGTTAATGAAACTCTCTCTATTTCCTTAAAACGTAAAAGTCGATCAGATTTTATACGTAATAAAAAAACCAGTGGACATAATAAGCCTGGCATTCTGAGGTACACAGCTGATGGATTGAGTTGAGGTGTGAAATATGCTCTAACACAAAGAAAGCAGAAAAACATCCAAACAGTTCATGTGGTTAGAAATTCCTGTCCATTAAATCAGTATTTTTGTTTGGATGACTAATGGATTTGTAACAAGATATTATTGTAGGCTTCATTTATAATTACTTTTAGGCTTTTTTATTGCTTAAAGAGTAATGCCTTGATTCTTGAAATTGTGTGATCCTTTGCATTAACTTCTTGGCATGATCATTAGCATAAAATCAACTAGTAGATAAGGACCAAGCCAATTTCAATAATACAGAGGTAGTTCTTAGCTAGTTTTGTTGGCTTCTTTGTCTTTGTTTAATCAGCACGTGCAGGTTTTCTTCCATAAATTAAAGTCAAATTTGAAACTGTGGCTGAACATAAATTTCTCATAATTTCTTGAGGCTCAAAACCATGATGGCAGAATGGAGCATCCAGTAGAAGGATGATACCAGGAGTTAACCATATTAATTACATTTTATTCTGATTTTTCATTTCTCAAACTCCACTTCCTGGTGATTAGATTTTATTATGTCTTTATGAAAATGTCAAAAATCTCACAGCCCCAAATAGCTGTTCAGTATTTAAGTCTCTATCCTCAGTAACCTGCTCTTCTAAACTTCTAAGTTTAATTCCTTGCATATAATGGGACTTGCCTTGTAGTTTTTACCCCATTGTATTCTATTTTTATCTTTCTCTCAGCTTTCTAATTTCCTCCTGAAATGCAACTTTTTGCCTTGGACATAATGTTTTACATTCCATGTTACATGTATAGGCACATCTCTGCCAGGTTTTTTTACCTCCAAGATATTTGCAGATGTCTGTGGGACATTTGCTTTCTTGTCTACGGAGCTTCCCTGAGCATACCACGGATTACTAAACATGTCTCTTGCCAAGACAGTCTCCCATCCTCAAATGAGAACTTGCAATTTTCTTTCATGTGTATTATTTTCTATTTAGTTTTATTAAAATACACTGTGCTCATCCTGACAACCTAATTAAGCCATTCAGCTTGCACAGCACAAGCAACTTTATATTCACTGCCCTGGCCAATTTCTCTGTCACCTGCACACATGGTTAGCACAGATGCCATGTTAGGGTCTAGAATGGTCTTTCATTAGATGGAGCAACGCTGTAGTGAGCCCACCAAAAAAGGCCAGCCTTTTTATATATGTTTCTAATAATAACTCCATTTTGTATTTATAAGTGACACAGGTTTCAGTTCTTTCCATATTAATTCCCTGTAGTACAAGTTTTTTAATTAAATCATGATGTGGTTCTAAGTTAGCATTGCAATCTCAGATAAAACCCTGCCTTCTGGGAAATAAACTTTCCTATAAATGGTGTGTAAGTGGGAACTAATGGGGATTGATATCAGCTTATTCAGCTTCCTCCTTCACTTCATGCTAGGGAAGTCCAGGAGGAGAGTCCAGGATAAACAGCAGGTCAAGAGTTTGTCGTATTCATTCCTTCATGCCATAGTCTGTGCTCTGACTGTAATGACCAACAGAGAATTAATGAGTTCAGAGAGTTGTCAGTACCTCTTTCCTCAATTGTTCTGTTCTGGCAGTATTTAAAAACACTTACCTATTTCCAGTAATTTACTAGAACTTAGTTTTACGTCCTAATTAGATGTTGCTTTAAAATGTGGCAAGAAGTATCAGATGAGCATGTGTTGTATTATATTATTTGAGTGGTGAAAACTGATAAATATGCAGCTGCAGAGGCAGACCTAAGCACGCTAGGTGTTAAACAAACACAGACAGAAGTAGTAGTCTTTATCCAAAGGGATTTAGATAGCCCCAGAACATAGGCATCTGTCTTGTCATTCCACATATGCTTTCTACTTACTCTCAGCTCATCATGATATTTCTTATTAGTAATCTTGCACTTTAATGCGTCAGGGTCATTACATGTGAAAATCCAAGACATCAACCTCCTTTAAGATGAACACAAAGGGTCTGGTCTTCTACAGTGCAAAGAATCCTCTGGCCAATTCCAAAAGCCTCTGGGGTACGGTTTTTCCAATGTCTCTTCAGGACTTTCAGCATCTCTGAAGAAGTCCTTGAAGGTGGGGTGCAATAAATAGCTAGAAGCATATTAATTAAATCACCCTGAGAGTGTAAGCTAGAAGTACATTAATTAAAACACCCTGAGAGTGTGAAAGGTTTGGCACAACATGAGCAAAAACCAGCCAAGTACTCACCTAAGGTAAATGGCTACATTCCCATCAAATGCAGTTATGCCAATTTATGCCATTTCCTGAATGCATGTATTTTCCATTGGACTTAAAGCAGCCCATGGTATTCACACTTTTCATAAGACTGCATTTAACTTCATCAAGTATCTTTTCCTGTTTCCATTACGTGTCTGAGTAAACTGCAGCCAAACAAGGAAATGCCTACAGCCACTGAAAGTATGTCTGCAAATGAAAGTTGTCCTAGATAATTCTGCCAACTAATAGTCTCCCAGACTTCTTGCAATTACTGTTTTTACCTGTGACACATCTCCTTTATCCTCATAATTTTTTTTGTCAGCTCACTTTTGAAGAGAGCTCTTACATTCTGCATTTCACCTTATTTTTTTAAGCCATTCATATCCTGTCTACTAACCTGACTCCTGTCTCTTCGTGCACCTTAAACTATCCTAATTTGAAAGCTAGCCATGCTCAACCTTCTGCTTATGTTTCCTTCATTTCCAAAAGACCAGCTCCAAAATGCACACTGGAAATCCTGAGTTTTATATTATTCTTTTCATTAAAAAAAATAAATCTCCATTGTGGTCATTCCTGGACTCTTTTCGATACACTTAATCTACAATGATTTCAGGCCAAGCCAAAGGAACACTAATAAATATCTTTAAAGCCTTAATAAGGGTCAGGCTTCCAACCTTTTCCCTCAAACTTGTCTTACAGTTAGTCTGAAGTTAAAATTTTCACTTCTGATTTAAACAGGCAATGTAAACAAAGTGCCTGCCTGCCAAGGAAACATAGAGATTTACCCAGAAATGTATCTACATCTGTAGAGATGTATAGAAGTATCTACCCTGCACAGTGCAGAGTCAGGCAAAGATATCAAAGGCAGTTTGACTGCTGGCAGTAGCAGCTGACAGCGTCCCCCCCCTGCAGCAGTTGCTGTCTCTGGCTCTCTTAGCTGCTTTCAGGTACATCGCTGTCATTTCCAAGAGTTTTCAGGCAGCTTTGGGAAATAAAGAAATAGAGTTTAAATGACCACTGGTAATGTTTTTTTCTAAATCATGTAAAGTGAACAGATTTATGCTGTCATAAAATAGTCAGAAGGTCTGCCAACCTTGCGGAAACAATCCAGCTGAAGTATCCGAGCGCTGCCTTCTTCTTGGCCCAGTACAGCTGTAAATACTTAATATTCATGGTGTGAGAAAGATCTTAATAAAAATATTTGGCTTGCAGTCTTAAATGTCAAGATCTTCTCCTGAGGTTCTTACATCCCTAAATGCAGTCAAACCTCGTAGAGTAGTTGGGGAAAAATGCAGTGGAGCATATAGGTTATCTTACAGCAATACCAGAGCAGGGAAATTAAAGATCTATGCTAGCTGTTACCTCCGACTTGGAGAACAAATTAGGTGCCCTAAGCTACCAGAACATCTTTCAAAAGTAATTGTCAAGTGATCTTTTAAACTACACACCTGTCCTGTTAAATAAAGAAATCTTTCATGTTGTGGGTAATATGGCTCAGCAATGTAGCTAACAAAGGGACACTGACACCTCTAAAATTGTGCTGCCCTCTGGCTCTTTTAATGTATTTTTACACTGACTGCTCAGGCAGTAGAGGTGGCGTGGGTATGGACCTAAACGTCAGCGGAGTCTGCTCCAAGGGCTAATGAGGCTGGTGGAGAATCCAGGCTTTGGGCTGATGTTCTAGAAATAAATGCAGCACAATGGCACATCTAATGTAATCCAAAGGCTTTGGTGGGTAGGGGAAATATGATCCATGATAGGTCTGCCCTCCATTTACCTCGTTGAATCAAGCTCCTCACTCAGCGTGGGCTTTAACCAGCCCTGCTGTCTGTGGCTCTTTGCTAACCCCGCGCTGTGTGTGTTTAGTCAGCTGTGAAAAGGGACCGAGAGAATAGTTTCTTCAGTGCAAGGTGTTAATGTCAGTCTCCCACACACATCCACTTAGAGACAGAATCAAATTTCCTTTTAAAGGCTCTTCAACTTTAAGGTGAACGATCTGAATCACTGTTTCACCCATAGTAGGTGTAATATCTTTTCACTTGACTTAGATGACAGCAACCAAACTCATTTATCATTAATACCTTCTTACTCTTCCTTCTGTTCAAGTTCAAAAGTTTTATAAAGGCTTTGCTATAAGTTTGAAGCCAGAAGCTGACCTGTGAAAGCATTTTGTTAGTTTCCCGTCAACTGCTACAGCTAGAAAAACCCAAATATAGATGAAGCTGCTCAAGCAAAACACATGACTTTCATCAACATATCTTGGTTTGGAGAGGTAGTTTAAATCTACTAGAAAGAGAACTTTTTCTGTGGCACAAGAAAAAACCTCCAGCAACAGGGTTTGCAATTTTAATTTTGGAGGCGTGTCCCTTCAGGTACAGACTCGGTTCTTAAGCCATTAAGCCAGTCATTAAGGTTTAATGATAAGTTTAATAAACCCTATATATGAATACATCTGTGTTCAAACTTTATTAGAGGCTGTCAGTGCAGGCAGTAATTGAAATGCTATTGAAAAATTAATTTTATGGTGTTTCAGTAGTCAGCTAAAAAGGGGAAAGCACTAATATAGATAGAAAGAGGTAAGAGTTTAGAAGATTTAAAAGGTCAAAGTTCCAACTACTATAAGTTCCATTACTCCACGTACTGCAGGGGACTGATAGCAACGTACACTTGTTGAAAATCTGACTTTACGTTAAAATTACAGAATACATTCAATTGGCACATCATTAGGTTGGACATCAGGAAGAATTTCTTCACTAAAAGGGTTGTTAAGCATTGGAACAGACTGCCCAGAGAGCTGGTGGAGTCACCATTCCTGGAGGTGTTCAAGAAATGACTGGAGGTGGCACTCAGTGCCATGGTCTAGTTGACGAGGTGAAGATTAGTCAAAGGTTGGACTTGGAAAAGATCTCCAAGAACAGATCTCCAACCTAAATGATTCAGTGATTCTGTGATCATGGGACTCAAGATGCAGATAGGATGTACAGGATGAGTCAACAGACAGTTCTTTTTTCCTCTGTGTCCCATTTACCTTAGATCCCATCACTCCCAACAAAAGAGGATTATTTTATTTTCATTATAACTAGAATTTTTTTTTCTTCCCCTTCCCCCACGGGTAAAACCCTCAAGTAAACAAATCTTTCTTGGTTTTATCCTAAAATACTTGGATGAAGTCACCTCCTGCTGTAAGGTTCAGTGCTGGCCTCGCTGAGGTACAGGGTAGTAAAATGTCTGACGCTACTGGGATTTTGAAGCAGAACAGTAATGCAGACTGGTTCCCTGCTTTAAAGCAGACATCTTTCTAGTAATAAAGACATACCACAGTCTGTGTCCCAGCTGAGAGCAAATCCCACAGCAAATGGGACCATTTGTTATGGCTTGTGGAAATGTGTAGCACTTCCTAATGAGGGAAAAAAAGTAATAAAAAGATGGATGAATGCCCACCCAATTTCTATTTGTTAAACAAAATCTAGATAAGAATGTTTCAAAAGATAAACTCTTAATTGGCATGTTTCTCAATCATTTAAGAAGGTTGAATGTGTGATAAAATGTGTAAGAGAATGGGATTTTCTTCTGTTTTTTTTTTCTCTTTAAGCTACCAGGAAGGCTAATTCTCTCAGAACTTTGCTCGAGGAGTCATTGGAGACCTCACATGTTCACTTTGAATCTTTTCTGCCCCGAAGAAAGATGGGGAGATAAATTTTCTCCAGAGTATTTTTCAGTACTTGAGTTAAAAGTCAAAATCAAACAGTGCAAAACTCACCTTCCCTCTCATTACTGAGACTTATTTGCATAGACTTTTATTCTGTCATAATTTTTTCGTCTTCCAGAAATCTGGAGACACTGAGGAGTCACCTAGGAAAGGGTGATAAGAGATGAATTTTCACTATGACACAAATTTATAGATCCAGAGATAAATATGTCATCTTATCTTTATACTTAAAGAAAAGGAAAAAGAACATAAACCAAACCTTCCCCTCCTCTTTTCTTAATGCATTTTTAGTAACAGTGCCTTTTTTTTTCTGTAGGGTTCTTACATGTGCCCTTCATTATGCTGAAAGAATGGCACAAGATTAGCTTGATTTATCACTGACATTGTTCCCTGACCTTAAAAAAATGCTGTCTTTTAATCCACTACACTGAGAAAAAAAAAGCTGAATGAATTTCTAAAAGGTGGGTGAAATAGTTGCCATAGCCTCAAGGCAGCAACAATGTAAATGCTAACGAGTTATTCTGGTTTTACATGTCTGTTCACCTTTATATAGATTCTACCACCTCTGTGTCTCATACTGCATGTGTTAATGCTGGGGAAGTTCTTTTGGGCCCTATAAACAATCCCATAGTATATTTGAATACTATGAAACTGAAATAGTTTCCTCTAATGCTCTATTGCCTATTTAATAAGCTTATTCTTGCTCTGCACATTTATATAGTGCGCAGTTTTGCCACTCATACACAGTCTCCCATTCCATAGCCTTTTTTTTTTTCTTAATTCAGAACAATAGCTTGGATTGTGACAAGTGCTTATTCAGTTTTAGAGAAAGTAAAAAACACAATATCCTTGTGTATGTCCAGCCCACATCTTGAATCCATGTGTCTGAGTATGGAAGAAAACTGGATCTGATGATGAAGAAATTAAGGCGGGAAAGAGTGACAGTGACAGATAGGAAGAACAAGGACCAATCCAGTCTATAACTCTACCCTTAAGAGTGGCTGAATCAATGCAAAACTCTGGCAAAAGATGTTTTGTTTCATTATGACCACTGCTTAGTACATAAATTTACAATCCAGGCCATTTACTTCCCGTATTGGAGTAAGAAACCTCCCACAAGTAAGAAAAGCTTTCTATGAGCTGAAGTAAATTTTTACCAAAGCCTCTGGATCCAGACTGGCTCCTACTGAAGTAAAAGCTGCAATGTCTGTTGCTGTCATCAGTCGAAGGTTTTGCCCAGAACTGAGAAGCCCAGTACCAACCGCTGGCCACAGCCCAACTCCTTTGTGCCCAACACCAGAGCACTCCAAGGGCTTCCCCCAGAGCACCCAGCACCTGGCAGGCTCCTGGTGTCTGGGGCACCTATGGCAGCACTACCAACTTTTACAGATACAACACAATCTAAGAAAATTCTAAGTGATCTCAAGAACAATATGACACGGTAATGGGTATTTTTAATGGGGACATAGTGGGACAATTTAGGGAATAAATATGCAAATGCCAAGGCACCTTTGGAAGAACACAGGAACAGAAAATATTATATTAGCAGTAGCAGAGAGAGACAAGAGGAAAAGGCAAGCTGGAGGATGGATAGGAAAGGATAAGTAGGCCGCAGAGGCTCACATTATGCCTGACACATTTTCTTTAACAGTTACTCAGTGATAAAATTCCAGAAGTAAAAAAGAAAAATATTTTCCATTTTCTTCAGAAGCTGATTAAGTAACGAGCAGGCTACAAATTCCTCTGGTGTGAAGGGTTGCATAGAACAGCAACATCAGTGCCTTCCTGCCAGACATGGTAGCTGGCTACAAGCTACCAGGGGATCTGAGCTGTTGTAGCTTGTGCACAGGTGAGGACAGGCTGAAAAAGGGGCACTTAAAAGTTTAATCAAATGACATATTTATCCAGACAGCTGCAGCCATGCTAGACCCAAATATCTCCACAGAAACCACCTGCTAATGACCCCAAAATAGATTTTAGCACGGGAAGGGGCAAATTGCAATTAAAAACATTGAGCCTGTTCTTGATCTATCTCCTCCAAAGCAAGTGAGCAGTTCCAGGGCTGTAATGGCTGGAGAGGGAGGAGCTGGCAGTGGGAGGGAGTGGCTGGTCCCAACCAAGGTTTCACAGGCTCAGAAATTAAAAATAAAAAAAGGAAAAGAACAGGTTTCATATTAACAGAGCAGCTGGAATTTGAGCCTGAAAAAATTCAGGGGTTATTTTTCTTTCTATTTATATAAAATTTATAATGCAAATACAACTGTATTTTTGTATGCCATGCCTTTCAGCTCTATTTATAATTTGACCTTCTTTTTTAAACCTGGCTGATTAATATTACGCCATTAAAATCATGCTCAGATTTCTAAACAAACATTCTCCTTTTTTATTGTGCTGAATTCTTGCCTTCCCCTATGGCATGTGTAGGATAGTTTTGCCTTTCAGCAGACTCTTAAGGCAAAGTGAAACACTTTCCTGTTGCATAAGACTCTCAGAAATTAGGCTCTTGAGGATATCCTGTTGGAATAGAGGTGCTCTTGCCCTCTTTCAGTGCTGCAGCAGAGTTAGCCTGTGAGCTTGGAATCATGGACTCACATCAGTTTGGGTGGAAAGGGGATTGTCTGTCCCAGCTCTTACCCAGAATGGGACCAAGTGCAAAGCTGGGACACTGCTTTCTCCCTCCTCTCCTACCAGGAATTTTCAGGGAGTCACAGGGTCTTCCCTTCTCCAGGTTGAACTAATGCCATGCCCCCAATCTCTCCTTGAACAGGGTGGGCTCCAGCCCCCAGAGAGCCCCTGCAGAACTGCTCCCATCTGCCGCTCTCTCCTGCCCATCTGGATTCTGCTGCAGGGCTTACTCCAGCTCTGGGACAGGGCTTTGCCTTGGTCTCTGCTGAACTTTGTATTGCTGCAGCCTCGAACAGCAGCTGCCTGCCAGCATATTGACCATCACTCCCTTCCTACCCACTTCATCCCACAACAACTCAATTTCCTTGCCTGTTCCACATGCAGGTAGATAGGAAGTGGCACTAAATCATCCAAATCATCTTTGCTGAGGAATAAGAGATCCCATCCACATGAGTGAGCCTGCCAGAGTTCAAGAAGTGTCTGGCTGATAGTCTCAGGCATGTGGTGTGACTCTTGGGGTTGGTCCCATGCAAGGCTAAGGGTTGGACTGGATCCTTGTGGGTCTCTTCCAACTCAGCATAGTCTATGATTCTGTGGTTCTGTGATAACTTGTTCCCAAATGTTTGCTCGTGGTGTCTGCATCCACAGTAACTGCCTCACGCCACACATAACCTGCTTTAAACTGAGCGATTCACCATCAAAATGTCTTGACCAAGATTGTGTTGTAACTATGGTCAGAAAAACCTATTGTTCTATTCATTTGTCACTTTCTCTGTAAGATAATACCCTCACCTTAGTTCAGCTGCATCAGGAGGATGAATGATTTATTAATCTGCGAAGGTCTGGGGGAGGGGAGAAGCACCAACATTTATGAATTATCTTATGAATACAATATAAATTATTCAGCAAATATATGTCCTTCTCACAAAGGAAATCAAATGTTTTTGTCCCACTAAGCTTACAGATTCCTAACCAGGGAGGGGAAAAAAATAAATCCTAAAACATAATTGTAAACAAAAAATGTAACTGACAGTGAAAATGGTTTTAAATACTTCATTGGCAAAGTTTGACCACATGTCGCATTTTACTTTAACTGTGGCATTGTCCACCATTTTAGGGAAAAAAAGTATTCATTTCTTAAGATATACACTCATGCAGCTCTAGTTTTACTTCGTAAGTTCATTTATTAATAATTTCTTTTTGTTTATTGCCTTTTTTTTTAAATGAAATCTCGTACATTCCTTAATGTGTCAACTTTCATTAACTAAAACAAAACACCTTTCAGACTCAAATATTACTCTTATGCCTGTGGTAATTTTATCATGAATTTTAACAAAGCCAGAACTCCACCCTAAAATTTTCCGAAGTTGGATGAATGTCAATACAGAGAATTTTGAGCCCACTGCTCTTAATATTGTTTTCTTTTTTGAGCGCACACTCTTTCAAAGCCGTCGAGGCTTGTGGTTTAAAACAGAAAGGCAGCTTGTGTGAGTAAGGTGAGATCTTTTTGAACTTGGAATCGAAGAGGTTTTTTTCTTTCTTTACAAATCCTAGGGGGAAAAAAAATCCTCAAACATATCTTTCTACTTTACTTTGTTAGCTGCGGTATATCCCACTCATTAGTGTACTTCTGCAAGGAAATTGTTCTGCCAAATTCAAGTAAAATGTACGTAAAGTACTTAACTGATCTGTTGATGGATCATGTAAATACACTCTTTAAAGAGGTACTAATTGTGGAGATAATTATAAGCATTTTAAGTGATTCCTTTTTTTGTTGACAGCATCTCAAGTATTAGCAACCCATTTTAGGAGCAATACAATCGTGCCAATGAGATGCTTACTGTCACTGAAAAAAAAATTTCGGTTTAGAGGGTGCAAAAGCAAATTAGGGATTCACCTAAAAGATGCCCTTTTCTCTCTTGGTCATTCTTTTGTACTCTGGGACCATCTCCAGGCAGTACATCAAGCCTGAAACCTGTCTACTGCTTCACAATAAAGATCTGAAATCTGTTTTGCATACTCTTCTGGGGAAAGAAAATAGGGGTGAGCTCATTGCTTACTGTAAATGGAAATAGTTCCATTGGCTTTAACAGTGCTCTGCTGCACTGCACTTCTGGATATGCTTCGTGCATTTTGAACCATTTCTGATGCAGAGGAAAAGGGAGGGGAGAGCCTGGAACAACATTTGGGTACCTGATCTCTTTGTTGTCTCTCAGCAGTCACTTCAGATTGATCTGCATTAGGAAAAACACAGTGCTTTAATTACATTCATTAGGAATGTGGTATTTTAACCTATATTATACCATCATAAATTCTTGTCCCTTACTCAAACACAGTTTATTTTATCCGTTGTTGAAGGGAATGCATACTGCTGCAGCTACCCCTACACCATGGAAGTTTCACTTAAAGTTATATTTAATAATAAAACTAAACCTGTAACCATTCTAGTTAACCATTGTAGTTAGTTCTAGGTAAGCCCTACCTTAGTTCTAGCCAAGCATACCTTTGAGGGATGAGTAGGAGAGCATTTTGCCTGAGAGGGATGTTGTGCTGTTGCACGAGCCCAGGTCCTCTACAGCTGTTTACAAACACCTCTGTGGGGCTTCACCGACCCACAGAGCAGGGCAGGGGTGCAGTGTGGGGACAGAGCTTTCCACAACAGCAGTCTAGACCTTCAGGAAACTTACCCTGGCTTACTCACTCCAGCACACCTACCTAGCTGGAGTATTTGTTCTGCTGTTTGATCTTCTGTGACAGAATCCTTGTGGAAGCACGTCTCTCTCTCGCAGGCAAATGTGTCTGCACACACATGCACTCCATGGTCTTCTCCAGGTTCAGCATCAAAATAGTATGGTCAGCAATGCTAAGGTACAGATTGTAGTGTGTAGCTACATTTTAGCTTGTTTTGGTTTTGGGTTTGGTTGAGTTTCTGTTGTTTTGTTTTAATAAAGTAAGCTGATGACAATGTTAGGGTTTTAGTTATAGAATTATAGAATCATTAGAATCAATAAGGTTGGAAAAGATCTGAAAGGTCATCAAGCCCAACCTTTGACCGACCACCACATTGTGAACTAAACCACAGCACTAAGCTCCACATCCAGTCATTTCTTGAGCTTTTCCTGGGATGGTGACTCCATCACTTCCCTGGGCATCCCATTCCAGTATTAACCACCCTTTCAGTAAAGAAAGTCTTCCTGATGTCCAACTTGAACTTCTCCTGTCCGCTTGAGGACACTTCCTCTTTTCTTGTTGCTAGTGGCTTTATTTTAGAAATAAAAAAGGGGAAATTGCTTCTCAACAATTCTGTCACTACAATATCTTCCGAGAAAAAAAGAAACCTCAAGATAAAACTATTCTCAAAAAGAAGGAAAAGCATCAAGAAATGATTGTTGCTCTGTTCCTAGGTTTGGGTAGACCAGAGAGTGAATCCCAGATGAATCCCAGTCTTTGAGCTCTGATTACTACTGAGGAGCAGAGCATACATGGTTGCAATTGGATGGATGTTAATAAGGGTCCTAGTACAGCACTGAACAAATAAGTCTTGCAATTCATCTGAATCAGCAAAGCTGTTCTGTTTGAATTGGTAGGATGCAGTAAAAGACTGGTGGCACCCTGGTCCCGATGAATTCAGGGGGATCTTTATGAGGGTAAAGGCTAACATGGAAGGTTTAACATGCTGGGTTTTAAATGAAGCATTTTTGTATATTTTGCTTGTGTATTTCTTGACTTGTACCAATACATACACATAAAAATATGTTTATGGTTGTGAGCCCTCAAACAGTACTGAAAAATAAGTAATTTAATGGCTTTGTTTTGGTTGATAAAGCTGATGATTGCTTTGTTGGTTTACGGCAATTTGTAGACTTAGTAAAAGAAGGTAACACCAAAGTTAACAATCATCCTACCAGAAAGATACAGGCAATCTGTGCCTTTGCAAGCCATTGGGAAGCTTCCACATTGGGAAGCTCATCCTTATGGAAGGCAAGCTGGTTATCTTCTCCTGGCACTGGGCAAAGGAAAGAGATAAAAAGTAATTATATTCTTTTCAGTGACCACACTCCAGTTACAAGTGCTCACGTGGCTCTGGCTTGTGGATAAATCTTTCTAGCTGGACTACTCATTACTCTTACAATAGTAAACATAAACACTGATGAGTGCAAATGTAGACTGTTAGGGAAATGGTGTGATATCTGAAAATCTTGCAGCTGCTCTTACTCCCAATTAAGTCCAAGTTCATCAGGAGGAACTGGAATTTGAGAAGAAGAGAGTTCAAAAGACTTAAAAAACCCCACAAACTGGTGTTTTCTATATGTGGAAAGTTACAGCTTGAGCAATTACAGGGTCTCACCTAATCTTGAAGTTGATTCTGTGAACACTTAGTACTGAAATTAGATGCCATTTTAGTTGATATCTTTTTAACCTGATAGTATCCCTGTGTTGCGAAACTCCTTTGCATGTTGGTTTAAGTATTTTTGCCTCAGGGTAATGTCAGTATCTTGCCCCTTTGAGTTATAATAGGGTAGCAAGTGAATAAATCTACAAATATGCCATGATAAGCATGTAAAGACACTGCGTCTACTATTACCACAGAGCAAATGATCTAAATTTACTTCCATATAAAAATGAAAAACTTTGCAATTAGCATTACACTAGAACTCATATAAAAATGTTTATTTTCCACTTAAACTTTCTTTCAAAAGCATTTAATTTTTGATAATGTATACAATGGTTATATTCAATTCAAAGTTTTTCTTACAAAAAAAGAAGAAGAAACATAGTAAGTTTATTCACTACAAACCCAAGAGTACTTTCAGTTCCACTTTTTTTATATTTATGAAAATTCTGGGCTTAGCTTGAATATCTCAATTATGTTTTCTCCAGTCTTTCATGGTTGACAGAATTAGAGATGTATCTGAGATAAGTTAGTTAGCATCCTTAAAAAAAAATCCAAAAAAGCACCCCAAAACACATACTTTTTATAGGGCTGACACACTAGTTCTATTTTAACGGTAAATAAGGAAATAATTTTATAATGAGGAATTTTATGTAAATGATTCAAAATATCTCGAGTTGAGTCATAGTTTTGCATCCTTCACTACAAAATTCTCATTTCACTAAAAAGAATTATTTAGAATCCTGAACATAAAAGAAAATACAAAACAATGTAATCAGTTACATCCTCTAAATATTTCCTCTCTTCATAAAAAAAAATAAATTAAAAAGCCAGCAGTCTACACAGAGCCAATTACACAGAAAAATCATAAGCAACTGCATCCTGTGAAATATTGCCACTCACAAATTTACCATGACACAACGCAGAGGAAGCTATAGTTTGAAGCCCAAGCTATGAAATCTGATTTTGGAAGCCTCAAAATGCATAGTTAAACTTAGTGACATTAGGAAGATATTCAAGGGAGATGGCCAAGGGGCACACAGGAACTGCCTCGTTCCTATTATCTTCCCTAACTTGTGTTTCTAATACAAACAATTAAGGAATGCTGAAATCAGTGAGAAAAAAATCAGTACTGTTGTATTCAATGCAAAGTAGGAACCATGGCATCTGTGTGGTGTGAGAAAGGAAGGAAGGAAAGGAAGGAAGGCGGGCGGGAAGGAAGGCAGGAAGGAAGGAAGGAAGGAAGCAAGGAAGGTTGGTTGTTACTTAGCAGAATTGACTGATGAGGTAGGAATACTTGAATTGAGAGGAAGGACAGTTGTCCTGGTAAGGAATGAAAGAATCAGTTCAGTTGTAGGGGAGATTTGTACTGATTTATTGAACCTGTTTCTCCTTCGCTGCTTAGTCTTTCAAATCACTGAAGTAGTAGCAAAACCACTGTCGGTTTCAAGGAGAATAAGACAGAGACTAAAAATAGATCTGGTACCTGAATATCTTAAATACCCAGCTGTTAAATACAGCTGGCCAAAGCATGGAATTAGGAAGTATGTCTTAAATTTTTAACTATTCATTTTTATTTCATTTTGAATACAATAATACTGTCTTTTAAACATTTACTAGTATTTTATTTTTAATTTAATCATCAAAAATTAACTGAGTTTCTTCTCCCTCCTGTGCATTTTTATTCATGGCTATGTAAAGCACTGGAACTAATGAACAGAGGCTCTAAACTGTACCAGGTCAACTACAGCCATATGGGAATTAAGACTAAAAAGCAGGCCTGAATCATTACTTTTGTAATAGTTTGGTTTATTGTTAGAGCAAAGGGTTTGGTGTTTATCCTTAGTTTCTTCTCTTTCTTAGATAAGGTCCTAGGGAAAACTTTTGGAATACCAAAAAAACCCATAAACCTAATCCTAAACCATAATCCTAAAACTTTAGGGAAAGTGTTTGTTTTATACAAAGCTATTCCTATTACAAACAGAAAGATAGTCCACTTCACACACACCTGCAGAAATAATGTATGTGCAAATTGTAAAACTTCTCTGTTGTCAGAATGTTAACAACATGTTTAATGAAAATTCGTATTAAATAGACCAATAGGTAAATAGTCAGGCAATCACACTTTGGCTTCTCAAGAACACCACTTTTCCCAGAGGTCTGTGCTTGAAGATTTTAAGGCTGGAAAGCACCATTGTGATGGTTTGCTCTAAGCATACAACATTGTAACATGGGCCACAGGACTTCTTGGGGCCTTTTGAGGCTCAGTAGAAATGCTTGGTTTAAGATTCCAGTCAGAGGATATCCACACCAGCTGTTCCATTGGTTAATTTTCTTAAAAACCTGCTATTTGCCTGTAACTTGGAGTTGTAGATCTCCCTGCATCTGTGTGATAAATTGAAGAGTCCTCTGCTAGCTCTTGTCCCACACAGTCATTCTTCCAGAGAGTTGAGTTTCTTCGTTGATAAGTTGAATGGATCACTGTCTTCAAAAAAAGTCTTTTTCCTTTCCAATCCTTTTGTCATTATCAGTGCTCTTCTCTGTAATTTCTCCGTCACCCTTCTTGAAGTGCAGATAATTGAATGGAACTGCTTTAGCAGACACCACACCTCCAGTGCCAAGCAGAAAGATTGTATATCCTCTGTTCTCCTTCCTGACATGTCCATTTCTAAGTACCCAGTATTTCAGCAGTTCTTTTGGCCATGGCATCACACAAGGTTCATTTTCTGCCCGCATTAGCATCATATATTTGAGTTTTTTCAGAATCCTCCCCTCTGTTCATTGTTCCCAAATACGGCAGTTTGCATCTAGAAATGATACAACATACCTTGTGTGCTTCAGTAGCCATAGAGATTGTGTAAAGAAAAACTATTTTAGAATTCTTGAACCAAAAATTTTGCATTTGGCAAGGGAAGCAATCCATATGTCTTGCATTTTACAACAATGAATCATGCTTTAAATCCTGAGTAATCCCACTGAATTAAGTGGAACCTTTTAAAGTGTAAAATATTATACAATGCAATGTCAATATAAACAGGGAACTGTCATAGACTGCATCTACACCACTCTCAGTCTAAATCAGGAGCGCACTTCTGAAACTGATCTCCTCACTCCCTTTGCTGAGCTTTGGTACGCAGAACAGAGCAGTTTCTGAGCATGAAAACTGGTTTCCCTTTGGGTGCAACTAACACAGCCAGTGAACCTCAGGAGTGTGTTCAAGGGGTTCCAGCTGACTGACCACTGTCAGGCAGCCTGCAGGACCAGCCTGGGCTGGACACCCCCAGCCCCAAGATGCTGACGTTGGCGCAATGCAGACGCTTGGTCCTTACAATCCCTGTTTCATCCTGCCCATCTGTACCGAGCTACTTTTTTATCTAGACATAAACCTGTCTATGTCATTTGTTTGCTTCTCTGCATGCACACTTCTCCTGAGAGGAACTGGGATCTTCTTGGGCTTTTCCTGAAAAAGTCCCCACTGGGGCCCAAAGACCAGTATTAACAAGAATTCTTCAGGAAGATCTTCAGGAAGGCCTTCTCCAGGGGTAGGCTCCTGGTTCCCACCTCACTTTAGCCACTTTGAGAAGTGTGAGAGCAGGGCTGCTCCTGCTGCTGGTCTCAGAGGGTAAGATTATCCTCACAGGACCAGGAGAGACATCTGACAGCACCATCATATGCTCAGGATTCATACACCTCCAGAATACATGAGCAACTGTCATGATACATGGTTAACATCTCTTACATCCATAGCACAACCTTGGTGCAAGTCTGGCTCCTCTGCAGGAGAACTGATCCTGTTCACTCCCTAGGTGTTTCTGCAGCCAGCTCCTAGGTAGAACTACATTCTCTTCTAAAATCTTTCATGGGAGGAAAAAAGGTTTGAAATTATAAACTGTCCCAGACACTAACTCAGTACAGCTGGGGCCATGCAATACTGCATGGATGAGGGAAGACAAGGAAAGAGAAGATCACTTTTTCTAAACCAGATTGGCAGGAGGCCAAACTGTCTCTAAGAGTAAATGAGAGCTAGATAAAAAATCTCTGTTCCATCTGAGGATCCTAAGGGACCCATTCTGCTAACTCAGCCCTTTGTGTCAGCCTACTAAATAGATCAGAAGAGTATAGATTACATACATCAAAGTTTCTGATTTATTTTACCTTAAGTAATAACAGTTACATGTTCTACATACCAAACAAAATCTTCCATACAGTAGATAGGAGTGTTGCCCTAACTTACATAGATTTTTGAAACCGCACTTTGGAAGAATCATCAAATATGTTATCATCTTACACAAAGAAGTAAAATGGTGTGATGCTTACCTAATACTCAGTATCCCTGAGCAGCAGATGGGCATTGATTGTATAATGGCATGGGGAAGGAATTATGAATAGTGCATCCCTGTTTGCAATCTCTGCAACAGTGTAATAGCATCAAAATTCTTATCAGAGGATATTAGATTAGATTGAATTCCTTTTAAAGCCCAAGGAATCTAGATCTTTACATCTCAAAAGGGCCGATGAAAAATTATCACTACAAAGTGCAGGTATTAAAGGCCACATAAAGCAAACTATGGAGAGAAACAGGATAGAAAAAGGATCAGACCATGCTTGCTTTGCAAAAACAAAAAAAAAAGTGACAGTTTCACATTCTGAAGACTTTGAAACAAGGTCTTCCACTTTGCTTTTTTATTTTTAATAATGTCATTTTACTCAGGAGATCTACTTGCACAAGTGTTCATGAGTTAAACAAAAGCTTTCAGTCTAGTTAAAAGATATCAATGAAGTAATATGTGAAGGAAAAAAAATACCAGTATGGTCTCAATTCCTGAAAATATCTTAGTCAATCTGAATTTCCTTTTAAAATTGAAACTCTTGGTATTATTAAGTGGTTAAATGAGAAACCGTTTTTTGATGCTGCAAAGCAGTTGCTCGCATGAGAGACTCCATGAGAACATTTACCTGAAGAATATCAAATGCGGTAAAGATGCTCACAAAATAGAAGTCAAAGCTCGCTACCACAAATGTGCTAAATAGTAATAATAATGTGCTAAAAGTCTTTGCTTTCCCACCACAAGTAGTCTGGCAGGACATCTCATCACAGGAAAGCTAGGGATTTATCTTTAACATATTTGTAAGTATGGCAGAACCAGTGCCTACCATGTCACATTTCCATTCATAGAATATCTACATATTGCAACAGAAGAATGGATACTGCACCTCTATCCTGACAGTGTTGGGCCATCTATTCCAGTTAAAATACCAGTTCAGTTTTCACTATTGTATTGAAAGTTTATATATGAAATGTCTTAAAAACTTAATTGGTGGGTCCACATTCTTTACAGTTCTTAACAGGAGCAAATAATTAGTTTGTATTTCAGGCACTTTTTTTTTGCCTTTTTTTTGTGAGAATAATTATTTACTTTTTGAATTATTCATTTATTCAAGAGAACTTACTTTTAGTTAGAGAACAGAAAAACATGGTGTGGGGGGAAAACACAGGAACTGTTACCAACACAATACAAGATGATGAAGCACTAGAAAAATAACAATGGCTTTCATCTTGTAAAATGCAAAATATTTTGTCTTGTGATCGAATTATCTCCCCAGTAGGCCAACCTTACTGGCCCTTGACTTTGATTGTTTCAGGTTAGGGTTTCCATTTTAATGAGGGTAAGAAACCACAGCTCTGTCTCCCTTGGTTCTGAGCTGCAGGGCCACAGCACTGCTGTTGCAGCATCACTAGTTATGAAACTGAAAAAACAAGACTCTTAAAAAATTGGTGATTTCTTTCATATGTGTTCACTTGGGGGTCTTTTGTTACCCGAAGGCCAAAATTATTGCAACAGCAAGAATAGTGATTCAGTTTTCTACATTTTACTCTACCATCACTTTATAGTTGTTTGGTTTTTTTTTTTCATTTTAATCGGAAAAAACCAAATCTTTATGATGGGTCTGTGCAGCTCCTCTTAGCCAAACATAACTTGAATAATGAGCCTTCCTTAATAGACTTAATTTTAAGTTCTCGGCAAGCATTACATCAATATTTAACCTCTTCTCCCTTGGGGATAGCTGAGCCTGCCTGGCTTCCTGGTGTAGCAAGGACCACACTGGCCACTGCCACTGCTCAGACTGAGCTGTGTGCAGAGGGTTCCTGGCCACAGAAACCAGTTCAGAAAGTAAGGGGTAGGCAGATGTGGCCCTTCAGATTTGCCCTCTCCTGCCCATCCTGCTTCCTGCACACTCTGCTGATAATAGGCAGTGGGGGATGTGCCCAGTTAGAAAAGAGTAAAACTCACTTCCTTGTATCCCTATGAGATTGCAATTTCATTTCATTGCCATCACAGTACCTTCAGTTCCCCACCACCAGCTTTCCTTGCCTGTCTCCCAGCCCACTCAGGAGACCAGCAGGTGTGGTTGGGCCCTGGCCAGCCTGGGACCAGCTGTCCGGGTACCTGGCTGGGACCCGGTGGCATTCTGAGCTGGAGGTTTGGACACTGTGGTAGGTACATGGCCAAAACACCCAGGCAGTGTAGGATGAGCATGTGCTGCTCCTCAGCAGTGAAAAACTCAATAATGGCTCAGAAGGCTGTGCTGGGACAGACCTGTAGTGCTACCTCTCCCCCCAGCCTGCTGGTCAGGACATGCTGGTGGTCTCTGTGCTTCCTTACCACACAGCCCTCCTGTGTTGCTGCCACAGTGCTGGTTATGCTGAGCCAGCCTAGTCAGACTGAGCAGCAAGGACTGGGCCTAATGGAGGGATGAGAGCTCAATTGCTCCCCACAGGGTGCAGGTGTGAGAATGGTCTCAGCTTCCTTGCTGGATGACCGTGCCTTGGAAGCTCTGCAACTCTTGATTTATGACCATTTTCTGATGAGTTTACCTCATTTGTAAGCCCACAGCACTTTAAAAGAAAGCAAACAAACAAAAAGCACAAGAGCCAAAAATTCTGGGCCATCTCACTGTGAATCTGTAGAGGGTTTTTTGTTTGTTTACATTGTCAAGTCATAAACTGTAATGAGATTATGCTTTTGGAAAAAAGTAAGGCAAATGGGAGCTTGCTTAGGAGAGATGCATTTGCATGTATGTCTGTCTGAGTGCTGACGGCCTTGTGCTGCAGTCTCGAGGTTCTGAAATGAAAATTAATCACATCAGCCTGCATTTCCTAACATTTCCCAGTAAATCAACGAGTTCTGGTTTCAACACATAGGTGAATATATGTAGCAACGATCTTTGTTGTCCTTCCTTGGATGACGTCGTATATTTCCATAAGAACACTGGGTGACAGTACATTCGAAGGCTTTGGGTTAAATGTGTAATGACCATGAAATTCCTTTTAATGTCAAAACAAGACCAAAAAAAAGTGGAGAGGTCATATGGGGAAAAAACCCCCCAACAATCCACAATAATAAATATGACTTTTGGGGCCGCGTGAGTCTGGCCGTCACCGGGACGAGCCCACCGAGGCAGACACCCCAGCAACATCCAGATAATCTTGTTATTTGCATGACATTAGCGATGAGGCCGG
>VYXB01008836.1:520844-608956 GCA_013397135.1 Pachyramphus minor
AGGGGGTGGGGCAGTTTCTTCCTACTTCTGAGGTAGTATTTTAATGTGGTTTTTTAATTAAAAAAAAAAATGCTCGGGGTAGGGGGGTGGGGGGGAATGCGAGGTATTCACGCTCCAGTGTGGAGTTTGCAGAGCCTGGGTGGGGGAGGGGATCCCATTCATCGCCGGGGCTTGAATCAGCAGCGGGCGGAGGGGCCGGTCGCTCCCCTACATCGAAGTTTACTTCCAAGTAGGTAAACAAGTTCCCATTCCTCGCCCCTCAGCCCCCATTCCCACCCCCTGGAGACGCGGGCTCTGCCGGCCCCGCTCCCAGCCCGCGGCCGCCGGCGGGGCGGGGGGTGCGTGGGAGCCCCTCGGGGGCCGGGGCTGCGGGGCTGAGACCTGTTGCACGTCCCGGGCCGCCGTGCCCAGCCCCGCAGTGGCGGGGCCCGGGGGCACCCTGTCCCCGGCTTCTGTCACCGGGCTGAGCCGGGTTCCCATTTTGTGGTGCGGGCTCAGTCTCGGCGGTGGGGCTGATAGATGGGTTCGGTGCGCGGCTGAATATTGGTGTGGTGTAAAGCGAGTGACCCTTGACCTATTTAATGATATGTTGTTGGGCTCTCTGGAAGGCATCCTGCACAGCGCAGCAAGGGGGGAAAACACCAGGCCACACCCTAAAAGTTCGGCTTGCATATTAATTCCTCAAAGTCGGCGTTTACACGGAATAAAGGCTTCCCTTTATGTGTGGCCTTAACATGCTTCTCGCTGTTCTCCACGAGGATTCGTACGGCGTTTCTCCTTTCCTGACGCACGAGCCTGGGAGTGTGGATGTGGATGTGTGCGGTGGGGGAGGGGAGGCGGGATGTTCGGCGGGGCTCACCCACCGCCTCCTCCCCCCAGAAAAGAAAATACTGCAGCATAGTGTTGCAGAAACCTAAAATATTCCTTTGAAAAGAGTGATGTTTTCAAATAAAATAGAGTGTAAAATTCAAATTTCAAGACTGGTGTTTTAGGCTAATGGTATGAAAATAAATGTATTGCGCCAAGCGGAGATCTGATTGTAGGGAATAAATACAAGGGCTTTAGTCATGATAAATATTATGTCATATCTTTCTTCCTTATTCAATTTATTAGCAGTCCTTTAACTGAGACTGTTTCTGTGGCATATATAAGGTTTAACATCATATACCTTGCTTACCATATGACTGCACATGCTGGGCTTAGGCCTCTCCCTGTCCTGCAGTCAGTGTTCTGTCATGTACAGAGACATTGGGCAGGTTTTGAACTAAATATATTCATTCCATGATAGCAGATGTTGTTGGCAAGAAAGCAGGATTTGTCCTAGTGTGTGTTTTGGCATTGGTTTTTTTTCTTAAACAATTACAGATAATGGTTGCAAATCTCAAAGATGGTAATAGTAAAACAGGGAAGCTTTCCCACAGGTTTGTAGAGGGGGTGGGAGGAAAAAAGGAAAGCAAGAGGGGGAGGACGCTATCACATTAAAAATGCGTTAAACCTCTCTTGGGCTACATGTAATAATGGCAAAAACAGTGGAGATTTGAGCAGAGCTGCTATAGTCGTTTCAGTTTTTAACACCTTCAGTTAGCTATGCAGCAACCTGAGATAGGGCAACCCTCAATGTACAGACAGACTGAGGAACAAGATGCTGGAGAGCACTGCTGCGGGAAGGGACCTGGGGGTCTGGTTGACAGCAAGTTGAATATGAATCAGCAGTGCCTTGGCAGCCAGTAGGGCCAGACATGACCTGGGGTACATCAGGCAAAGCATCAGCAGCCGGTCGATGGAGGTGATTGTCCCATTCTGCTCTGCGCTGGTGCGGCCTCACGCTGAATATTGTGTGCCAGTTTTGGGTGCCACAGTACAAGAAGGATCTAAGGCTACTAGAGAGCATCTAAAGAGTGAAGGGGAGGCTGTAGGAGGAGTAGCTGAGATTAGTTGGCATGTTCAGATTAGAGGATACTGAGGGGACACGTTATAGCAGCCTACAGCTTCCTCTCGAGGAGAAGAGGAAGAGCAGGCACTGATCTCTTCTCTGTGGCGACCAGTGACAGGACCTGGGGGAATGGCATGAAGCTGTGTCAGGGCGAATTTAGGTTGGATGTTAGGAAAAGGTTCTTTACCCAGGAGGTGACTGGGCACTGGAACAGGCTCTCCAGGGAAGTGGTCACAGCACCAAGGCTGACAGAGCTCAAGAGGCAGTTGGACAATGCTCTCAGGCATGTGGTGTGGCTTTTCGGGCTGTCCTGTGCAGGGCCAGGAGTTGGACTCAATGATCCTGGTGGGACCCTTCCAACTCAGGATATTCTCTCATTCTAAGATTGTTTCTTTCTCCCAAAAGATGAAAAAGTGTGTTTCAGAAGCAAAAAGGATTAAAAGTTACACATACTTGTAAACACTGGCAACTGCACAACTGTCCAGGTCTCCTAGGATGTAAAAAAACTCTCTGCAGATAAGTTGTCCTCTGAATACATCCTCTGCTCCTCCCCCACCCGACTGAGTAAGTAGCTCCAATGTCCTCTGCTTTGCCACTGCTGAGAGTTATGCTGTGGTTCTTTTCTTGTGAGTATTCTCCACAAAGAGTATTGAAGGAGCAAAAATAGATTAAATACTTGATAAGGAAGGGGGACTTGTCTGCACCTGGAATTGTCAGGCTTCTGCTCTACCAGTTTGCCCAGTTTTCACAGAATCATAGACTTTACTAAGTTGGAAGAGATCCACAAGGATCATGGTGTCCAGTTCCTGGCCCTGCACAGGACAGCCCCAAGAGTCACACCACGTGCCCAAGAATATTGTCCAAACTCTTGTTGAGCTTTGTCAGCTTTGGTGTTGCAACCACTTTCTGGGGAGCCTGTTGCTCAGCCACCTTCTGGGTGAAAAACCTTTGCTTGATATCCATCCTAAACCTGCCCTGACTCAGCTTCATGCTGTTTTGGTCCTGTAATTTGTTTACAGATGGGCTTTTCCCATTTTCGTGTTGACGGGAGCTGGAAGTAGACCTGTTGTCAACTTGATAAGTCTAATGTGCCATGTCTCCTGGAAGAGTTTCCTGAACAGAGATTTCTCCTCTGTCAGCAGCAGCTGTTAAAGGCCTGTCATCCCTGAGCTTGGAAGGTGTAGAGGAGAATGTCCCTCAATGCAGATGGGATCTTGTTTCTCAGTGGCTAAGTCAGCAGTGTGATGCACTTGGGATTGAGTGACATGTTCAATGAATTTGGTTCATTGTGGGGCTGAGGTTGGAAAACCCATCCTAGTGTTTAGCCTGGCCTTTGCCACAGGTAGTGCATATGTGCTTTAGTGCCGTTAGCTCTTACTGTTTGCTGCTGTAAGAAGTTCAGTGTTAAAATTTATGCTGTATTAAACTGATGTTGTTTATGTTTTAGTAGTGCCAAGGGGCCCCCATTCAAATCAGGGCCATTTTGGGAATATGTAGGCGACGGTTCTCGCCCTGAACAGGTTGTTATGCGAGTAAGTGAGGGAGACAAAAAGCCAGCAGGGTAAATGGTGGAAAAAACTGACTCAGGGGAACAGCAGCTGATTGTAGTGCCTTATCTGCACAGCCATGGCCACGGTGTGATCTCAGCTGGTAGGAGAGAGCAGAGTTGTTAACACCTGGCAGCACTGTTGCTGGTAACTCTGTGCACAGAGGGGTGGGCGTCATACATAACATGTGATCCATATCCTTGATTCTCTTTACTATTGCTTTTTTAATTCCTAGTATTATTTTAGGTTGTGTATGCCAGCCTGCCTGTAAAATGATCCAGGTTTTGTAACTCTTGGGACTGCTTCTTTTTTTCATAATCGTCATTATGAGGCAAGATGGAAGTAATTTTGTAAACTCTTGTTTCATCTGCTAAATTAAAACTCCACTCCCTCTTCCCCTTGCTCATCTTGCCTATTTTTAGTCAGGAGGAAATAGCTGACCTCTTTACAGCAAGAACCCGTACCCCCTGGGTGCCATTTATAGGTTTCTACCAAATGGCCTACTTGGACAAGTTGATTGAAATTAAACAAAAACATTGCGACTACAGCTCTACATAGAAATAGCAGCCTTCCTGTCAGTACAACATCTTGGCATTTTAATGATACTGAAACAAACATCCAAAGGTGAAAAATAGCGTTTAGGTTATTTTTCTTTTCTTCAGTAGACAAAAGAATATTTTAAAGGCTTTTTGTTGTTGTTGTTGCTTTCTGGTCATTATTATAATACTGACAGTATTTGCTTTTACAATGACAAGAAGCCTCCCAAAGTTAGAGCTGTGTAAAAGCTAGGAGCAATCAAAGAAGGGTATTCAGTAAGAAAAGGTCATAGTTTCTTACCAGTTTTTTTCTTGTTTAGAGATTTTGTCCTAGATGGAGATTTATAAATTATAATTACTGATGTTTAGCGATTCCATAGAAGTATAAAATTGCTTTTGTTAGCTTAACTGAAAGCAAATTTAACTCCATAATGGGTACGTGACAGTTTTTGAAGGTAGAGGTGCACAGGCCTTTTGTGCTACTTTTCTTGCACTGCTTTTCCTGTGCATATTTGTATTTAAGTCATACTAAAAATACTGGACTGTAGCAACAGGTATTGTATTTCTTCATTTGTTATTTGACAAGAGAAGAATATATTGCCTTTGATATCTTCTGTTTGGGTCTCAGCCATTAGTCCCTTTCTTTACTTTGGGTTATGAGCATGATTGCACCAGGAAAAGAGGCTTGGGGTTAGGAACATTTGATGATATGGCTTCCATCTTTATAATCCTGTCGACTTAATGCAAAAAAAGGGGCATCACGATGTTTAACCCCATTTCTTGACCTTCTCTGTTTGTAGTATGGACAATTAATATGTGTCTGCTTGTCCTGTTTAAACTGAAGTGTATGTAAGGAGTGATAATTTATGTGAAGTTACAACATAAATTTATGCCAAGAACTCTGTGGTATTCATGCAGTTCAGAATTGTGACGATAGTACTGTACTATGAAGAAACAGTTTTTTTAATATTTTGGCAAAGTGCATTGCATAACTGCAGTTTGGCTTGGGCGTTGAATGTTAGTCATTTGCTGTGAGAAGTTAACCCAGCACACTGAACCCATGGACAAAACAATGCCTTGATGCTTCGATGACATGACTTGTGGCCTATTTCTGAGCAGACAAGTAGTACTTACAATGTATAATAATTGTGTATATATATATACGCTCATCAAAATACTTTTGTCTAATTAAGTGGTGAATTTTATTGACCCTTTGCTACTGAAAGGTGGAACAAGGCATTTAAAGGGCATTTTTCTCCGTTAGTATGTAGCGGTCGGTCTGTACATCACTGCCATTCAAAATGAAATTGCATTTACTGACCTAAATTTCATTTAAGCTGCTAATTCTTAGTTACAGTTTAACTTCTTACTACTATGTAGTGGCTTTAGGATGCATTTTGTTATATAAAATAATAATTTTATTAGATAAAAAGATGTGGTAGCATCAAATATGATTTTATTTTTTTTTCTGTCAAAACAGAACTTTCCCATACCTGCAATAAATTATTGATAGAGCAAAAAAGGCAGCATTTTTTCCCTTAGGCATTAAAAATACTTGTAAAATATTCCTTTGTCATTATTTTCAAGAAGACAAAGAGGATTTTACTTTGGTGGATTGATGCCTTTTATCATTCTGCAGAATAATACATTTGTTGTGCTCCTTTTTGAAGGCAGTACACTGGAATGGATGTACAACTTTGGCTTCTGTTATACTTTGCTGTGTAGCACTATCAGCTCTTCATTAATCCTCTGCCATTGAATGGAGACTCTGCAGAATATTCTCTTGTTCAAGAGTGAAGCCAACTACTTATGATTTATATTTCTGAACTGAATAATCATGTTATAGAGGCACTGCTGAAAGGGAGCTGTGGCAGTGTTATGAGTAACATGTATACAGCTGTTGTTATGTTTTGTGCTTAGAAGTGCCCACTGATGAGTCTGTCAATTTGAACACCATCCTGTAGCCTACAGCAAAATAATTGGAAAGATGTTCTTCCAAAGGAATTGACCTTCACAGTGCCCAGTTAATGCATACGTGAGATTTTTATAAAGTGAAGTAAAAATATGGATTTTTTTTTCTTTTTTCAAGCTCGTGCATGTTGGTAACAGAATTAGGAATTGTTATAAGTACACAGTAGTTTCAGTGTCATTTAGCAACTGCAAGTTGCTTGTTCACTATACCAGTGGGTTTAGTCTGGTTGCTACTGGCAGGGTATATGTGTGTGTCCAGAGACCCATTAGTATTAAGAGTTCTGTTAGCACATAATCTCGACTGGGATTGTAGAATAAGAAGCAGTTTCACAAGTATTAATTGTTTAAAATGAACCACACATACACTGCCATATGTGATTGTGTGCATGTGCATGTAGGTATGCATACATGGATAGCCTTAAAGGTAGTCCAAAAATTAGTTTTGGAGAAAAAAGGAGTCACCCTGAGGTTGGAGAGTGGTGCTGCAGTGCTGTGGCTAAGCTTTCCAGACTAGGATGTGCTCAGGTTTCACGGTCCGGTCAGCAGCACCTGAGATGGTGCAGACCCAGTGAAATGACTGTAGGACTGGTCCAGGCTAAGTGTCAGGTTTTGGGAGAAGACAGAGGTGCATTATGTGCTTGTTGAAATGTGGCAAGGTCAGAAGTGCATACTGTGCTTGTACATCTGACTGAGCATGGTGAGCCCAGGAGGTGACAACTGGGCTACTGTATGTGGCTGAGAGATGCATTCAAACTTCAAAATTATGATATCTTAATATTTTATTCTTTTTTTGTTGTTTGTTTGTTTGTTGATGCTCCTAGTAGTAAAATTTAAACTCTGATTTTGATAGAGAGACTGAGGCAAAATTACTCTCTAGTGGAATATTCTCCACAGATAGGGTCGAGTTTTGCTGATGGGTTAGGACAGGGAATCTGAGCACAGACAGTGCCCGTTCATATTGTGGGGATTAGTTTCCAAGGATATCTGTCTGTTGTTTTTTACAGTCACAAAACAGAATTAACCCTTTTCATGTCAATTTATCATGCTCACACAAGTTAGACCTCTAACAGAGGTCTGAAACAGAATTGACTGAAACACATCAAATATTTTCTAAATTTCTCAGAAGGTATTGGTAATGCTGGTAATTATATGAATTCAACACTCTCGTTATATGGATTCAGCTCATAATTGTCGCTTAACTTTGCTGTTTGGTTTTTTCTTTTTGGCTTTAGTTTAGTCCTTTTTTAATATAAGAGCTTCTGTAGTTTTATGTAGTTAATATAGTTTATGTTTTCAGTTTTTCACTTTTAAACTAAAATTTAAACTGTAATCTGGAAGGCACAGATAGAAGGTAGGCTTTAGGATTATTCTAATGAGGAAAACATCTTCCTTCCTATATCAGTTCTCAAAAAATGAAAGTAAGGAACAGAAGCAAGTACATTTTTAGTAACTTTACGTGGTGTTCACAAGACAGATTTTATGTCATTCCGTGAAAACTATTCAAGGTTTCTTTATTTTCACTTTGACTATTACTGGGTTTGTTTGGGTTGGTGGTGTTGTAACTCAATAACGATGCTTGTTTGTATTTGGAGGGATCTGGTTTTGTATTAAAAAACCCACTCTCAGCTCTCATATTTCTGCTAGTATCAATAAGTATCTTACATAACCTCTTAATTTAAATGGACCACTCAGTGTAAAATTAGTGCATGATAGTGTATCATAAAAATTCATCCAGCTTTATTCTCACAGGATTTTATGTGTTTGGGAAAAAAACATAAAAGAAGCTGTAAAGGTGGCCCTAAACACAATATCAGAGTGGAAGTAAAGAACTTATTACGCAGAAGCATTAACATAATGATTCACCTCACTGCTGAGGAATGAAACCAACTTTTCTGGGAGGCCACTATAATGTCTTTACTACATAGTCTGGTAGTGCTGGGTAGAGGTTAGGTAAAAAACAGAATGTAGCTTAAGCCCTGATGGGCAGTTTACAAGGAGGAAGAAGAAGAGTGGGAGAAAGCTACCTGAAGAGCTAGGCTCCACTATTTTTAACCTGTGGACTGTCAAGTAGCCAAAGAAATTTTTTAATGAATTTTCTGAATTGTGTATTTAATTGTTTTTTTCTTGGCTAAGATGATGTGTCTTCAAAACAGTTATTCCTCTGCATTTTTCAGTGTTAGGAGGATAAACTTCAGCTAAACAAGAAATTCTTCGTGGCGTCTGCAACGTTGCCAACAGCATATATGTTCAGTTTAAAAAACACCTGAAGTATGGAAGGGTTCTGTGTTCTCTAATGGCAACACGCTAAATGCAGTTATACATTGTCAGTTAGATCATATGCACTGAACGCTGGATTTGTAGATAAGGTTTGTTGTGCATAGCAGGTGTTTATGTACATTTAATTTTCTCCTACTAAAAGTAATACCATGGCCTATATCCTGTACCTATTTAAAGAGTGCTCAGATAATTGCAATGAATGATCTTGTAGTTTTTTGCTCCTGTATTCATTTTGCCGTGAGATTTTGGAGTACAACATTTTCCCTTTTTTAAAAAGTAAGTTTGAATGTATATCTATGAAAAGAAAAAAAAAAAAATCTGTTCCTTAATATCTTTACAAGGCAGTTGATAGGGCACTCCTTTCCACAGCTGGGTAAATAATATACATTCCACTTATGGTGGAATGTTACCTGCTTACCATGCTACAGAACTGCTATGAAGATCTTATTAATGACTGCTTTTGAAGAATTTTAAAGATCAAAATACATTATTTATTTTGTTGCTATTTTATTAAAAATACGTGACTGTAAAGTTCTGCCTACTAAAGTATAATCCTATTTTCCATAAGTTTATTAATTACGGTATAAAAAGAAAACTATGAAAAAAAAAGTTCTATCTCCCTTTCAGTATTCAGTTTAGAAGTAATGATTGCTTTAATTTGTTAATCTTCTGTTAATCTGTAAATTAGTTTCCTGGCTAGCAGAGTTGGGTTTAGGATATTAGATTGTCTCAGAACAAGCCTTTGTTGGTTTTTCTCAACCTTTTTGTAATTACTTTTAAACTTTTTTTTTTTTTTAATTACCTCCCTCCCTCATCCAGTAAAAAAAATCTATTGGGGTTTCCAGTGAACTTTTAGAGGTTTCATTTTAATGGATATTTTCTGTGCTTTGTAGTTGTTCTTTCTGCCAGCTCCCTGATACCCGTGTAACCTCAGCAAGGACAGAGTTGATGATCCATTTGTGTTCTGAACATTCAACAAATCCTGTTATAGCTGTGGCCTGATGTTGCAAAAATATATTTGGCTTGTGCAGGAGACTTCTAGGATCAGGCCTTATATGATGGCAGCACAGATTCTTGACTGATTAAGTAAACATTTCTGAGCCATTTTTAAAGCAATGGATAATGTACTTTTAGCTTTAATCTGACAGTCAGTGTTCTTGTAATAAAACAGAGATCATGGTGTCCCTCTCATTTCCCCTACCCACATAAGTAGTATATTTGGTATGGCATAACTTCCAAAGTCTACCTTGAATGCGAATTCTTATGTGAATCCTCACAGTGTTCTTGAAAGTTTCTGTAGCTGAGAAACATTTAGTCAAGATTTAGAGCCCAGTTTCCTTACAATGCGCAAGGAGCTGTGTTGGCTGTGTTGAAATTTAGTAGGCTTAATATATTGCAGTATAAAACGTAAGGCTTACCAATTTTAAGGTTCCAAACACATACACGGAAAGACAACCAGCTTAATTGGATGGTTGGAGCCTATGACCTTTTTCAGTCAAGTGCCCTTAGTTTTTCAGTCAAGGCCACGTTAAAAGGTCTAACAAACACTAGCAGCAGCCACCCATAAGGGACTGGCAGGCAGTGAGATGGTCTCAGTGTTGCCTGTCTAGATCGTGGATAGTCTCAAAACTGTTCTGCCAACTGTGACCTACCACATAAGAAGCCCTGTGTCTCAGGTGTGGCACCTGATGATTGTCTTTTGTGTAGGGGTTACAAAGGCCATGCCCTGTATTGAGAGTGTGCACCAGTGGTCCCACACAGCAGCAGGTGTCCCCAGCCCAGGTACACCGACTGTGCCTTGTGCTGGCCTCAGGCTGGAGCTGTGCTCCCCCTGGGCTGTTCTGCCATGGATCTCAGCAGTCTGACTCTCATTATTTTGCACAGACAGCAGCACCAAACCTTCCTCAGCCAACTGGTTAATGCCAGCTAAGCAAGGCCTTCTGGGTGTAGGGGTCCTGCAGCTGCCTTGGTTGACACCAGGGAGGCTCTGCTGGAAGGCAGAAGCCTGACAGTGCATAGTGTAACACTTCATCCTTCACACCAGATGCTGGCCAAAGAAAAAAATACAAAGATTACCCTGCTCCTAAATGCAAAAAACCCCATAGGATGGGTATGTCTGTGTACTGCTGATGTGGTGTGTGTATTTTATTTTAATTCACTGTTTTTCTCTGGGGTGCTCGCTCTGTTTGTCTGCAGTAGATAAGGAAAATTACACAGAAGGATCACTACATTTATTTTTATAACCTTAAAAATAAATTTTCTGACTTTTTTCCACTTGATGACTCAAACATCCTACAGGTAGTTGTCTTAAATATATATTTGTGCTATTAGCATTGTCTTAATTGTTATTTTTGTCTCTGGAAATACATATGGTTATTTTTCTGGTGTCTCAAGTGGAGCACATATCTTGCCAGCCTGTTTAGTGTGCTAACGTGTGTGAGAAAGTGTGCCCTGTGGCCTGAAACATCATTTATGTATTTGCCAGTTGCCTCGGTATTTTAATTTCTGTTTGTACGCATTGCATTTGGTTAGGTTGAATTTATTATTGATTTCAGCTGTTTGCAAATAGTGCACTGACAGACCGTTTGCGTATGTCTCCTTTGAGCCAGCATTTTACCCTCATTAGTCTATGGATGTGTTCTTTTGAATGTTGGCAAAATGCGTTCGTAGAACTGGTAGAATTAATAGAAGGAAAAGTAGGAGAGCTGTGTGACCTGTTATTTGTAAACAACATTATAAAACTGCCTTTCGGTGTTTGACTCTGTAGTACACTACATTTATTTTTTTCCCACAAGTTTTCCCTTTTTATTCTCTGGGGTTTTATGAGCTTTCCATCACATACAGCTATTTGCTCAGCTCTTTTAATTGCCTTTTTTTTTGGTACATTTTTGTTTGATTTATTTTTGAAGACTAAAGCTACTAGGTGAATAACAACAGTAATATTCACCAGTTCTCTAATTCTATAGTTTCAAGCCATGGTTTGCAAGCAGCTAGGACTGTTTTTATAGAGATCTGGGAGGTTAAAAAAAAAAAGGAAGCCTGTTGTCATTCAGTTCAAATTCATTGTACAAGATATCTTTATTGGTCCACAAATTTAAAGAAAGGAAGTCTGTTGTCATTCAGTTCAAATTCACTGTATGAGATATCTTTATTGGTCCACAAATTTAAAGAGTTAAAAAATCCCTGGTCTAATTGCATTGTAAACTTCTTAAGGATGTGATATCTATTTTTATTCCTTAATGCTTTGTGGGTGTAAATATTATTATGCAAGTAATAATTCTTGTTTTCACAGAAGATAATTTATACCAACATTAAATTTTCGCATCAGTTTTGTTACACTGTGTAGATATTTATATCCCTTCTCTTACATAGGGCTGTGAAGACTATTTTCTCTGACAGAACACAGATTTGGCTGATCTTTAATTACACAAAGAATAATCTATAGAGGAGCATTTAAATTCCCTTAGTTTGTGTTTATCAGGTCTGTCACATAGGAAGCCTGCTCAACTGATTTTTCTTTTCTTTTTTGGGGGGGGGGGGGGGGAGGGGTCTTGTGCAATACTCGTTTTGCTTTTAGAGTCTAACCGTTTATATGGCAACATTGCATTTCAGTAAATCTGAATTCTTGCATCTTAAACTGTCAAGAATTTTGTATTTGATGTTACTACTTCTGTTTTCTCCTCTGCTTGAGAGCAGCACTGCTTGCTAATGTTAGGAGGGGTTAGGTAGAGGAGGTGTGTACGGTGAGAGTGGGGGTGGGAAGTAAAACAGGCTCTGGCTGTTTATGCATTCCAGGCAACCATAGATCTGCTTGCTTTGAGGCCAGAAATATTTTTCTTTTCACTATCAGTCTTGCAGATCTGGGGTATTTGAGCACACTGCCAATAAAAATAAATGGCAGTGTGAAATGTAATAAACCGTATTTTACCGTTTTGTTTGTGTGCATAAGAATAAAAGATTAACAGCACTTTGTAATTAGAGTATGACATTTTTAGAAATAATGGAAGTTATGAATATTGCTATACTTCCTTCAAGAATTGCCTATAAAAGGCAATCTGAAAGTAAATTTGACTCCTTCCTTCTTGCTAACTTATTCCAAAGGGAAAGTTGCATAATCAAAATATTGTTGCTAACTAGAGTTTCTGTTTTCAGCATGATAACCTTTGGCTCAAGGAGCTTACGATGAGTCCCTCTTTCTGATTTCCATGTAATGCGTGTATATACTTGCATTTTTTTTTTTTTCATTTATTTTGTGGTGGGTATAAGCTGTTTTGTAATCCTTCATTTATCATTCTGGTTTCCAGCACTTGTGTTTCAGAGTTCTGATGAAATCAGATACAGAAAGCCATCCACCTGCATGGTGGGTTTTTTTTGGTTTTTTTTTTTGGTCAGTATTGGAAATTATTTCCTGCAGCCTGTACTAAAATACAGACTGAGCAGGCAGGCAGATGAATAATGATTTCTTCTAGGTTCTGCCTAAAGTAATGAACAGACCTTCTGTTTATTATTATTTGCTATCAGTATTTGTGTACACGTGATTTCCTTCCCTGAAGCTTGCTTTCTTGGGTTTCTTAAAGCTGTATGATATATGTGACATTATTAGTTTATCCCAAGTGGTGCAGTAATTCCACTTTGTCACTCCAGCAACTTTGTCGCTGGGACTTGATGTGGCTCAGCTTCTTGTTGTTTCTCCTTTCTGCACAAAATTTGTTACCCTCCAGAAATATTACTGTATAATTATGACACACACAAAAAAAGACAGTCCCACTGAGATAACAGCTGTTACCTGTCCTAGCACATGCAGTGCAAAAGGTAATTCAGACTATACAGTTGGGTTTTTTTCCAAGGGCAGCTAATTTTCCTACATAGCTGTGGCTGCCATCTGATCTGCATTTAGAGGCATTAAACTGCTTTCAGGAAAGCTGTAGGCTTCCTCAGCTAGACCACCAGCAATCTGGGTAAACATGGTAATGTCTCTCTTGACTACATTTTTAGGAAAAAAGTACTGCTCTCCTCCTGTAGTGACCTGGATCTAAAGCCAGAGGTTGTTTGGGGTTGCTGTCAGGCGAGATCAGACTGTTGAGTTTAACCTCAATGGAAGTAAACATGAATGTTACCTGCACCTCATTATCCCTGTGCTTTTATGACACACACTCAAGACTGTTTGTATATTGGCTATGGCTCATGCTGATTATGTTGTTAATAATTTGTGTCTCTAGAGTGTGTACTATCTGGGTGCTTTAGAAGCCAATGTTTTTGAATATAGATCGCTAAATAAGTAGCTTGTTTTTCAGAAGCCTTGGGTTGATACAGCCCCAGTTGAAATCAGAGGAATTGGTGGCTGCATAGTGCCGGGATAAGTAATTAGCCTTAATACAGGAGTGCATCATAGGATTCTGACAACAGAAGGGCATCTCCCTCTTTTTTCCGAAAGTTAAATAAAGTGGTATTTTAAAAAAAAATCACAGATTCAGCTGGGTTGGAAAAGACCTCTGAGATCATCAAGTCCAACCCTTGATCCAACACCGCCGTGGTTACTAGACCATGGCATTAAGTGCCACATCCAGTCTCATCTTAAAAACCTCCAGGGATGGAGAATCCACCACCTCCCCGGGCAGCCCATTCCAGTGCCTGATTACCCTCTCTGTAAAGAATTTCTTCCTAATGTCCAACCTAAACCTCCCCTGGCAGAGCTTGAGACTGTGCCCTCTTGTCTTACTGCTGTTTGCCTGGGAAAAGAGACCGACCCCCACCTGGCTACAACTTCCTTTCAGGTGGTTGTAGAAAGTGATGAGATCTCCTCTGAGCCTCAAAGAAAAAGATCCTACCAAGTGACTACTACAAGTCTGTATATAGATGGGTGAATTTTTCCCCCATCTCTGTATGTTTCTTGAAAGAGCAAAATTTGACCCTGATCCTCAGCAGCAGCTTCTCACATTTAATATATGAGTGTCTGTCCAAGTGGTGTATGGTTTGTATTGAGGTTGGAGGGTCTCTGCTGTAAATTGGTAACTAGTTTTTCTGCCATATGTGCTTAGTTTTATTTAATGTAACATTTGGTGTAATGGAAAGATGTATTATTCCTGGCCTGCATCAAGAACAGTGTGATCAGCAGGAGCAGGGAAGTGATTCTTCCCCTGTACTCAGCACTGGTGAGGCCACACCTGGAGTACTGTGTCCAGTTCTGGGCCCCTCAGTTCAGGAAGGACACTGAGGTGCTGGAGCAGGTCCAGAGAAGAGCGAACAGGCTGGTGAAGGGACTTGAGCACAAGTCCTGTGAGGAGAGGCTGAGGGAGNTGATCTAGGAATCACAGAGGTAGTGGATCAGTGGTTGGACCTGATGATCTGAGATGACCTGATGATCCAGTTAATTCTATGATTCTGTGATTCTTATTGTAGTAGTGATTTGGTTTACTGTTTATTACAAATATTTCCTGACTTAAAAAACATGAAAACTTGTTTTGTGGTTGAAATAGTAGGAACTGAGAAGCTTGTTCTTCTTTAAACAAGCAGAAACACTAAAGAAACAAGGATATGAGGTATAGTGGCCTAATGTAAAAAAAAAATAAATACTCAAATGCTTCTTAAAATTAGATAGGTTTACATATTAATTATATGGATAAATATCTAGAAATTAGTAGTAGCACATGATGAACCGTATTATATAAGAATTACATGAAAATTGCACTGGCTTGGAGGTTTACTTTTTTCCTTTGTAGCTTAGAAATATCATGAGGTTGGTTCAGAACTTAGTGGAAGGTATTTATTAAAAGAAATTTGATGAGAAGAACAAACTAGGATGTACTGTTCCTGTTCCTGTACTGTCTACAGAAAAGTTTAGGACCTGTAATATATTAGCTTGGAGTTCTCCTTTCTTTCTCTTTTTGTTTAGGTTGAGAATGTCGGCCTGCATGAAGCATGCTGTAGGCTGTTTAAATATGGTCAATTAATTTTGAACCACAGAAACTATGAAATGAAAATGCAGATATACTTTTAAAGTTTTACTTCTCATCTTTTTTTTGCTAGTAACAAGTCTTTAACAGCCAAAATCAATATAACAAAATGGCAGTGTTGACCTAGCAAAGCAGTTGGGTTAATTGTTCAATGCTACAGGTGCTACCTAATAACTTTCTTTGTAATTATTATTTAGTATTTATTTTTTGATTCTCAAAATTTCTTAGAAATCTTAGTTATGAGCCTGGCTGATGCAGTAAAAACTACACCAGTGAACAGTGTCACAGAGGGATATGCAGCTTGTGATGGAAAGAGGCCAGTTTAGTACTTAATTTGTTCTTCAACCCCAGCCGATCAGTGAGTAATTTTGCATAGTTTGCAATTTTGCATAGTTGTACCAGCATCTAACTGTCTATCTTTATGAGCCTGTATTCAAATAAGGAGAAACCCCACCTTTCCAGAATATGTGAAAACCTAAAGATACTTCATGGTAAGCTACTGTTTCAGGGGACCTTTCATACCTAGATGCTAATAACCTAGAGAAAAGGAGCATGAGCTGGTTCTTGCAGGAGGAACCCTCACCTAGCTGGCAGATTTTCTTTGACCTATTGCAATTGTTGTTTCAAAAAGGTTTCTCTCACCATTGGTTTCACAGTTTTTGAACTTGATGGTTTCAAAGCCTGTTCTTGGCTAGCCTGCTTCCTGTGAAAAGTGGTGTTGGGTGAGGTGTTCGTGTGTGCCACATCACGCTGGTGAGAAATAAATTGTGTTTGGATCTGCAGGTCTTGCTTTGCTTATTAGATTTTATGTTCCCTTTGAAGGGGAGGAACAAGAGAGAGAGAGAAGCGAACAACAGTGCTGATACGGTGCAGTTGCATAGGAGAGAGGCACTCATGCCAGCTTTCCCCCAGGTTTGATCTTCTCCCTGATTCCTACTGGTGATAGGTCTGGTTGAAGCTGGTAGCAGAACAGGTTTAAAAAGGCTGTGATCCCTTAGAAGGTAAGCATTTACGTAGCACCAGTTTTCAGCCTTTAACTAAGCCTTTCTGGCCTTTCAGAAAGAGGAAATTGGATCTGCAAGTGTTATAAATTGCTACAAATTGTTGTGTTGATGAATCTGTAAAAGAAAAAGGCCCTATGAAAGTAAACCAGAAGAGAACAAAACAAAACAAACAAAAAAACCAATCCCCAACATCCCTCACCAAACCAAAATTAAGCAGATGACAGACTTGTTAATTGAGCACTGAGGGTTGTCTTAGGACATAGGTGCTTACATTTTGAATTGATTCTCAATTGTCAACTTGATGTGTGTGGGAGGTAAAGTGAACTTTTCATGAAAAACATTCTCATAGGAACAGTTGCTATTTGTGGTTCTTTTGGTACACTTAGGTGTATGTTTAGGGAGAAGGGAAATGACATATTAGTGTTTTCAAGTCTTCCAAATCAAAGAAGTGCCTCACTTTTCATAAGCAATGCAATTTTTAGATGATACCCATTTTTTTGGCTGCTAGAAAGATATGTTTAATGTTCAAGTAAATAAATTTTTCTTAAAAAACTGTAATTTGGTAATTTTAATTGTAAGCATTTTAATTAAAATGTTGATAATAGAAAGAGTATATAAAGGAGCTGATTACACTTGGTGATATAAGAACAAAATTAGGCCAAAATTTTGACATTGTCTATCAGGCTTCCTGACATAGACATGTATGCTTTTATTCCAGTTGTTTCTGTAACAGTTTGCAGACTGTGTTATCTGTTATGATTGCCAGTACTGTACAGGTTGACACTGATCTAAAAAGGAGCTGCGTTTAGAGCCAAGAACTGATCTTTTTGCTAGTTACAAATATGTCTTTTTCCTCCTTGAACTTACTTCAGCATAGAAGTTAACTTAATAAAGCCATTTCTCCCTTAACATTAAAACCAAAGTGCTATTAGCTGCATTTTGATGACTCTCAGTGTTCAAGGCCAGGTTGGATGTGGCTGTGAGCAATCTTGTCTAGTGGAAGGTGTCCCTGCCCATGGCAGGGAAGTTGGAACTAGATGATCTTTAAGGTGTTGTCTTCCAACCCAAACCATTCTATGGTTCTATAAATATGTCTAAGTTGAGTTTTAAAGAGCGTGACTAAAAAAAAACCCAAAAGCAAAACGTCTTACAAATGTGTATATATATACTTAATATTTCTGTGAAATATGTGTCTTTATTGTAGGCCAGACTTTTCTTTCATATAGGATATGGCTGTAGATATTCAATATTTGTCTCTGCTTAATTGCATACACAATAGTTTACGGGAGTAAACAGCAGCACTTGTGTGTGGAAAGCTTAATGTGTGTATGTTTAGGACTTGACCTTAATTACTAGTTTATAATTTCTAAGAATTTCCTGTCTGGACTAGAAATGTTTTAAAATCCATCGTCGTCTTGGTAGATTTTACAAACAATACCCAGTAACTAAGAGTTTTCAATGGGCAGTGAACACCTACTGGGTCTTCTAGTTCATCTTTGTGGTAATCTTTATGTACCTCCAGATCCCTCTCAGCAAAGACCGGGCAGAGGAATATTTGACTGCTGCCCTCAGTGCTCTAAAGGAAGAACAAGTCTGTGAGGCTTCTGTGTAAATAACACAGCATTTAGTGATGAGAAAGTTAGCAACTCTGATAATTGCTCATGAGGCATACTTATGTAGAATTGTGCTTTGAAAATTTCTTTCAAGTTATCTCCATATCTCCTGTCTGAATTTTATAACCACCAGCAACGCAGACTCATTCTGCAACTAAAAGCAAGAAGTGTATGTTTCAAACATTGTCTAGTCATGGTTAGTTTCCTCCTGTTACAGTCCTTAGAGAAGTTAATGCTTCCTTTTGAGATGAAGGAGGCCTGTCACCGAAGGAATTGAATAAATTATAGTGGTATTCAAAGGGTAGAATGAAAAGACAGGTGTGGGAATCGCAGCTGAAAGTTTAGTCAGATGAAGGAAACAGTTGTAAATATGCAGTCTGGTTCATAATGTAGGAAAAAGGGAACTCATAGAGTTCCCAGACAGTGTATAGGCAGAGTTTGAGTGGTTTATAAATACTTGGGGTGCTTTTTTCCTCTTGCATTAGACATGCTATTTTTCAAAGGCTTTCTGTCTAAGGTAGGCACTAGGCTTCGTTTACCCAGCCATTTTGAGAAGCAGTGTGGATGTTTTTCATACTGTTAAAATGTGTGGTTCACCATATTTTCCAGAGCTGCTCTGATGTCAGGCTGTGAGGCTGTGTGTGTCACGTGTCCCCAGTGCCAGAGGCTGCCAGGCATTGCAGACATTGCTGCACACGAGTCTCCCCTGATCAGGGTAAAGCATCTTCTGGGACAGTGTGACATGTTTCATGGAGCCACCATACCTCTCCCTGGAGAACACGCATCTGTCAGGAGGCCTTCTGGGAAGCCAGGGAAGGGGAGGAGGTTAACAGGAACAGTATGAGGCAGCAAGGCCAAATTTGCCTGGCACCAGCCATATGATTGTGAAAGTGTTGCTGTCAGATTGCTTCTTGGTGGTGGGCAAAGAGGTCTGGGGTGCACCCTGCTGGAGGGCAAGGGTTGGAGGAGGTAGGAGTTGGGGAAGAGAGATGCATGACATCTTTTCCTGGGTGGTAGGGGCTGCAGGACGTACCCTCCTCCTCCTTCTACTCCTCCTCCTCTTCCTCTCCTGCACACTGGCAAGGGCTGTCCATTGGCTGCGGCTGTTGTTTGATGCAATTAGTTTTTATTGACTAAGACAACCTTAATAGGTTTCATTTATGTACCTTGGTTTTATTGCAGTTTAGCCCTCTAAATACCCATGAGGCTCCTAAAATAACAAAGATACTATTAATTAGAAGCTAAAGGGAGCATCAGCCTTAAAAGAATCATACTTCTCATTCTTTAGTACATGTACGTATTTAAAAATATATGTTCAGTCTTTGAGTAAAAAATAATTTTCAAAAATAATTTTCAAATCCATAAAGGCAAACATAAGAATTACAATTGATTTAACCTGTGAAACTGTTCTACTCCGCTTGTTTGAAACTGAGCAGATCTCACACTAATGGTATCTCTTAAAATGGGGGGAAAGGAGAGAAGAAATAGCAAGAGCTAAATAAAAGGCCTTAGAGCTAAAAGCCTAATGTGTTAATAGAGTATTTTTTTGCCACTTGTGCAATCAGCAACAAAATAAAGACAGTACATTGGACTGGAAGCTGAAGTCTTCTACTGTGAAATGGAAATTTATCTGGTATATTGTACTTTTAAAAATATATTGTTTGTTTTTCTGCTAATGAGTGCATGCCAGATTATTGTTTACTAGTTATCATTCTAGCCCAAATCAGAACTGAAGTTGGCAGAACATAAAGGAAATTTCAAGACAGCTAAATATTGTCATCCAGAGCTTCATTTACTGTGTATTTTTGTAACTTCAAAGTTAAGATAGATCGAGGAACAGGCATATTAGTCACCAGCACAGTTCAGTTCAAATACCTAATAATTTTATGGGTTCATCATATTTAAGAACTGATGGAAATCTCAGTATTACTACCTTTAAAGATCCAGTTGTCTATTAAAAATAGAGCTGTTTAGAGTAGAATACTAGCATGGACGTTTATTTAAGTAGGAAGTGCATGTAAAGCACTATGCTTTTCCCTTGTGAAGTGGCTTGACTGGCTGTGGTGCTGTGCAGGGTTATGTTCCGTAGGTGTTTTGCTCTGCTGACAAGTGTAGCCATTTCAGCGCACTGCATGAATGTAAGAGTATGAAAAGGTTGAGAAGAAAAAGAAACCAAAGTAATCAATTTGTGTACCCTGGGCACATTGACAGCACAGCTAGAGTGAGTTCTCTCTGATTTGAGCACTTGCCAACAGAAGCCAGAGTCTGTATGGTGAAAACTAAATGACAGGTCAGTTCAGAAGCTTTCCTTGGGTAGCACAAATGAGCTTGGGGATCTTGAGCTGGTGAGCGTCATTTGGCTAAGCATTGTTGAGGTTTTCCTAAGAAACAAAATCTGTGGTTTGCATTCATAAAATCATAGAGTATCTCAAATTGGAATGAGCCTGTAAGGATCGTCAAGTCTAACTCCCTGCTCCTCACGGGACTACCTAAAACCAAACCATAGAACTAAGGGCATTGTCCACATGCCTTTTCTGCCAGGCTTAGTGGTGTGACTATTTCCCTTGGGGAGCCTGCTCCAGTGCCCAACCATGCTCTGGGTGAAGAACCTTTTCCTACTGTGCAATTTGGCATTGTCTGTCTGTCCATCCCTCCCAGAATGGAACACACGGCTCTGTTAAACAACTTCAGCCACATTTGGCAGTGTTAATGTGCTCAAAGATAGGGGATTCCTACAGGTGTTGCAAGGCTTAGTGGCTAAGGGGGTGAAGCAGACAAAAATCTCACTCTCTCACAAAATGGAAAGAGCATAACTGTTCGTTCATTCCGTGGGGCACCAACCAGCTTCCCAGTCAGGTATGTGCACACGGACCGGCTGCACGGGCCGTGCCGTCATCATCTGGGTAATAGCAGAAGTTTGGGAGGCTCTTCAGGAGACATGGAGTATGAAAGTGTCAAAATCCATATTCCTTTAGTTCTGCTGCTTATAGAACAATATATTTATTCATTATGTGGGCTTCAGTCTGGTATGAACTTAATTCAAATGCCTATTTGCAGAAGGGGCATGAACTCACTCTTTTTAAAATATGCTTCTGAGTGTAATTGTGAAATGCAGATAAAGTTAAAAATCCATCCGCAAACTGACTATTTTAAACCCAACTAGTCATGTTTCAGAGATTAGGTTTTTACAAATGTGATATTTTTAGATGGATGAAAATGAGCATATACCACATGCTGGAGGTATTGAGCAGCTTTGTATGCTGTAAGTTTAAAGCCTTATGTTTACAATATGATGTTTTGAAATCTAATGGTGTACAGTATTTGTCAAGTCGGTTTATCATTATAGAAGCGTAGCATAGTTCTAAATGTCTACTGAATCGCAGAATCATCATAGAAATTTGTTGTTGTCGTGGGTTTTACCACCCCCCCTGGGCTGAAATGGACAGGCCCAGGTAGATTTCCGGAGAAAAAGCCAATTAAAAGTTTTAATAACGCCTCTGCTAGGGACATATTTAAGAAAACGGAAGAGAAAGTGTTGTTTATCAAGGTTGTTTATCAAGCAACGAGAGAATTTATGCTGATAAGTAAGACTTCTTATGCAGTTAATTTCTATAACTCCTGCATGAGGACTCTCTGTTACTAAGCTATGTACAAAAGCATGTATAAATTCCTTGAGGTATTGTGGCATGATATGCAATACATAAAAGACTGCTTCATTTTCATGCTAGCCTGCAATAGGAATGTGGATTTTCTTTACCTTTTCAATTTCTTTTATTTTCGATTATGGCCCAGCTGGCATTTCAAAATACAGTTCANTAGATCACATTTTCATGGTAGCCTGCAATAGGAATGTGGATTTTCTTTACCTTTTCGATTTCTTTTATTTTCGATTATGGCCCAGCTGGCATTTCAAAATACAGTTCATGTATAACAGGATACCTACCTCTTTTCAGTAGGTACATCTTTTGAAATTAGTTGTGATATGGTTCTCATCCAAGTTGGTCCTAAGAGGGAAAGCTGCATCCAGGAGTGCATCAGAGAGCATCACCAGTTGCTCAAAGAGGTGATTATTGTGCTGTATTCAGTGTTGGTGCAATATGCACTGCATGCAGTTCTGGGCCTCACAATTTAACAAGGATGTGACAGTCCTTGAATGTGTCCAGAGGAGGAAAACAAATGTGGTGAAAAGGGCTGGAAAGCATGTCCTGTGAGGAGTGACTGAGGACTTTGGGCTTGCCTCCTTGGAGAGAAGGAGGCTGAGGGGTGACCTCATTCCTCTACAGGTTCCTGAGGAGGGGAAGTGGAGAGGGCGGTGCTGATCTCTTCTCTTGGGAATCCAGTGGCAGGATGCATGGGAATGTCTCAGAGCTGCACCAGGGAAGATTTATACTGGACATTAGGAAGCATTTCTTTACCAAGAGGGTGGGCAAACACTGGAACAGGCTTCCTAGAGTGGTGGCTCACACCCTAAACCTGACACTGTTAAAGAGGCATTTGAACAGTGCCCTTACAATACACTTTAACTTTTGGTCAGGTAGTTGGACTAGTGGGAGTTGTAGGTCCCTTCCGACTGAAATTACCCTATCCTATCTATCCTATCCTATTCTTTAGATGTGAAACTCCTGTTATTTTTGTTACTACACCTGTAGAAGTTAGTATCTCACAGATCAGGCTGAACTTATATCCTGTAACCATGCAAACTGGAAGATATTAAAAAAGTACCTAGGTGTTCCTTTACATAGGACTTGATAGAAAGCCTGCTTTGAGTGCGGTTCAGGCATTTTGGAACATCCACTCTTGGCGGTCAAGTCAAGAGTTTGTTATGATCTGTTCTCGATGTTGTTTTCCAGGCATTAAGAAGCTTATTCTCCAGTAGTGATGACAGTGTAAAAAAGCTGTGGTAGCCTAGTACTACCTGTGTAGGTGTTCTACTAGAGGTGCTGCCATTTTTGGTTTGGGTTGTTTGTTTTATTTTTATTCAGTTGTAACCAGTTTAAAGCTTAGTCTGTTTACCTATCCCCTTGCAGTAAGTCAGCAAGTATCAAGTTGTAAAAAAAACATTACCTTAGATTATAAAACACTTCTGTAGTAATGAGTTGCTTATTGTTGGCAGTGGTTACAGAAAATCTAATAGACATAAATGTGACGTTATGGAAAACAGGGGGAAAGGACTTGTGAAATGTTTGTAGAGTGGATGACCGAGCAGCTTGTTTTGTTCCATTTCAGGTGTACCAAGCAGTGCGTTCTGAAAGCATGCAGAATTTCTATCAAAAAATTTGCCAAACTTTTATTCTGGAGGCAAGAGATTGTTATATTGGTAACTGGAAGAGTGCTCAAGAGAAAAATTGGTTGTTCAGGATTAAGCTCACTGTCTTCGATGATGATCTTTCCTGGACTGACGTGTCTGGGGTGTGACCAGTGCTTGCTTTTGTTTTCTCACTGTGCTCAGATTTAATTACCTGTATTTAGAATGAAATCCCATAAAATTGAAAAAGTATTTACATTACTTTGCACCCACAGCAAGTCATTTCCTCTTGCTGGGAATAGCTGTAAAGAAATGGTGCTTTAAGGGAGGGACTGCACTGTGTGGTTGGATGGGATGAGATCCATGGATAGAATGGTTAAAACTTGAAAGTCTCCCTTCACCTGCTTTTGCTCTATCCATTCTACTGAGAAATTATTAACAGGTGCTGAAAGCATGAGTGCTGCATGGCCCTGAACTCTCAAAGCACAAAGAAAAGATCAAACATACCCTTTTTTTAAAAAAAAAAGAAACCACTGGGGTTGGAATTTGTTGTGAGTGAGCACTAATCTGACAATACTTACTAGATTTTAAGTGAAAATGAAATATAACTGTTAATGATCACATCAACGGTTGTTTTTCAATCTGTTTTTCATGCCCTACCACAGAGAGGACACGAGCAGAATGAGGAGGGATTAAGAAACTATTTTAATCAAATGCTAAACACTGTTGAGAGAGGTATGGCTGGGGGTGCTGTGCTTGGAAAGAGATACAGACACTCTTCTAAAATAAGATGATTTTCCCCTCCTTTTTATTTTGTATCAGTGCTCATCCCATCCTTCACATCATGTTTGTTAGGCTGAAGATTTTGAAAAGATAATGTTTGCTTTCTCTCCATATCAAGATCTCAATCCCATTTGCGTTGACATTTTAGCTTTATGAGCAAGAATGCGTTATGTAAAGTTTCCATTAACCTGCAAAATATTAAATTAAGTGTTGAAAACATGAGTTGTTTGTGGTGAGTGAAGCAGAGCAAGCCACGGAGATGATTTGTACTCGTCAAAATTAGATAAAGTTGTTGGGTTTTTTTTGTTTTGTTGGTTTTTTGTTTGTTTTTTTTTTAAAGTTAGACAGAGAATGTAGCCTACCACTCACTTTCTTTTCATTCTCTTTACCTTTGTTCAGAAAATGAAATACACTGAACAAAGGCCAAGTTCTTAATAACACAAGTGAAAGCATAACTATAATTTGTAGTTGGAAATACTGTGAGTAGCGTATGTGGCTGTACATTCCTTTGGCAAGATGTTATTCACATTCTCCTTGAACATATAATTATGTATCATTGCTTAATAAGGAGAGAACTTCTTTGTCAAACATTTCTCTGTAGCATTAAGCTTTTAAACTGCACGTTGTAATAGAATGCTTTGGAAGATATCAAAAGGTTCAACTGTTATTTTTCTTTTTTTCTGATGGGAGATAACATAGCTGCAGGATTAATTGTAGTCTAAAGTAGGTAGAAGTGTAATATGCAGTAGTGTATTTGTGCATAAGTAGTACAGAAATATAAATGAAATCTGTCTTGACATGCATTCATGGTAACATTCTTGCAGTTTGTTTACAAAATGAAAGAATATCTGTCTTTGGTAGAAAATTCTGTGTTTAAAGCAGTGTCCCACTATCCTTTGAAGTGTTAAATGCTCCTGGGTTTCATTTTTTTTGGCACAAGGGTAGTGGATGTTGAAGAAGCCAACAACATTAGCTTGCACAGGAGCATTCCTGTCTTATTTTTGTTTCTAGGTCTGTTTCCTGTGTTGGGGGAAGGGGAGTGAGAGCACAGCTGCTCCCTAAGTTCAAGATGAAGCTGCTTCTTTAGTGTGTTTTAAGCCTTGGTCACAGTTTCTTACTGGAAGCTTTTAAATGAGCTTTAGTCTGATATTCAATTGCGCTTTTATAGGCATGAAATCTCCCTCCTTCCCCCTTCTCTTCCGTGACTCTCCATTCTAGTCCCCAGCAACAAAACCCACTCACTAATGAAACAAACCTCCTGATTATCTGCAACATAAATATCCAAGAGGACCCTCAGAAGCAGCGCATTTTGATGTATGTTTAAAGCTTCAGCATTGGCTGGACAGAGCGACTGATCAATATTTCTTCTGAGGTTTGTTTTCTTCAATTTTAAACTGTTGGTGCAAACCAGCACAAAAGATTGGCAACTTTGGGTACCAAAGCTGATGGATTTGAACCTTTATTTCTCAAAGAAGCTGAAACATCACAGAGGAGGGGAGATGAATTTTCTGCCTCGTTATTTATGGTACCTCCAGTAATTCCGACAGAAAAAATAACAGCCTATTCTTCTCTTACATTTCCTTATACATATTTTAAACCAAGTCTTCTATCTGAATTTTGCCATTCATATTCCTTGAGCAGAAACACTTCTAGTTTTTCATAGTTGAACAAACAAATTAAAGCACCTCTTTTTTCCAGTTAGCGTTTTTATTGTCCTGTGTTGCAATCAGATATGTGTAAAAGAAATAAAAGAAGCCTGCATTGGGAAGAATATCAGTGTTGCAGTTATTCTCTTTCATGCCCTGGTAGGACTTTATATTGAGGGATCTTTGCTTACATAGTCTGAAATGTTTTAGTGAAAAGGAAAACCATGTATTGTTGGTTGTATTTTATTTTCCTGCAAGAGAGTTGTTTGATGGTTGGGTAGGAAGGGTGTGTTTTGTTTAAAATGCAGGATAATGTGGAAAAAAAAAAGTTGTTGCCTCCCAGAGGCATATAGGCTGCGGCAGCAGCTACTTAGATGGAAGTCCAGTTTTCAGCATGGCTGTTTCAAAGTCTGAAGATAGTTTAATCCAAACAGAGCTGACAAAGGAGTTAATGTTGGGCACTCACTGTTGATTTACAAGTCTTGGCATACCATGAAGGCGCTACAAACGTGTCTGAGCACCAGCACTGTAAACTAGATAACCAAGGCAGTTAGAAGCCTGGATTCCTGTCCAGGTAAAATGATGGAATAGCTCATGTAGGACTTGGTAAATAAAGGTCAGAGAAGAATCACACGATATTGCTAATGCTTGTCAGCATGAGTTTGTTAAAAATAGACCTTGTAAGACTACTACCCTTGCGATATTTTTCAGCTACTTATGCAGTGGGCTGTTGATGAAATAGTGTGAAAATACACATTTAGACTTGTTTAAGGTTACTCCCTTGGTGCTATTTGGCATTTTCGTGAAGAATCAAGAATGACACACAGTGAGAAGGACACACAGTAGCTGAATCAGACCTAAAGGAGGGTTAATACGCTTACATTTGAGGTCCTTGTGTGTCTGTGTGTACCAGTGGGTTGCCAGTCCTCCACAGTTGAACATTTTCTTTTTTATCTGTGCCCATGTAAAAATAATCACTTAAGTTTATAGAGTATTCAAAGATTGAGAAAATAATAATGAATAGATCAAATTGCTGAGTGATTATGCTTGTAAAACTGGGAAAACCAAGATTGTTGCTTTAACATAGCAAATGTAGCACGCCGCAAAAAGGGACTTCTTTTAGAACCATAGACTCCATCCTGTGTAAAACATCTATGGCTGAAGGGCTGACACGGTCTCTGGGTACATAAGCTAGAAAGTATGGGAATGGGAAGGGAGATGACACTCTAGCACTGAGAGGTTTACAACTGGATTGTTTTCTCTAGTTCTAGTGTCCTCAAATAAAGAAGAAAATAGTTGAAGGTTCAAAGGAGAGTTGCAGGATAAAAGGGTGGAAACAAGCCTGAAGTAGAAATGTTCTTTGAGTTTAAGATATTGAGCTTAACAGCTAAAATGTATTCTCTTTGAGCCTACATAATGTATAAATCCCTGAACTGCAGTGTTTAATTTTAACTGGGAGAACGATGGAGCCCCACTATTCTGATCCCAGTTCTGTCATGTCTTGACAGTTTTAAAAGCTTCACAGATTTTATATATAATAATGGCTTAAGAGTTTTCAGTGAAGCAGTTAAATATAATTACCTGATTTTATAGATGGAGAAAGTGGAATAAAGTCGCATGCTTTAGTTCTGCTTCTGGATTTTTTATGGAGTACGTTTACAGAAATCTCAAGGTAGGGCTATTTTCTAATTGTGTTGTCCATTGAAATGGTTCTGTGAACTTTGCAAATTCAGGATAGTGAAATTTTTTTAAAAGAGAATTCACATATGTTATATGGGTTATGATCTTGAGGAATTGTATTAGTAACTGCAATCCTAAAACTGAAATTCGGTGGGAACTAAGATGGAAAGTTAAGAGTTTGGTAATAATTTAATAACTGCAAAAAGGGAACAGTAACATAATGAAAAATATATTGAATACTTTATTTAATTATCTAGTGACACGTGTATTATTGGTGTGTAGGCTCCTTGAAAAATTGAAGAGGTGGGACTGGTGTGAACTGCAGTGTATTGTGGAAAAAGACCATGAAGTCAGGAAATGTGTAATAGAGCGAAGCATTGGAAATACACTTCTAAAAATGCATCAACTTATTTATCAGGGAATCATACCCTATGTATGTATGTATATATATATACACACACATATATATATGCTATTTCTGTGGAAATAACTTTTTTTTTTTTTATGTATTAAGAAGTGCCATATGCTGATGCTGGAGAAAAGTTTTAGTGCCATTTCTTACCATTAAAATATATATTAAAGAAGAAGTAATACAACCCCTAAATTATTATTGCACATTTTGCATAAATGTTCATTATTCACCGTCTTTTCCTATGCTAGTAGCAGGAGGCAAATAGTGACCTGAATAATGAATGCAGCACACAATATAGTGTCTTCAAGCAAAGTGCTTATGATTACGTAAAGCAGGAAAAACATAAGTGCAATACAGAAATGCAGACGAGATTAAAAAAGACTGAAAACAAAGGAACAAGGCATGGAAATAGGATCTAAAAGTTCACATTTAAGCAGTTTTCGTATTAATAAATAAATACATATATATTTGGCTAAACAGAGTTTGACTAATCGTTCTCAATTTGAATTTTCTCAAGAATAGCTGCATACTTGCTATCCTATGTCAAATGAGTTATTTCGCAGGTATAAACTTGTCAGCAGATGTTCCAAGGTTCTAGTCTGCTTCCACCCTCATGATACGATGGGGTGTGCTGCTTCAGAACTTGACTACTCTATACCTGGGAAGAGTGATTCAACTTTAATAGGTCAGTCTTTCAATGTCAAAACCCTGAAGCCTTCCACTGTCCCAACAGATGCATGACAAAAAATTAAACCCACAAATCTCAGTGCTGTGTGTGTATACATGAACTCTTGGAACTTCAGTGCTGTGAGAGCTGTAAAACCAGAGTGTTTATGCTACCAACAAACAAATAACACGAGGTCCTGCCTTTAGCCTCTTCTGAACTCTTAACAACCGAGCAAAAATGTTCCGAAGTGAATTACGAATGTAGCAGTCTTGCAAATTATAAGAATATTGAGATCACATGTTTATAGAAAGTGTTCAGCAGATGATCCGAGTCAGTGCTGAAGGGTTCAGCCCTGCAGCATGACACACAAGTTGGCTGATTAAACCTGAACTAACTTAGCTACTGTGTCAGAATTGTGTCATTGCTCAGAGCCTTCCTAACTCATTCCAGGGAAGACAAGGCCTCCTTTTTCTTCTCTAGCTATTGTTACTTTAAAAAACAAATCCAAAATATGAACTGTACAGTAATGTTGTTGTCTGATGTGATGAACAGGGAGAATTTTCCTCACATGTGTATTCATGTATAGATGGTGGATAATTGTGTTTGTTCTTCAGAACTTGACTGAACATTTTTCTAAATGTTGTGTGTATTGTGCACTTGTCGCAACAGTCAGTGTTCATTAGTGTTAGAGGTGATAGAGGTGGAATGTATAAATACATTTATGGTAGTGTGTTCTAAAGTGACATATTCAGTTGTGTAATACTGTTTTTTCCTCAGTAATAGTTTTTTAACCTGAAGAATGTAAGCAAAAACACACAGATTTTTAAATTGAATGATACCAGGAAAGTTCCTTCGAGTTGGTATTGTTATTTGAAGGGAAGGGGGAAAAAATAGCAGAAAGGAATCAGATTTTTCCTCCCCCCCCCTTTTTTTTTTGGGGTTCTCAGACTACAGCAGAATTTTGGGTGTAAGTAATATATATGGTGTTGTATTTTGAAACAAAACATCTCACATGCAAGTATATTTTACTGTTGGAAGTTCTGCTCTGTGCTATGTCTGTTCAGCACTAACCTGTTTCTTTCAGTCCGGATCCTTCTGTGGGATGAGTGCCTGGGGGAAGGGAGAGCGACATGACTTCTCAGCTCTCCTGTGATTTATAGCAGTATGTGACGAAAATGGCAGGACCCAATGGTGCTGCATCATATGTAATTATTGTCGTCCTTCCTCTTGGTGTACTTTCTCCTCCGTTTTCACTCTTGGTGTTTTCTGGGTCAGAATTTAGGTGTTAGTCTAATTCTGCCTCTGTCAGCTGTCTGTCCTCATAGATTAAAAGAATCCCATTTTTAACTATATTATTTTCTTGAAGACCTCTATCCTAAATTTCAAGTTCCTTGGATTAAATTATGATTTTTACAAGAGCATGTAGTGACAGGACAAGGGGGAAAGGGTTCAAATTGAAAGAAAGGAAAAAATTCTTTACTGTGAGAGTGGTGAGACACTGGAACAGGTTGCCCAGAGAAGGTGTGGATGCCCCATCCCTGGAGGTGTTTAGGGACAAACTGGATGGAGCCCTGAGCAACCTGGTCCAATGGAAGGTGTCCCTGCCTGTGGCAGGGATGTTGGAACTGAATGATCTTCCAAGGTCCCCTTCCAACCCAAACCATTCTATGAGTCATTATTAGAATGTTATCCAGTGACTTCCTTCCCATCCTTGCTTTTTTGGAGGAGCAGGGATGAGGTCAGGGACTGTAATACCCTGCTCCCAGCCTTTATTTTAAAATGCGCATGTGTTTTTTTAAACCAAGTTCAGTCACACACCAGCCATGGGGAATGCTAATCTTTTATCTTGTTTGTGTTTTTTTTTTCCTTTTAACATTATGAATTGAAATGTAAAGCTAGTATTTTAAAATTCAATACTGAAAGTGAGACAACCAAAATACTTGATTTTAAATCAACTTAACAGTCTCAGTTTTATCATGTTGATTACTTTGCTTGGACCATTTCTGCAATATTAAACATGTATGATATTAATTTAGAGGAAATTATTAAAAATACAGTTTGCCTTTTAACATATATTTCAAGTTGATTTGCATCATATGTCTTTGTAATTATTTTTGCATTTCTTCCATCCAATTTCTGCAAGATATGTTCCAAAACCCATTTATTTTCCTATGTATTGATGGAAAATGTTTTTCTGTCAAACTTTCTAATCAGATGTACTTAAAATTGTTTTGCAAGCAAACTGATTTTTCATTTTATGGGCATTGAAAAACTGCTTCGTGTTTATACCAGAAATAATAATAATAAAAAAATACCTCTGGCAGAAAAAGGTACTACACATCATCCATCTTTATACCTTTTCCTAAAACCTGCCTGTTTCCATTATGGAAACATATGAGATGCCATGAGTCTCTTGGTATGTTTATGAGTGATACAGATAAGTGTTCACAAGAAAATAAAGCTGCCCTGTGATTTCATGGGTCCCACATGTTAAAATGTGTTATAGAGATATAGATAGTTTTGTGTTAAATGCTTTGCTTTCACAGAGCGGTGACTTCTCATTTCTTTTGTCGTGTCTCATGCATGCTGTTCTCTGTGCCCAGTGGAACCGTATAAATTCTGGAAGTGGCTTCAGGCCACTCATCCTTGCTGGTTGTATAGGTGTTGTTCAGATATCAGGAATCACTGGGAGAATTATTCCTGCTTGTTTACAAATGTGTCAGCTCCTTCCAACAGGTGCTCCTGTTGAAGTACAGAGAGCTAATAAGAGAATTTGCTAAAAAATAACAGTGTGGCAATGGCAAAGCATTGTAAGCTTCTGATAGCTCTTTTTGTGTCTCCTAAGTCCAAAATAAGGTCTCTTAAATGTATCCTTACCTCAGAATACATCAGTGATTTGCAAGGGAATATAAAGTAATGTACTGGCTGATTCCTTGTAAAGTAATTTGACTTAATATCATAAAAATTTCTATGATCATAGCCACATACAAAAATTTTGTACTTCTACCATGCATAGGTCATTTTTAAATTTGAAGGTATTATTGTTACATAACACAGCCTATCAGAGCCTGGCTATTACAGAAGCCTGAAGCTTTCTGTACTCTAGATCCAGTCATCCCAAAATGGGAAATAACATGCCTTACATTCATCCTTGCATAGCAAGAATAATAAGGGCTGAACTGAAGTGCTTTCAGCACTGTGGCATCCTCTGAATGCTGAGGGAAAGTGTCACTGGCAGAACAGGTTTGAGTGCTCATGAAGAACTTGATTTTTCCAGTCTTTCAGTTTGCCTGTAAAAAGGCCACAGCATGTGGTCATGTGCACAATATCTGGGACATCTTTTTGCCATCTTATTGCAGTCTTTTCACAAATGGATTTTTGAATGAAGTTGTACTACAGTGCCGGAAAAGAAATATGCTTACATCGAGTTGTTTTCCACCAATGAATACAGAAATGAGTTGAGTAGAATGCTAGGCACACTGAAATGTTGTGCATGGAAATCAGTGTTACTATCTTGGCAAACTATCAGGTGTTGCTTCTTTGCAGAAGCCGGCAGTATTGCCATAATACAAGATGATCCAGGCTCCCCATGAATCCCAGCCATCCCTATTGATGGAGCAAGAAAGATGAAGGTGCCACTCTGCTTTAGATATTATGTTGCATTTGTTCAAGGACTAGAGGGAGAACAGCTGGTGTAAGTTAATTCCTAAAATGGAGTTCTTACTCCTTCTCTTTTATGGAAAACAAATGTCTTCCTTTCTGCTCCATTCTTCTCTCCCCACCCAATCCTTACCTTCTCAGGACTTATTGCAGGTGTAGGAGGATAGATAAGCAAGCCTTGGGACCTGTGTTATGCCTCACCTCTATCTTTCAGATCTAGAAAGGAGGAGAAGTTGACCTTACTTCATCTGTCCTCGATCTGAAAAAAAGGGGTTTGGGAAGACTTTGCCATAGCAGGAGGAACAGAAATTGTTTGAGGGGCAGGAGGTGCATGTGGGTGCAGTTGGCAGGTGATCTGAGCTACAAGGCAAAACAGATAGCTAGTGAGAAATTTGAGGAGTAGCAGGGAACTCTGCTGCACTTCTGAGTAGCCAGAGTACAGCTGCAGCAGGAAGCAAGGTTACTGCACTTGGTAAAGTGGCAGCCCCGTGGCTGCTCTGTGTGTTGTAGATGTGTAGGAAGACTTCAAAAATCAGAGAGGGTTAGAATAAAATTGAAGTACATTCATACAAAACCAGAGGGTAGTTTTTAATTAAGTTGTTTCTGGTCTTCAGATAGAGTTAGTGCTACAAGGGAAAAACCTGTGATATGCTTAATGGTAAGCACATCTTTTAGTGTTTTAACAAATAATTTTTTTACATATGGCTGGTTTGTTCACTGCTGATGAGAACTGCGTAGGGGTAGAAAAGATACTTGATCTGTTTGGGTAACGTCATGCTGTTTTGATTTGCTCCTTCTACCTTTGGAATGATCAGTCAGTTACATTTTTGATTAAGATAGGTGTGCGTCACAGTTACAGTAGGTTTTTCAGTTCTGGGCAAATCAAGATAAAAACAGGTAATGACTTAGGAAAACCTGGAAAAAAACAGCTGATAATATTTGTGTCTTGATCTTTGAAAGTTTTATATGTATATTTATTTTTAAATAAAAGCCTTTCAGGAACCTGATACTCAGAACTTTCATTGGAAGTGTTATAGGCATTTTTCAAAATTATCACTCTGTATCAGTGCTACCTAAATTTTCTAGGCATTTTGGTCAGTGTTGACTATTTTAGCCAAATACATTTAAATTCATATAAGCTGTTGAAATTTAGAAAACCTAATAGAAACCCCTCATTCATCTTACCCATTGGAGCAAAAATAAGATAATTTGATAAAACAAATCTCGTTTCTATTCCAACCTGATCTTACAAAATTTTGAGGCCCACCAGCTTCTCTCAGTTAGTTCTTTATTGCAAAAGATAAATTTAATTTTGTGAGAGACCAGGTATGCAAAAGTCAATGGAAAAAGGAAATATTTAGGGCCTAAATGATAACAATGAAGACCTATGTAGTGATGGAAGGGATTTTTTGCAGCTGTAACAGTGCAGCAGCAGTAATATCTTAATACATGTCAGGGTGATGTTTACAAACCATTTAAAAATATTTGAAAATATGTTTTGCAACTGCCAGTGCTATTCTGTAATCTCAACAGTTATGCAAATAGTTGTGTGAAAAATAAAACCAAAATTTACTGCAATGTTTTCCCCCACCTAGAACGAGCGGGACTCGTGTCATCAGTGCTGCTTGTGTGCCCTCCACAGCCCGAGCCTCGGGGGTAGCGGTGTGTGGAGAGAGGTGTTGCCAGAGGCCAAGCTGTCACAACACGTGCCATAACTTTCACACAGGGTGTGAGTTGGCTGTTGGGAAACTCGCATGCGTGCCTGGAATGGCAGGAACCGTGTCGGTGACCTTGGAAGTTCCAGGGCTTCATTAGAATAGTCTCCAGTGTGTTTTGTAAATCCTGTTTAAACCTCTGCAGAGTTGAGTCTACAAAGTTGTATGGCACAATATTACCACAACTAAATGATAAATATCTTAAAAAAAAAAAAAACACAACCAAAACCACAACTTTTTACAATCTTTACTGGATTTGTGTTTCACTAAGGAGGCAATATTGAGTTTCCCAGTTCCAGTAAAATTGGAGGTAATACACCTTTTTCCTATCTCTAGAACAGATATAGATCAGATTTTATTTTTAAAAAAATTAACAGGATGGTACACATAAATTATTTTCCCCCATCTTTGGGAGACCATTTACTGATGCTAAGTTCTAGTTATGTGCCAGTTATGTCAGCTGTTTAACTTCATTTTCCCTTCTTTTTTTTTTTCTTATGGATAATTCAGCAACCAGCTATCCGACTGAAAATAGGACTAAAAAATCTCAGTGAAAATAGGAATGAAGACACTTCACAGTTATTACAATGGTCTTGACTATTGTTAACACCACGAAGGGTTTGTGTTTTTGAACGCTCTCCTTCAATAGGGAGAGCTCTGTGAGGCCAGGCAGTTTTGGTAGTGTAGTTTTGTTTTAGAGCTCTATTCATTCTCTAAAGTTTCTCTCATGCTGTTAATAGAACAGATTTACAGGTGTGGAGGAATATATGGAAAGTATAATTTTAATCCCTTGCTACTCTAAAATGTAATGCCTATCACTTCCATAGTTAGGAACTTTTCATCCAGAAAAAAAAAAAAAGCTCTTGTGAGCTTCCCAGAAGACAAAACAGAAATAGGCCCAATTGCAATTCTCTGAAGTGAATCCAAGAAACTTTCTGGTACAAGTCACTAATAATAGACATCTTAGAAGAATTTAGGAATAATACTTTTATTGACCAATGGTAAATAAACCCCAGAAGAGGCCTTGTGTAGCAGAAACTGCCTGACCAAGCTTGATAATTAATTGTTCTATACCTAATGTAAAGAATTAATTACATTTTGATATAATTATGTAGTCAAGGGATATCAAATCAGTAATCAAAGATGGGCAAGTGACGTTTTAAAATTAAACAGTAGTCCCCCTTTTTCAGAGATAAAGCTCAGAGTATAATTTATTCACTTGTACTGTTTTATTCCAATTAGAAGGTTAATTAGAACATTTTCTTCTATTCAGATAATAGAGGCAGCTCTTTTGACTTGTAGATATTATACCATCTAAAAATTTAGTTGCTTGTTCCTCACAAATTTGCTCAACATGCTTCGGAACTGTTTTGCTGTTGTGAGGAAGCATTAATTGTCTCCAAATAGTGATCCATGAAAAGCTCACCTACTGTGGAAGAAACCACCAAGGATGAACCCATGAGGGTCAATGAACTACATCAGGTGTGGTCTCTGGTCTTCGATAGAAGGTGCACTAACCTGCCCAGCCCTATCAGTGCAAATTTAGCCATGCCTGGTAAGTAGAGGCAGATTTCATAGGTTGAAGAGGAAGACACACATGAGATTAAGTACTTCGAGTTCGGGTAGTCCAGATTGCTTTTTTGGGGCTGAGGGTTGGGTAGCTATAATGTAGTCTGATCCAATTTAACATACCACTTGGGTCTTCTCCTGTGCATTTAAGGAGAGAAATGGAACCCCAGCTAACCTGGGACAGGGGTAGAGAACAGAGGATCAAGGTGCTAGCAGATTTTAGAAATTTGATTGGTTACTCTAAAAGGCTAGGAAGTGGTGTGCAAGTGCCTCCCTCCCTTGATTGGGACTGTGAGACAATTGCCAGCCTTTCCACGTCAGAAGGGGAATAACTGGAGTCCATTCCAGAGTTGCTAATTCCCTGTTAGCTATACAGTCCTTAGCACTTTGACTTGGCTATAGGAGAGAGACGAGAGGTGGTGTGTTCTCGGTTTGTGATTTCACATTACCTGATGTCACTGTAGGCTGGTACCAAAAAGGGATGTCCTTGTAGCTGTCTTTTTATTGACTTTAGCACACAGGCTCTGGGGATCACAGGACATGAGGGAGAGTCCAATTAGAAGAGTTGTTACACTAGAAAGTTAGTCAAGCTGTGTGTGGGAGGGAGTAGTTTTCGCTTGGACTGGCTAATCTGCCTTCCACTTCTTTCTTCCCCACTCCCTTGTGCTGTAGCCATGGGACCATGGGCTCTGAGGCACATGAAGAAGAGCCAAGCAACCAGGAGAGCATCTGGGACTGTCAGTGGTGGCAATCTCCAGTTAACCAAATTAGATGCAGAATGAAAATTTTCTTTTCAGTTCTTAAATCCCATGTCTGCCTCTTTTGTCCATGTGCTCTCTATTTTCCTGTGTATTTGAGGTGGTCAATTAACTTACCTGAAATAACCTTGTGCTATGTGGAACAGTTTGGATTTTAGAGCATTTGTTCAGCTTCAGTCTCGGGATTTTGTAATATTTTGTGTTTGGGCTGCTAGCCGGAAACACTCTCCAGTGTATTTTCCCAAGTTTTAACCTGAGTGAGTAATTTTAGGTTGGGCAGCCTTCCTCTTTTGCTCCTCAGCTTTCATCTCCATCCTACACTCTGGCTTTCCCTGGGAACTGTAAGGTGGTGGTGTAGGCATCTGCCCACAGCTCTCTGGGTGAGGGTGCCAGCAGCTGCTCTGACTCCTTTTCCCCTGTAAAAAGCCATGAGAGGAAACAACAGAAAGTGCCATCAGTCTTCTGCTGAACTCCCAAGGCTAAAGGCTGGGCTATTTCTCTAGTATCTCTCACTAATAATGATGCTTCAGATCTATTATTTATTTTTCTTAGATCTTTTAGGTAAAGTCTGTTGTATTTGCTGTACTGTGTTAGCCTGAATTTTGTCTAATATTGAAGTACTGTACTTTTGCCAAATGTGCTGTGAAAACTTTATTTATTGCTTCTGCCTTTTTAGTGTGTTTGGGAAGACACAAACTCATTCTTTTCTATGTTTCTGACCGGGCTTCATTTCTTGTTCTCTGAAGTATGTATTGGAGAGAATGGAAGGTATTTTATTTCTAGCTCGAAGCCGTTTTAAATGATTAGTATGTGGTCTTTTCTGCACACACACAAATGCACATGTATACATGTACATGTACACACACACACGCACATATAAACAGACGTGTATGAGCACCCTAGACCAAATTCTTTAAGAAACTGGTTTTCTTCTATATTCTCTTCCTGCTTCACTTTCTAAAAAGTAGTAGTAGCTTCAAAGCTTTTAACCCATTTTCTGCATTCTCATCAAATACAGTATTTGGCTAAGTGTTAAGGTGTCAGCCTGCCCTATTTCCCCTTCACAGAAGCATTCTTCATACCTGCAGCTTTCTTCTGTTTTTCACAGCAGAAATATTTGCATCAGTTAAACCTTTGCCAAATCGCTGCTGACACATATTTCTGTAGTGCTTTATTTACAGTGTGGTTCTCTTTTTTGATATGAAATGTCAACATCTCTACTGGACAAGTTAATTTATTTGGAGAAGGTCATGACATCACTTAAAGAAATGCAGGGCCATCAGCTGAGAATATGGTTTAACATAATCCTTACCTGTTATGATTGTAATGGAAGCAAGCTTGTAATAAAAACAGTATGTCGAACTGAATTAAAGAGTATCTCTGGTACAGGGAGGAATTTCACCACATAAAAAACTTGGCACATGATGGGGTTTTTTTTCTCTTCTGAGACTGAATTAAATATTGCAATAATCAGAAGACTACTGCTTCAAATAATAAATTGAGGTAGTTGAGTAGGAGTGCGTTAACTCTTTATGTGACACATTTATGTTTCAGTAGATCTGTTAATGTTATTGCACAGTCTTTGGCCTTTTAAATATTTGATAAATAATACTTAACGTTTAATGCTGTTTTACATCATCTGATCATATTGCAGTAATTTGTGGGCAAAGACACTCATAAATGGGTCCTGCACCTGAAGGATAGTTGAAGAAAGTGTCCAGTACAGAGGTGCTTGTTTTGGTCTAGCAAAGCACACAGATTACACAGTGCTGTCTTAATTAGTCCCTCTGGTGTGCTGAAATGCTGTGCTTGTAATACCACAGTGCTTGTGACAAAACTGTGGTGTTTAGGAGGAGGTAGAGAATGCTGAATGTATAACCTTAATTTGTAATCACGTCAGGCGTATCAACATAAAACATTCAGTTTTTCACTCTTTTTTGCATGCCTTGATGGTTTTCCCCTTTTGCGGAATAACTGTTAATGAGCCTTGCTTAAGTTCCCTTCATGCCCCTTGATCATCAGGCTGTATTGACAGAAACTGTTTTAGATGTTTAATCTTTTAGGTTATTTTCCTTAGGCATTATAGGGTGACAAAATGAGATAGTAAGTATGGTAGCCACTGCATTCTACTCCTTGGGATGGTTAAGCATTTAAGAAAAACCTTTTCAAATTTCTGCAGTTTTTTTGGTAACTTCCTTGCTTTGTTAGTTTCTGTGCCCTTGCTCTCTGAGTCATAGAGGGATAATTTTTTACACTTCATGTGTGAGAGTGAGTGAGGACTGGCTGATAAGTGCACTACCAACTGTGCAGGCTCAGTGGGAAAAAGGGTGGCTGGAAGATGGTTCGTTGTGGTGGTTTTCAGGCAATGGAAAAACACCTCTTGGGCAATCTCTAGCAGCAGCAGCTGTCCAAGACTCTCTGACCTTGTTGCTCTCCCAAGAAGAAAAAAAAGGTGCAACAGACTCACAAATAATTTTATTAACAATTAATTTCTGTATTACTCCTGATTTGCATAGCGCTTCTGAGACATAAAATATTACCCTCTTTTGATAAGGCAGGAGTACCTTATTTTGAGCTACAAGGAAACTGTACTATTATCCCTTGCCAGAAATGAATTTTGTGTTCAGAGCAAGTTATGCATTTGCTTATTGTGTGTTATGTAACGTGTCCTTTGAACTTGCTGCGTGTGATATTTCACAGGAGCACTGGAATAGTGTTATTTTTCACAATGCACCACCAAACAATGCAAATAATGTCAGTTCTCAAAATCCCAGATTATAGGAACATAGTATTTTCTGAAGTATGTTATTGTAAAAATTATGATGGTGACAGGAATCAATAAAGCTAGGGGATTTTCAGAGTAGGGACAAGTCTGAAACATCTCTGCTTCATTCTTCCTGTTGTGCAGTGGTACTAGCATCTGCTCAAACCTTAGTTTTAGTGTCAGTTCTAATTCTGAATTTATCTGACAGATCTATCTCTGTCAACCACAGGATTTGTATGCCATCTCATACTGTAGTTTCTGGTGCGTGTACTTAACTGATTTGTTTCCTATCTGCCTCGTCCATCTTTTCATTTTTGGCAAACTGGATTTATCTTGTTTTTATGATTAAATGGAAGGAGTTGCTAAGGAATGAGATCAGGGTCCTTTATTACATTTTAGCATTGTTCCTTGAAAACCTGATTGTATCTTGCAAATTAGAGTAACATCTTGAAGCTAATAAATCCTGCATAGCTTAAATATCTCATTTTTTACTTCTAGATTCTTACTCAAGCAGAATAATATTATTCCAAACTACACTGAGTGTGAAGTGTTCTACTGTTGCTCTGTATGTTCACTAGTAACTAAATATTTGCCATCCTAGGACAGAATTATTTTGTCTCAAAGATTTTACATTCAGAGTATGATTTCATATCTGTCAGTTAAATAATGGTTTTTTGCTAATGATGTTTAAATATTTATCGCCTCTCAAACAGTTGGGATAAAGCAGGGGAAGTACTTTTCTAGACAAATTCAAATCCATGTCTGTTAAGCCTCTGTTTATCTTGCATTTTCTATTATGTGGCTGATACCTGGGCTTTGTTATTTGATGGGCTATAAAATTGGCTTTTGTGTCTCATGCATTGAAAATGTGCAGCATATACATGTATTTTATTACTGCTGATAATTGGATTAGAGTTTTGCCAGTCATATTTACTTCTAAGAGTTGATATAGATCCACTTGCATTTATAAAATAATTTTAATTGGTTTCTCTGACTGGGAAGTGTTCAGAGTATGTATATGCATTTTCTCCTCCAGTCCTGGTATCTGAATACCTTACAGCTTCCCTCATGTGAGCAGCCTTCATTCATAAAAAATTCTTTTGACAGTCTCTGCTCTAAGATGTTTCTTGACATTTCTCAGTATTATTTTGTGGTGAAAGTCTTGTTGCTCTTGACAATGAGACACTAAAATGGAGATGCTGCAGAGAGCTAATTGACCTAGTAGCAGATGCCTTTGGGCACAATGCATTTTCAGTCATCTCCAGATGAAAAAGCAAGTGTGTTGGTTTTTTTTATTTTAAAAAAATTCTCTCTCCCTCACCCCCTCACCCACCTCCCCTTGCAGGTTTTGGCTTCTTACCATTGGTAATGATGCAACTCATTACTTTAGGAAAGTAAATATGTGATGTGATTGCCTCTGACAGAATTTCCAGTGACTGAAAAGGGCAGTTTCTTCAGCAAATCAAATGTCCTTCCATGATGCTTACTTGAAATTTGCATTTTTGATGGAAATTAGAAACAGTAGACAGGAATAATCATACCTGCAGGCAAGGAACAGGAAATCAAGGAGATGGACTAAAAGACGTGATAAAGAAGTTAGACCAAGGAAAATTTAGGGAGAAAGCAGGAGTGAATTTATGAGTAAACAGAACGCACAAGCATGGACTCTAAAGGCAATTCCTGCAATGAGGCAACAGACCCAGGAGTATTTCCAAGCCATGAAGCAGTAGTCATGGTTCATATACCTCCTGACCTGTTATTAGGTAGGAACTAAACAGGCACCAGCTCTGTCACCTTGATTTCCACAGCAGGGACACCCTGGTGGAAGGGCTTTTTTGAGTGTGGAAAACAAATTTGACAGCAGCATTTTTTACAACTAAATCCAGACTTCCCAGTGTCATGTAGTGGAACTGAAAATTAAAATTGGAGACATGCTATTTCTTCGCTTGTTGACTTTCTAAAAAGAAGCGTGCCTTTATTACCTCTACTTTTTAATGTAATGTTCACTAGTTTGAATAGTGATTTTTCAAAGCAGTAGTAGTTGATAATAAGCATCGTTCTTTCAAGTATTTTGAAATGAGTGTGATTGATGTAAAGCGCTTTCCTGTCACTGAGGCTTACCTAACTGGAGCAGCGGATGTACAGTGTGGATAGTCAGCATTCCAGGCAGCAAACTCCTGTTGTACCTTTAATGTCTTTAGTAATCATAACTCATAGCAGCCTAAGGTTTACTCTAATTTATAGACCTAGGATATGTTTCCTAGATAGTGCCATGTAGTGAAAGAGTGGTGGTGTGGGGGCTCTCTGCTCTGACTTCCACACATTTCTGTCCCCACTGTGGGAGTATGGTGGGGATAGGAGAAGGCTGCGTTGTCCGTTTGTTAAAGGTGAGCATTCCTGGGCTTTAGCAGGGTCATCTTGCAGGTGGAAGAGTTTCCAGCTGCCTACTTGCCTTAGAAATCTATCCCTTGTGTGTTATTTGAACTCAAGATGAGGTTTTATTTTAGTTTCAGCCCTGGAGGGCTCGCCATTTTGGTATCCTTCCTTCAGGGGATCATACATGTATGTACTGTAGGCTCTCAGTGTTCTGAAAGTGTGTGCTGTTGGTCCGTTTGGAATTGCTAATTAGAGAAGATACGTGGAAAAACTTGGTGTATGTATTTCTGTTTCCAAGATTCCCTGAACCCTTGGCATATGTAGACTTCATTACCAAAACAATTGAGAGCGTGCACGCAAAATGATGGGATAGTATTATGCTGCCTTTGTCAAGCCTTGTACTAGGGAAAAAGGAAACAAAGGATTAAATGACTGGAAGAGGAAAACTCATCTCCTCTCCTTCTCCACCATGGCTTACTTGACTTATTTTTGTGCTAAGGTCAAGAGAACTACTCTTTTACAGACAATATCTAGCTGCTTCTTTTAATGTGTTGTGCATGGGATGGCTAAATATAGGAATGCACATGCAATATTTACGTTGCTGTGAGACAAAGATATGCCCTTAACTTGGCCTGATCTGAAAATAAAAGCTCTTTTGGGCAGAATCACTATTGCTTTTATGAAGTCTGTTATGCTGCAGCCTGTACTATCAATGATGTTTACAAGTACCTCACATTTCCCTTTCCATTTGGGATTAAACTGGTTCCATATAAAGACACACCATGTCTTGATAAATGGAGTCGCTGAAATATGTAAAGCAGAGCGCATTTCACGTACAGTGTTCAAAATCTCACTCCTTTTACTGTGAGGTTGCCTTTCTTGTTAAACTTTTGATTCCTAATTCATGACCATTCTCACTGAATCTGCCTTTTCTCTCCAAATACTTTCCCAGGCTGTACTTCTGTTGTTCTGAAGAGCTGATAGGTAATGAATGGCAAATAATGTTTTCCAGAGTTTAATCGCCTGCTATCAGAGTAGGTCACTGGAGAAGGTGTGGCTCTTTGGAAGAGTGTCCTCCTTAACTGGTGGCCATGGTAGGAAAAGGTGAAACCTGAGGACAGTGGAGTTCTGCAGCAGCTCTGGAGAGGGATTTAGCTGACACAGACTTAATGCAATAATGACAAAAATGTGTGGAAAGCTGAGTACAAGAGATCATGGGGAATTCTCTATTTCTTCTTGCCCAGTAAGATCTTAACCACGATACAAGCACTCTTACAGGTGAAGATGATCTCCTTGTTATTTCGAAACTGGTTACAGTTTCCTTTCTTTGGTTTGCTTTTTGCAGGCGTAGTTAGTGTCTTGACTTTTGTGTTGCACACAAGGCAACTCACCTCTTCTTTTCTGCAAACTGGACAGGGTCAACACGACTGTTAGACTGCAAATATTTTGATGAGGGCTGTTTTGATAACATGCAAATATGCTGCAAAGGATAAAATAGCAGAAGATAGGAAAAAATAATTCTAATTTTCTTGAATTTAACAAGGTAGACATTTTAAACCCTAGATTAAAATTTCCGTCTTACCCTTTTTCTCTGTGTTTTCCTTACTTCCTTTGTCTTTAAGAGGAGGATACTTAGAAGATGGGAGTCCAAAACTGAAAAAAAAAATCTATTAAAAATAATACTGTAAGATTTAATTTGAAAAACCATCATATCATTGGTGATTGCTTTTACTTCAGTAAGTTTCCCTTGAAAAATTGCAATATTCCGGATCTGTTGAAATGAGTGGCTATCCTGCCATGTAGTAATATGGAGTGGAATCTTTCTGCTCCCCTTTTTTCACATTTGCTTTTCCCGATCTCGACAGGATGTACCCGAAAACAATACATTGACTCATTTTCTTAATAACTTTTGCTACTACAATGCACTAACCTTGACTTAGTGTCAGATTGGGTGGAACTGACTCAGAGCAGCATCTAACTCGTAGTGAGGTGATGTTTCAGGGAAATTGGAAATCTCTCCTGTTTAAAGCTCCATGTGTTTTGGTATCTTATTTACCAGCATTTTGAGTGAATGTAATACCTGTAAGAAATGGTTTGCTGTTAATTGCATGAAGTCATAGCTCTTTCAGACAGCATGGGTTGTTTTATTGTCATATTGATGTTTAGGATAATGGGGATGTAAACTTCCATTAGCATGCTAGATCACCAGGAAGGCATAGAGGTCCTAGAGTATTACTATCTTGCATCCTTTTTCTGTTGCTCTGAGTAGATAATATAACCTTTTTTGGCCATTTTTTTTCTTTTTTCTTTTTTTTTTTAATAAATATTTGACCCATATGTCAGATAACTGCTAATCCTGCAAACACCAAAGCATTTTGCAAATCTGAAACTTGCTCAGATAAGGTTTTTGCTGACCTGGAGGTTGATGAGGTGAATAGTGACTCATTTGCATGTAGTAAGAAATCTTTGAGTAAAATTAGTGACTAAGTGTGAAGGTGTCTGACAAATAGCTTTAAATATGTTTTATCTTTATATAAAAGAATTATTTCAGTGAAAGCACTTCCATGTGTCTTAACAGAAAAAAAATATGTATTCTCCAAAGTGTTTCTTTTAAAAGTCTTTCTAAGAAGTCTTACTATGCAGAGTAGCTTCTTCTTTTCAGAGGTCTTGACTGGGCAGTTTAGTCTGACATGCACTATAGAAGTCTATTAAATAAAATTTGCATAGATTAAAATTCCTATCATATTACCTTTTAAAAAAATATTTATCAGTAGGTCCTAGAGGAATCATAAAAAATCAGATTGTAAAAATGTTTTTTCTTCCATTGATACTTTCTGCTTTTCATGAAATGAGCTTAGTTTACTACTCTGCATCATTTGGCGCAATAACTGTATCAGATATTTAGGTCCAACCAGTTTGTTTAGGAGTTACTGAGTTTCTAAGTAATGCAAGTATTTCTATCAGTCTTGAGACAAAGCCATAACTTTGTATCTCAACATTCAACTTTGTTATAAATATCGGGTACTCTATTCTGTGAAAAATTCCTTGTACTTTCAGTGTATTTCCCTATACTCAGCTGTAATGTGTTTCTGAGAGATTAGGTCTGGATGGTGTAGAGGTTTGGCATGGTTTGGTTTCAAACTCTGTATGTGGGTAACCTTGCCAAATGTCATGTGTGATAACATGTAACTAGTAGTATCTCCCTGTAATTAGCAGGGTCCCACAAGGTTCAGTATTGCATAATTTGTTCATCAATGACTTGGATGAAGGGGCAGATGCCTCCTCAGCAAGTCTGCTGATGACACAAAGCTGGGAGGAGTGGCTGATACCCCAGAGGGCTGTGCAGCCCTTCAGAAGGACCTTGACAGGTTGGAGGTGGGCAGAGAAGAACTGTTAGAAATTCAACAAAGGCAAAAGCAGGGTCCTGCACCTGGGGAAGAATAACCCCAGGTACCAGTACAGGCTGGGGGTGACCTGCTGGAAAGAGCTCTGCAGAGAAAGATCTTGGGGCCCTGGTGGACAACAGGCTGTCCATGAGCCAGCAGTGTCCTTGTAGCCAAGGAGGCCAATGGCATCCTGTGCTGCACTAGAAAGAGCATTGCCAGCAGATTGAGGGAGGTGATCCTGCCCCTATACTCAGCCCTGCTGAGGCCACACCTGGAGTTCTGTGTCCAGTTCTGGGCTCCTCAGAGCCATGGACATGGAGCTCCTGGAGTGGGTTCGGAGCTCCTGGAGTGGGTCCAGCAGAGAGCTATGAATGGTGAGGTTATTGGAGCATCTCTCTTACCAGGAAAGGGTAAGGGAGTTAGGCCTGTTCAGTCTCGAGAAGACTGAGAGGGAACCTCATCAGTGTATATAAATATCTGAAGGGAGGCTGTCAAGAGGACGGAGCCAGGCCCTTCTTGATGGTGCCAAGCAATAGGATGAGGCAACAGGCAGAAACTGATGCTCAGGAAGTTCCACCTGAACAGGGGGAAGAACTTTTTTATTGTGCAGGTGACTGAGTACTGGAGCAGATTGCCCAGAGAGGTTGTGGAGTCTCCCTCACTGGAGATATTCAGGAACTGTCTGGATACAATCCTGTTGCACCAGATGTCCCCACCAGTGGTCCCTTCTAACCTTATCCATTTTTTGATTAATTTACGTGGTAACCCTGAATAATTTCACTAGGATGTCATGAATGTAATTAAGGTGAAAGGAGACCTGGTGGCCAACTGGTTACTCTGTATGGAGAATTTCTATGGGGCTTTGTGGCATGAGTAGTATTTGGAAATCTTAATTGTCTGTGCTGTTACTTTGATGCAAAATACAAGAGAGTAAACTGAAGGAAGTAATTTTGGTCTTGTGTGTTATGCTTTTGATCTTCTGAATAAATTTAAATTTACTGTAAATTGGTCAAAAATAGGAAACTCAAACCAAAGACATCACTGGAGTCATGCCCCTAGCAAACCTGGTAAATACCACTCATGAAATTTTTGAATACTCCTCCTGCAGTTTCTTGACTCCTTTTTATGGCCATTAACTGCACTTTGTTGTTTCTGGTTTGCAGGTTATTATCCCACTTGACATCTGCATATGCTCAGATCTTATCCTGTGTCATGTCTATACTTTCACATCATACAAATATATGTACACTGCATTCACAAAATTTTTTTCACAAATTAATTGCAAGACACTCTTCACTGTTAGAAAAAAGTGTGCTGTAGATAAACCTACATTTAGGAGCCTTAGAATCCCTAAATTTGAAGGGCATTAGGCTTCTTAGCATAGGCACAGGCTCTGTGTTGGGCTTATGTTTTTTTTTTTTCTTATTCTGATATTTTCGATATAAAGATTAAAAACTAAAGTGATCAGTTAGAAGGAATGAGTGGGACTTAGTGACTAGAAATGGAAGTACTGATGATAATTGAATCTCTTCAAGTGTGTTGTGGTTTGAAAGACCTTTCCATCATGCTAACATCAAAAACAAACAGTGCTCAAATACACATGATTCAGAGTTCTCGAGACATTAATTTAAAGATCAAGCACCATAAGGCATCAATGCAAACTTCCTTAATTTAGTCTCAGAACTGTGTATCGTCCCTGGCCAGTGTGGGTAATTTACTGTAAATCGCTGTAATTCTTGTCCTTCCTTATAACACCATATCACACTGTCAGTTTGAAACACGACCTGCTCATTTTTGCTTGTAAGCTGTGATGTTTCTTTTACCATGTACGCATACAAAGATTTCAGTATCTCTTTGTATACAGGCAAACTATATGCCTCATTTGCAGATTTATCTTGGCAAAGGTATTTTCCAACTAGGAATCTGAGTGGATTTTGCTGGCAGGACTTTATGAGAAGTACATGCATTTGTATTCAAATAAAGTAAATTTTGAATTTTTCTGGAGATGCTGCTTGTTTTCTGCATCGAGATTCCATATTAGAAGTAAAAAATACACTCTGTTGTATGGATACTGAAATTTTAATATATAAATAGAATGTACACAGATCACAACTACTAACACCAGGAGAGAGTTGTCCTGGTTTTCAGATTACTTACCTTTTGTTGGTGTAAGTCAAGCATGCACTCAGTCAAAACTGTGTATATTTTGTATTCCGTGTGTCATAGACCAAGAACCTAATCAGAATTGTGCCTCTGCAATTTTAGTGAAGCATAAACTTTTAGATTATCAAAGACCAAAGGACCCAGTTGATACATTCACATCTAGCTAGTGAATGTGTGTGGCACAGAGGACAGAAAACCATCTTTACAGCCTGGGGCAGATTGCACTACCGCAGTTTAATAAAATGCTGGGTGTTACTGCAGCTTTGTATGAGATGGGTCATTATCAGGCTTGGCAAAACTTGCTTTTCATCCCTTCAGTTGTAAAGTAAAAGACGTGCTTAAGCCGCCTTGGGCAGGTTTTCCCTCCCCCACTGCTGGGCATTTGCCTAGATGTGAAGAATATCTACATCTTCTATAGCTGACTCAGCTCAGTTGGCCAGCAGTAACATGCTAGGTCATGTCAGTTCAGTTGTTTCTGATCCATACCTTCCTTCAGTGATGCCTGAAAGTGCTCTGAATACATAAATATCTAGAGATATCTCTTTCATCTGTAGAAGTGATGTAGTGAGTTGTCTACAATTTCCATGAGCTAATGCTTGAGGCTTTGCACAGCTGCGCTGTTTCGCTTTAGTGCAGCATTGTTATTAACATGAACTTCTACACCACAGGGTACTAGCAGAAGTCATCCCATCTGTCTTTGCTATTCATGTGCTTTTTCCAATACCAATAATGTGTCGTTCTGTGTAAGACAGATCTGAATGGGAAATGGTTAAGGTACATATGTGATAATGAGTGAAAAAGAGAAACCAAGTTCAAGTATAGCTAGGATATTTATTTTCTGACTAGAACACTTGCTTTATTTACAGAAAAATACTCCCATGTGCTTAGCTCAGAAGACAGTGCTGGCTCTGCTTGTTACTTGGAAGAAAAAGTGTTTTTTAGAATGCGACTACAAATTGTTCATGGCATTTCTGGGCAATTAAGAGATCCTGAGCTTTAAGGGAAAGTCATTCTTGTTCTGTCTAGTTCTACTGGTGTTCATGTTTTGAACAAACTTTCCACAAAAGTACATTTTTATTGGGAGTATTTGATTGTAGTAGTGAAATTAACACTATGATGTAAGTAGCTACAACACACTGACTTGTATAGGAACCACGAACCTGTTTGCTTCTTACCAGTCAGCTCCTTTGTCCATTGTTGTTCTTAGATTTTGTGCTCCTGCATTTTTAGATTTTTGATGTCTTTTTCTTGGGAAACCAGGAGACTGTCACTTTCAGTATGATCTAAATTCTTAAACAAAAAGAGCATTCAATTTGTAAATTCAGAATCCTGAAAACATTTTTCAGGAGAACATATCAGTGTAGATGTGAGCTTCAGTAGAAGGGGTTATTACTGAACAGCTCTTGTTCTGACAACTAAGAGCAAGTTGGTGTGAGGGGAGGTGGCCTAACAGCTGGGGACTTACATGGGTGTAATCCCCACAAAAAGGCACTTTTAGTGCCAGCTGAGGATATGAAGATGAGAGCAGGCAGCTGGGAGGCCACCCCTGTGTCAGGGTGGGTGGAGGTTTGGCCTTTCTGGGTATCTTCTGTGTGGCTCTTCAGCAGGCTAATGTAATTATTACATGGCAGAGAAGTGGACATCTAGACCCATACATTTAGAAATTACTTCTGAGTGCAGGCACATGCACTTGGTGTGCAGTAACAGGAATACCCTTGTGTGCTGTGTAGTTTATCTGTTTACTGCTAGAGTTTGGAGATGTATATTTAGGATTAAGAATCAGAAAGTCTCAGTTGCTAATTCAGCTCTGCAATCCCCCAGTGCCTGGCCTCAGAGAGGTCACCCTGATCTTTATCTCAATATTTAAAATGAGGAGAACATCTCTTGACATCATAGGATGTTCTGTAGATGATTTAATGGTTGTACCAGTCTAAATTAGGTAAAGTGCTGTGATGATGCCACTAAGATGGCTCTAAGCCACCAGTATGATGCAGCTGTGAAAAAGTCTTAACACACTTCTATGATGCATTAGACATAACATTTTTGTAGGGAGACTGAGAAATGCTAATAGCATTTCATGAAGCTTTCCTGAGATCTCATTTGGAATATTGTGTCCAACGCTCTTCCTTTGCAGTGAACAGAAAGATGGACTTAAATTGGAACAGGTGCGAAGACAGACTGCTAGGCTGATCAGAATTGCAGAGTATTTATCTTTCAAAGAGCAAATTAGAAAGCTTTTATCGTTTAGCTTAGTCAAATGAAGGTTGAGAATCACAGAATCACTGAATCTGCTGATTGGAAAACACCCACAGGGATCATCAAGTCCAGCTCTTAGCCCTTCACAGGACCATACCCAAGAATCACACCATGTGCTTGGGAACACTGCTTCTTGAACTGTCGGGCTTGGTGCTGTGACCACTTCCCTGGGGAAGTTCCAGTGCCCAACCACCCTCAGGGTGAAGGACCTTTTTCTAATATCCAACCTAAACCTCCCCTGACACAGGAGGCCATTCCCTCAGGTCCTGTCACTGGTCATCACAGAGAAAAGAATCAGTGTCTGCCCCTCCCCTTCCCCTCATGAGGAAGTTGTAGACTGTGATGAGTAGACTGTTCAGTCTCCTTCTCTCCAGGCTACACAGATGAAGTGATCTCAGCTGCTCCTCATGCGGCTTCCCCTCAAGGACCTTCACCATCTTTGTTGCCCTCTTTTGGACACTGTCTGACAGCTTAATATCTTTCTGATATTGTGGTGCCCAAACCTGCACACAGTATTCAAAGTGAGGCCTCACCAGTGCAGAGCAGAGCAGGACAATCCCTTCCCTCGAGTGGCTGGAGATGCTTTGCTTGATGCCCCCCAGGACACAGTTGGCCCTGCTGGCTGCCAGGGCACTGCTAACTCATATTCAACTTGCCTTCAACCAGGACCACCAGGTTCCTTTCCACAGCACTGCTTTCCAGCATCTTATTTCTCATTCTGGAATGAATGAGGAATCAAACATCCAGGGTTGCCCCATCCCAGGTGCAGAATCTGACGCTTTCTGTTGTTTGAGTTTCATGTGGCTGGTTATTATCCCGTGCTCTAATTTGTCGAGGTCTCTCTGCAGGGCCTTCCTGCCTTTGAGGGAGTCAACAGCTCCTCCCAGTTTAATGTCATCTGCAAACTTGCTTAGTATCACTTCCAGTCCTGCAATGAAGTCATTTATGAAGATGTTGAAGAGCACAGGGCCCAAGATGGAGTTCTGTGGAACTCCACTAGTGACAGGTCTCCAGTCTGTTGTTCCCCCGTTCACTATTACCCTCTGTGCTCTGTGAGCCAATTGCTCACTCACCACGGGATGTGTTTATCCAGCTGTGTGCTGGACATTTTGTCCAGAAGGATCCTGTGAGAGACAGTATCAAAAGCTTTACTGAAATGCAAAAAGATTCCTCAACTGGCTTCCCTTGGTCAAGTAGGTGGGTTACCTTGTAATAAAAGGAAATCAAGTTTGATAAGCAGGACTTTCCTCTCGTGAAGCCATGCTGGCTGTGACTGATGACTGTGTTGTATTTCAGGTAATTTTTTAAATATATCCCAGAATAATCTTTTCCATGATTTTATCAGGCACTGAAGTGAGACTGACAGGTTCCATTCAGCTGGGACCTCTGCATATTCCCAAGACAACCCAAAAATCATTGAGAGAGGTTTTGAGATGATATCAGCCAGCTCTTTAAGGATTCCTGGGTGAATCCCATCAGGCCCCATAGATTTGTAGGGATGCAGCTGTAGCATCAGATCCTGCACAATTTTAGGGTCGACTGGGAGTTGATCATTTTTGCAGTCATGGTCCTCCAGCTCAGGGCACTGACAGGATGAAGTTATTCTTTATAAATAAATTTATGAGTAAACGTCAGCAACAAAGACCTTTTTCAGCTAAAGTATAGTCAATTGTTTTTGGTATTGGCATTATCAATTGGTCCTGAATTAATTTAGATAAGAAATTACAAGAACTTCCCGCACCATTTCTTCTGAACAAAACAGTGTGGCAGAGAACCTGAAGAGTGTTAAACTCAAGTTTAGTAAGCTGCACAGGAGATTTCATTCTGGAATGACAATAAAAGTTGTTATGAGACGAGTCTTTGGGTTTGAAGTATTGAGGTCTCCACGGGGTCTGAAGGGAGACTGAAATGCTTGTTTTCATTATATTTGTTTTGCACTAACAACGTGCTTCAGCATTTCAGTGGTTGCTAGTGGATAAGAAGCATGCTTTTTATGCTCTTCTTCCAAACCCATTTAATAACAACTTATTTTACTTGTCCCCTGTTCTAACCCCCATCTTCTCACATTCACCATGGAACCAATTACTAGATCTGGGATCAGGAATGAATGAGTCCCCCTCAGGAAATTAAACATAATATAGATATTTTTATCCCTTTTTTGTTGTGTGAAGCATGGTCCACTTTCTGTGATCGTGTAGAAATTGTTACTTAGCAATTATTAAAAACATATGCAGCTATTGCAAAGACATAGAACATAGCCAGTGGCCTCAAGCTGTATTCTATAATTATAGCTTTTTCTATAGCTATTTTGGCTTTTGTATGGTATTGAGAAGCCTTTTGTGGGGTTTAGGGCACATGGAGCAGGTATCCAATGGAAACTTCAGAGCTGAACATTTATCGTATGGTTGCCTGCCATCAATCATAGAATCATAGAATCGATTGCGTTGGAAAAGACCTCAGAGATCATCGAGTCCAACCCTTCGTCCAACTCCAGTCTGTTTACTGGATCATGGCACTAAGTGCCATGTCCAATCTCAGTTTAAAAACCTCCAGGGACGGTAAATCCACCACCTCCCTGGGCAGGCCATTCCAATGCCTGACCACTCTCTCTGTAAATAATTTCCTTCTAATATCCAGCTTAAATTTCCCCTGGCAGAGCTTAAGACTGTGCCCCCTTGTCCTATTGCTAACTGCCTGGGAGAAGAGACCAATCCCCACCTGGCTATAACTTCCCTTCAGGTAGTTATAGACAGTGATGAGGTCACCTCTAAACCTCCTCTTCTCCAAACTAAACAACCCCAGCTCTCTCAGCCTCTCCCCATAGGTCTTGTGTTCCAGTCCCTTCACCAGTGTTGTTGCTCTTCTCTGGACCCGCTCCAGCATTTCAATATCTTTCCTGAACTGAGGGGCCCAGAACTGAACACAATACTCCAGGTGTGGCCTCACCAATGCAGAGTACAGGGGAAGGATCACTTCCCTTGTCCTGCTGACCACACTATTTTTGATACAGGACAGGATACCATTGGCCTTCTTGGACACCTGGGCACACTGCTGGCTCATGTTGAGCTTCCTGTCAATCAGTACCCCCAGGTCCCTTTCTGTCTGGCTGCTCTCCAGCCACTCTGTGCCCAGCCTGTAGCACTGCAGGGGGTTGTTGTGGCCAAAGTGCAGGACTCGGCACTTGGCCTTGTTGAACTTCATCCCACTGGAATCAGCCCATCTCTCCAGTCTATCCAGATCTCTCTGCAGAGCCCTCCTGCCTTCCATCAATCCCGAAAGGACCGTCCTGTGTCTCTGAACTGTGCTGAGGCACACACTGAAATGCCTGTTGGTGATCCAGAGGAGGTGTTGCATTCTTTCTGCTGCTCAGACTTTATTGTTTGGTGCAGACAAGTTTCTTGGTCATGTTGTCTGGAGACTATATGTATGTCACCTCCGGTACCCCAGAAGAATTATTCTCAGTAAGTGACGTCTTGCAGTTTGGTTATCACTCTGCCTTTGCATTTTTGGCATTTCTGTGAGAAAGTAGACTTACGGAGAAATCAGTCAACACCTCAGATTGAGGGGGGGAACTACAGAAGGAAAATGAGACGTGAAATTCTTTCATAGGCTCTAACTTTGATATTGAATTAAGTAACCAGAACGTGGACAGGAAGTAGAGGGTAGTAAAGGGCAGTGCTTCCATTAGTTTGTCTTGTTTTTGCACAAAGCTGTGCAGGCTGAGAGGAGTGTAGTGTTTATAACACGTTCATGGCATGGCTGTTTCCTGGTAAGTGTGCAACGGGAGGGTGTTGTTCTTAAATTAGTAAATGAAAAAGCAGCTGATAAAGGATGGGGGCTACAACTTTCTAGATTTTATTCAGGACAGGATTTAAAGGGAAAGTTTCTTTTCAGTGTTTCATTGGAGGGTCAGATTAAAAAGTAAAATATAATTTTACTGGGCTTGATAGGTTCAGGCTGTATTGTGCCACCAAACAGTTGAGTGTGAAAAGGGCGCTATGCTTTAGGTGTCTATTGTCATAATAAAAAAAAATATAGGGAATGACCATAATGTAAACCTGAATATTTGTAAAATACATTGTTAAGCAGTTGAGAACTCCCAAGAAAGTAAACTAGTTAAATAAGGTATTGTTCTGGCTTTCACCAGTAACTTGTGTGCTTTTACACATATTATTTGAAAAGGAAACAAATAATTTTGAGAATCTCATTAGTGTTATAATTGAGGCCAGTTCAATGTCACTTTTGTTTTTTACCATAAAAAGGTAGTAGCTCCCATTCAGGATGAATTCTGTTTCAAAAATTAATTGAGTTCAGAAGAGTGTACTTTAACTTTGCTGATTAAATGTAATAGCCAAGCTTTTGAAAATTTTGGCCATAACATTTCTAGTATATTAAACTATTAAAATGAATATGATTTATAATTTATTTTGAGATCAAATATGCTAGGAAATACATTTCAATGGAAAGGGCTTATACTGTGGTAAATTTCTTTCCTGTTCCAACACCTTACAAATCATCAGTTTGGTGGGAAAAAATGCACTGAAACCTTGTCTTTCATGAACAACTGGTGACATCAACTGCACTGTTTATATTTAAACCATTGGATTCTCTCTAATACTTTCTAGCAATGCCCTTCATGATGAGTTCCTGTAATTAATGGTTCCTGAAAGTACCAGCACCTCTTCTCTCCCTCAACTCTCTGAACTCAAGGATCAAAAAATGTTAACTATATTGGCTTTAGGCTGTTTAAAGTATAATCGCAGATCCTTGTCTGTGTGAGCAAGTTAACTAGCATCAGCCAGACTATAACAGCTGTAGTGATGATCCTAAAATCTTCTTACTCTAGTAGGAGAGATGTTCTGAGGTGAGCTGTGCTTCTTCTGACTGAAGGTTGTTAGGCAAAAAACCTTTTTACTGCCAAACTCTCCCTCCCCTGCCAGCCCTTCCATGGAATATTTAAACTAGTTCAGTGTATGATTCTGTCACTATTAACTAGTAAATTTTCCATGCCAGGAAACCATTAGATGGTAGGAATCATTGCTTTCCTTCTGTCTTGCAGGTTTTGGGGAGGCACAGGCAGCTGTTAATGTGACCAGGTGGGGAAGGGGGCGATTCTGGTCTTCATATGTGTGATTTGTAGGGGGGGAAATGATGGACCTTCCGTTGTAAATGATTTTCTTGACTTTTCTGGCAAGGACATATGTGTGGGTAAACGAAGTGTCTTTTTCATGTCATTGGTGATGGAAACTAGAATATAAACATTGCAGTACAAGGGATGCCAGGAACTTGTGGGCAGGAAGAGAAAATAAACAAAGCAGAAAGTTTTTCTGAAGTTAGTGGAGGCAAATACTGACATTCTTTTTATGGCTTTTTGGTCAGTTTACCAGTGGGATTTTTTGTTGTTTTATGTTTTGGGGGAGGAGTTGTGTGTGTGTGGTTTTGTTTGTTTGTTTGTTTTTGTTTGGGTTTTTTGGTTTTTTTGTGTGTGTGTGTGGTTTTTTTTTAATTATAGTAGTTTATATAGTTTATAGTAGTATGGTTTATAGTAGTTATATAGTTTTTTTAATTATAATAGTTATGTTACTAAATTCCTGTTACCCTAAGTAGCAAACATATGTGAATATACTGATTAATAGGAGACTCAGAGTGCCAGCTTTTGAGAAATGCCTGTGATCCCCTGTGATGCTTGTGTATGAGTTGCAGTCATTGGATTAGTTACGTCTTGGAGCCTGGTTCCAAGGGCGTGGTTCATATTGACAGTCCTCCTTCCTACATGGGATGTGACAGTAGTGGATTTTCAGGGTGAGGCCATGCTGGCGATGGGAGCCAGGATAACTGAATCTCCTTCTGCCTTTGACACCAGCAGGCAGTGTATGAAGTGGAAGAACAAGCAATTGTACAGAATTAAATATATTCTTGTGACTGTTTGAGACCTCTTCAGAAGAAATAAGAATAAATACCATCTTGAATTATCCTGGCACATACGTTTCAATGTTGAGTGCTTATCATCAAGATCCAAGTAAATTGAACATTTTTATTACTGTGTTGCATTTGGGATCAAATAAAGATAATTAGATCCCACTTTCAGCATTAAAATGTACTTAACTCAGTGTGGCTCAACAGAGGAATGAGTGATTTATTTGTAAATACTGTGTTCATTAATAATACTGCATTTATACTTAATTTTTGTATGTCAGACACACAAAGAGGTTGTTGAAAAGTTGCATCATTGTAGTGTACCTAAATATTTTTGATAACTTGTTATTTTAATATAAAAAGTATTTTGTTGGCCTTTTTTTCAGTTAAATCAGAGAGTTATTTTTTCTTTTTAGTTTCAGTGTTGCAAGCATCAAGATGTAATAGAAATTCCTCTCTAGCAGACATCTGTCACTGAATCATTCATCTGTACTCATTAAGTAAATTGTGCGGTTATTAAATGGACACAGTAGCAGCAATACAGTAGCAGCATAGGAGAGATCTATCCATAATTCAGGAGTGCAGCACAGGCTGGTATCTATCCACCTGGGGAGCAGCTTTTTGGAGAGGGACGTGGGTGTTCTGGTGGACAGCAAGCTCAAGGAGGGAACAGTGTGCTGCTGTGGCAAGGAAAGCCAACAGAATGCTGGGCTGTATCAACAAGAGAATCACCAGCAGCGATAAAGAAGTCATTATCTTGCTCTACTTGGTGCTTGCCAGGCCACACCTAGAATGCTGTGCTCAGCTTTGGTCCCTGCTATGCAAAAAAGATGTGGACAGACTGGAGAGGGTCCAGAGAAGGGTCACAATGATGATCAAAGGGCTGGGAAGCCTGTCATGTGAGGAAAGGCTGAGAGAACTGGGTTTGTTCAGCCTTGAGAAAAGAAGGCTATGGAGATGACATATGACCATGTTCAGGTACTTAAAGGATATCTAGAAAGATGTTGGAGACTCCGTTTTTACAGGGAGTCCCATGGAAAAGATGAGGAGTAATGGGTGCAGATTACTCCTGGGGAGATTCCAACTGGACACAAGAGAAGAATTTGTCACTATGAGAACAATCAGCAATGGGAATAATCTCCCCAGGGAAATGGTGGATTGCCCAGCTTTGGACACTCTTTAAAGATTTGGCTGAAGGGGATGCTGGGCCGTCTTGCCTAGATTGTGCTTTTGCGAAGAAAGGTTGAACCAGATGATCCTTGAGGACCCTTTCCACCTAGTATTCTATTATCCTGTGATTGTATAAAATCATCTTAAATTCAGCTTTAACCCTCTTAGCTCCCCTCACACAAATAACAGGGGTGTTTGAGACGGGATAGGGAGATGTCTCTGGTTAGTTCATTCTTTCTGGGAGAAATAGGGGAAGGTATGCTATAACCTACTTTCTTCAAGTACAGTAAAAATAAGAACACTTATCCTTGCTAAACAGTGCCAAGAGAATTCTGTTCTTAATTAAAACCCATTCCTCCCTCCCCCACAGTACCTAATATATTTGACTGAATCAAGGACTGTTTGGTCTTCAGAAAGAACGGTTTGAAGAAGTATAAGTTACACCCTGTTAACTGAAATGTAGATTGAGTTTAGATTGACATTTAGACTCTATTTGGATCCTTTGTAGAATGATAGAATGATTTTCCTTTTTTTAATTTAAAAGACTGGATGATGTTAATCTACCATAAAGACTGAAGTACCTCCAGTTTAAAAAGCGTTCTTTACAGCTGCATTGACATCTAAATATGTAGGTGTCTGTAGTGAGGGCTTTAAGTGCCTAAAATTCTATGTCTGCTCAGACAGCACTGCTGGTTTAGCTTCTCTTCTGCCCCAGTTCTTCTGGGATCCTGACATTAAGTGTTCCTGCTCATTAGCCCTTGTACAGATCTCTTTTAACACCCATCATTGGAAGTGAGTTCAGCACAAATGGCTATGGCATGCTAATCACAGACTGTGTAGGAACCAGGAAAAGGAATGGAGTTGGTTGTTGAGAAGAAATCTGAATATTGCCAGGGCAAGAGGCAAGCACAGGAAGTGAGTGGGAGAGTAAAGCAGTGGGAAAAACACTGGAAGGTGAAAAGCAGTGCGGAATAGCTAACAGATCTGTGAAAGGTACAGAAAGCTGAGAGATGTTGAGATTAAAAGGAAACCTAGTATAGGAGAGCTGGAAGCTAATGGGAAATAGGACTCTGGTTGTGGAGAAGGAGCAATATATTGCCTAATGAAGTTGATGAGAATGAAGCAGTTGCTGAAAAGAGGCAGAGGTTCAGGACTGGGATCACAAATAGGAAACAGCCTGCCGACAGAGAGTGTAATGGGGGTGGTGGCACATGCCCACAGGATTGGCAGTGATAGAGCTTGGATGAGAGAGTGTTGAGGGAGACATAAGTGTCTACATTAAACAAGGTGGAGCTGCTTCTTTTCAATGGTTACTGGTTAAGTGTCTACATTAAACAAGGTGGAGCTGCTTCTTTTCAATGGTTACTGGTTTAAAAGAGCCTGAAGTTAAACCAAGCTCAGAAAGTTGCCTTGAGTAAAGTTGTTGAGAGTTACAAAGAACAAGTGCTGCAAAGCTGGGATGGTGAAGAATTCAGATTGTCTGAAATATGTTAACTGAGCTGCCTTGGACATATGCATTATGATATGGTTTTAAATTATATGATCTCAGATTTGTATGGTCTTTTTAAGTGGAACAGAGTTGTATGAAGACTGAAGCAAAGTAGACAGGTCTTTGAAAACTTGCTTTTATTTGTTGTAGAAGACAGGGGCAGTGCATAACAAACCAGGAAAGATGTGCATCACCTTAACTAGGCAGCCAGATGAGTACAACTTCCCCAGGAAATTAGTTTAAGGTATTATATAAGGCTAGGTACTCTGATAAATGAACTTTAGGAATCCGGTCGAACACTGAAGTTTGTAATGCTCTTGATTCAAAAGTTTCATTCTTGTCTATGGAGATCGTATAACCTGCCTTGCAGGGAGCTGTAATGCAATCTGATGTTACCCTGACAGCACCAAAGAGGAGCTCTGTGTGGAAACTGGTGTTTCTCTGCTCAGAGTGCTGTTCTGGAACAGCACAGAATGACCCGGGGTAGATAACGTACAGAGCCGTGCTGTGACCACGTGTAATGCAGTCAGTGTGTAGGTTTCCAGTACTCTCTTCTAGCTGCTGTGTTCACTGAATCAGGTTGGGGTCCTGTAAAAAAAAATTTCACATCATCACCTAGTAAAAAGCCAGATTTGAACAAGGGGGCCCCATTAACTCCAAATCTTTAAAAACANACTAGTAAAAAGCCAGTCAGACTAGATTTGAAAAGAGGGCCCAATTAACTCCAAATCTTTAAAAACATTAAAACCAAAAAAGAACTTCTGAAGTGCTTACCTTAAAAATATGTTAGTTTCTACCTCATTGGACACCCGTCTTATATTAAGATTTTAGGGTTGTTGAGGAGGTTGATGTTTGTATATACTTGATGATTTCTGTTTCTTTAAATGGCGTGCTTTCCATACATTTTTCCTGGGAAAATCTGGATGCACAATGTGCAGAGAAAACGGAAAAACTAGGAAGCATGGTTACAGTCAGTTTTTTAATTTCCACTGACTTCTGGTGATATCTTCTTTGAAAGATTGTACCTTGCTTAATTTTCCAATTATATGTTTACTTGCATGATGGAGAAGATGAAAAATAATTTTCTTTCGATCTGGTGTAATTGCAGCTGTATTTTAGGGGAACTAATTCCATCTTACCTGATTATATTCTGACCATGGTCAAAAGTAAGGCTGCAATTACTATTGAAAGAGACTGGTTTCAGTGGTTGTGTCACATCAAATGCATTGCTTTTCTACTCTGTTATTGTTAGACGGGATGCTCTAAATTAGATGGTCTGATTCTGGAAAATTTGAATACGTGCAGGTGGACTTTCGTGTCAGCAAAGCCATACTTGTCTAATTGGAGCTCCATATGTCTGCAAAAATTGATTCCGTATGGCCGAATAGCACATTTTGAAAATGTTTCTTTAATTCATACTACTACCAGGAGAAAGTAGAATAATTTTATTTTTTTGACTCCTCCTTAACTAAGTGACAGTACACCTGTGCACGAACCTTCGTTCCAGTTTTAACGTGTTAATTGAATATGTTGGATTTTCCTGTCACATGTTAACAGTTTTAAGGTAGCTTAAATCTGTGGCTAACAAAGGCTTAACTATGTGCTGTCTGTTTGTACTCCTAAAAACAGGTGATGAAATGTACTTAAATCATGCAATCCCACCTTCTGCTGGGTTGAATTTACATTTCGTTTAAGGTCATGCTGAGTCTAAAGAAAATAAATACAGAACTGGTCAAATAAAACCCAGTCTTTTTACATGGGAGAAAAAAGCTTTTGAGTTTGTTTCTGGTTAAGCAAATTGATGGGGAATAATCCTGTTAGAGAAGCTGGATATCTGAATTTTTAAATTGAGGCCGTAAAAGTTGATATAATCAAGAGATGAACTTATGAGAAATTATGCAAATTGATTTTTTTCTTTGTTTCTCACTGTACACAGGTACCTAAGGATAAAACTGGCCTGGAGGGAAAATCTGGGGGAAACTGGGGAGCTTGACTGTTCTTGCACCTGAGTAAGTGAATGCTTAGCTGAAAATCAGCTTTACAAAATGTTAGAACCGTTAAATGTTTTCCAGCATCTCCGTGCCTAATCTGCAATTTGAGACAATACTCTGGCTTTTGAATTAACAAAGACTGGAAGAACTAGGACTAGCTAGAGGGAGGGAATGCTGTATAGAGCCTCAAGTATTTTGCAGTAGGTTTTCTTTTTATTCTTACCCTTAAAGCCTCCATAAAGCGAAACACAGATTATGAGCAGGATTTCTTGGTATTTTAGTGGTTTGCCTTTTTAATTTTTTATCTTCAGACTAATTTCTGAGTTTCTTAATGTTAAACTTGATCTTGCTGGTTTGTAATCAATAGTTAGGCACTGAGACTCAGCAGAACTGAAGTCCTGGAATGGGCCAGGTTAAGTATGGGGTCATCAGAGGGTGAAGGCTCAGAGTGACCTTGTGGTAGCCTGATGCAGTTGTCTTGCAAAGGGTGAATGCTCATTCCCTGGTTTGTTTTTTTGAGACAGAAACTATTATCTTGGTTGAGTTTGCTTCCACTAAAATAGGACAGGGACAGCTTTTCTTCGTCACATTGGACATGGCATGTGGCAGACATTCCTAGGGATCTGAAGGACCCCAGTTCCAAACCCAGCCTATCAATTTTCTGAAATGACAGAAAAAATATTTTCCAGTTATCCACCTAGCTTTCTTTCCTGGCAATCCAACGATTATTCAGTTTACAAAAACTAATTTTACATGTCAAAAAGGCACTTCAATGTATTACTTTTTATTTAATATATTTTTTTAGTCATACATATTCATATATGGCATATATGTGATATTAATGAGTAGATAAATATTGTATGGCATGAAACTTCTTTCTACTGGTAACATATTTTAAAAAATGGACAAGTTAATTGAGTTTTCTGAAACAATTGCTAGAGCTGGAGCCTTTCTTCCTGCTGGCATTTATCACAGTAAAAGAATTATCTTTGGTTTTGGAAAGCTTCAGTAAGTTGAATATCCTTACTGGTATCTGCATTAAATTTTACAAACAATACTTCTCAGCTGAGAGTCTCTCAATTTAATCTGGTCTAAACTTGTTACCAGTGCTGTTTATTCCAAGTTTGTGCTGTAGTTTAATAATATAATAATTATATTCTTGTACAGAATGCACGAAGTCAGAAATTGATATCCATCTGCATAAAAAATATATTTCATTTTGCTAGAGTATTTACTGTGCTTATCTCTTTGCAGTAGAGTGGTAGACAAAAAGGTCTCTCGTTGCTTTTGATATTAAAGAGAATTAAATATGCAACTTAAAAATTTGCTGGGCTTTGTGAGCTGTACACGCATAAGACTTCAAATTCATTTAGAAATGCATCGTGGCAGCATTTAGCATTATCATTCTTTGATTTGTAAGTTAGGTACTGAATCACAAATAATACCTCAGAATGTATTATAAGTAAATGGTTGCTCTCCTGTGCATCAGTAGTTTTTACTGAAATTCTGGTTCCTTGTCTTGCACTCATTTTGTATGGTTTTAGGAATTAGGTCTGTGGACTAGCAAATTCCTAGGTGTAAGGTTTATTAAGGAAAAGAAGTTCAGTGTTCTTAAATGATAATGGCATGTTTTGAAATCACATTTGGCTCAACAGCTCTGTTTTAAATCCAGCAGGACCTTTGAGAGAAGCTTTTCCCCTGTTTCCTTTAACTTCTATACCAACACGCAGCAAATGTTTTCATTTATTTCTTGTGTTATCAGTCCTACTTCGCATATTTTAGTCTATTGCTTTTGACAGTGATGAAAGGCAGGTATTTTCCAACCTTTTGTATTTTGAGTGCCACATAAGTTTGGCTCTTCATTTTGGGAATGTTTTCTCTTTCAGAATATTTTTCCTCTCTTTTGTTCCTATTCCCGTGTTTGAAAGGGAGCACTAGAAATTCCAGGTGCAATTGTAATCTTTTGGAAATTATAGTTTAGATTTTCTGCATGTGTACATGGGACAGGAACTTGGCCATACAAAAGAAAGGCAGTCATCTGCTGTGTTTGAAGGTCTGTAATGACTTCTACCTTGACAAAGATATCGTGTCAGTGTTATGCTGCTTTTTACTTGAAAATTGTCCTTAATTGTTGTTTAATAAAGCAGAAGTGAAGAATTATGGAAGTAAGAGATGGCGATAATCCAATTGATTTGTGTAGTCTGTTCCTTTTTGAATGTAGGATTGATCTCTAATTTAGGTGTTTTATCCAGTTTATTTTTTTCCAGTTACTGTAGTTACTGCATCACCTACAAATTTTCTCATTCAGACTTGAAATTGAGTGCCTTGGGGCAAGATTTTCTCAGTTAAGCATGAAAATGAACTGGCCTTGGTTTTGAGAGCATCCTGTGTGTAGCAGTTCTTGTGCCTGGTGTTCTGGAAAGATCGACAGGTTTGTGCAAATCTGCATCTGGATCTGAAGCAAGATAAACATATCTGTGCTACAACCCTCTGTGTGCTGCATTATGCACTTTTTCAGGGATTGGTAGGTATTAGTCCATCCTGAATTTAGAGGCTGAAGTGAAGGCAACTGGTACTGTTGCTGGAGCCTGTTGATACTGTAGGATGAAGCTCTTCAGCTTCTTTTAGCAGTTAATTGCATGGAGATTGTTATTATTTTTGTAAATCGCAGTGTATGGTTTCTGACAGTTTTTCAAGATGTCATATGCTCTGCTGTTCATAGTCTAGAAATCTCTGGGGATTTAAAACTCTACAGTATCTCTCTCACAGAGATCAATTAAGTTTCTAATTAGAGCTGTATCAGCCTAGCAGCTACTGAAATCTTAAAAGAGTTGATGTTAAAATAAATATAGGACATTTTTTAGGCTCATGAAAAAAATTTGTTGAGGATTATTGGGGGTTTTTTTTATAGTTTTGAGAGGGTTTCTTTGTTGTTCACAAAGTGGTGCTTGAGTAATGGAAAGCTTCAGTAGCCAAAATTTTTAATGAAAAGGAACCAAACAAATTTATTTAAACAATTTTATTTATTAAAATAGCTTATTCTCAGACAGCTAACAGAACTGTAGTTGCAACCCTCCCATATGCTTTCTGCCTTTGAAAGACGACTTATTTTGATCAGACCTAAAATGTTGATGAAATTTTATCTTTCTGTTTTGCCTGAAGTCAAGTGTCACAGCCTTTCATTGGTGTTTGGAAAGTTGTATATCGCTACGTTTGAAAGGTACCAAAGTCCTGTGGTTGGCTTCAGCATTAAAATACATAGACACTTCTGCTTTATGGGGCTGTAAACCAGATAATTCATGACTTCTGACGATCTGGAGGTAGATGTGGTAGATCTTTTGAAGAACAATATGTTATATTACAAATTCCTTTGGAGGGGGAGTGTTTGTTTTTAGAGATTCCTGGAGAGTGGAAGCCTATCATGGTGGTATTGTGCATGTGATAAATCATGTACTTTGCCTAGGTTGGGGTATGTGCCTTTTTTTTTTTTAAGATCTAAGACCATTCAAACATTGTGTCATCATGAGAGTAACAAGTAGTATCCTCTCTGCAAACACCGAAGAGAGGGGAAAACATTTTTTATTTTTATTTTTGCAGTGTAATAATGTCACAATCTATATAAATAAGTGACAGTGTGTCACACAATTCACATAAACAGCAGTGCAGCTGTATTGCTGTTGTCTGCCCAAATAACAAGAAGTGAGAAGGAAAGAGGGGGTGACAAGGGGGATGTGTATCAGAGATGGGCACTGCGGTATGAATAAATTGACACTGTGGTTTTATGGGGGGGGGACACTCATTACAGGAGGTTTCATCTGTTTGCTGCTTCCCATATTTAGAAACCATCTTTAGTGATCCTTTTTGCAAACCAACTCATGCAGTAACTGGCAAAACAGAAGCAATTAGTGGTGTAATCTCAAAGGGAATCTCAAGCTTCACTCTAAGTGCAATGATTAAATCCACTAAAATGATAACCATTGCTGCCAAGAACTCCCGTAATTGGTCACTAATGTATTTTGTTGTAGCAGTCGATAACTACTGCATTTCATGCACGTAATTAGTAATGCATACACGTTTGGTCAGTAAAATTGAAAATCCTGATAACTGAGGGTTGAGGGGGTGGGAAGGAACACAGAGCTGCAGAACTGAAATACTGCCCTGTTGATAGTACCTAACTAGAACTGTGTGCTTCAACAAAACAAGTGTCCTACTGTGCTGGAATACAAATGGGCTGTCTGTGGCAGGATATAGCAAAGACATTTGGCAGAGAGGGATTTGAAAGCTTCTGGCATAGTGTAATTGAATTGGCCATTTCTTTAAAGACACAGCAAATTGTTTGCTGCAGCATTCATCATCATAAGGAAGGTCAGACAGCTTGCCAAACATACGATATTCATAATAAAAAGTAAAACGGTGACGCTTATATTTAAACACAAATCATGTTATCATGTTTGTAAAAGCTGGGGAAATGAATGGGAATATTTTTGGTGGTGCTGAGGTGTTAGTAATCTAAGTAAGACTGTAATTCAAGAGGGGGAAAACATAGGCAGAGAAAAGACCCATAGGGGAATTCAGCTACTGAGCAACATAGGATCTTCCCCATTTGAGAGGGTAGTAGATGTTTTGGCAGGATTATTGCTGACTCTCCCTTCTGATCACTTAAGGGAATATTAGCTTGTATGAACTTATTTTTTCCCTTTTAAGAAAACAAAGGCAAAAATAGCAAAGAAGAAGGACTTGAGTCTTCAAAAAAAGACAATGTTTGAACTGAAGTGTTGCTGGGGGTTTTTTGTTAGTCAGTTATGCTGTGACAGAATAACCTGATGCAACAACCTGTAGCATACCTGAAATGTGGTATGAAATGCTCAGTGCTGGTACACTGGGAAACCCCTCTCGAGTCACATCCAGAGCACTCAACATAAATTGTGTGGTGGCGGGGGCTTTGGGCCATGCAGTGATGCCTCTGCGAATGAGTAGCTGTTAGCTTTTAGGTTCTAACACATTCAGGAGACTGGCATTTTGATTTCTTGCACCACTGCACCACTGATAGGGTTGGAAATGGGAATCAAAATAATTAGATTGGATATATAGATCCCAGCAAACCAGCCAAGAAAGAGGTTGGGCTGCTCTGAATTCTAAAATGTGCCAGTGCTTTTTTCATGAGAGCGCAAGAATGGAAGGGATAAACTAGAGTGCAGATGCTTACCATTTATATTCAAAGCATGTAATAAAATAATTGAATATATGCTTCCTCCTATTAAAGCCTGTTAGAATCAGTAATGAAGTACATTACTGTTATATTAAAAAGGGAGCACAAATTTTCAGGTAATATATCTTAGTTGTATTCATAGTGTACAGATAAGAAGACTGGGAAGTGGTCTTTTATATTATCCAATATTTATATTTTCCTTGCTTATACAGGACTGTTCCTGTCAGTGCATTTTCTGTTATTTTGCCCAGCAGTAGCTTTGCAGTATTCCCTCTGGCAGGTTTTTTTACAGGCCAACAGTCGTTCCCCTCCAAAAAGCCTTTCCTGCTAGTCACTCAATATTTTTCATGTGAAAAACCTAACAGAAACAAACCAGCAAAAAAACCCTCACTTTCCATGTATTCCTTCTTGAGTTTCCATAGCTGATAGAAAATGTCTTCCTTCCTGCTATGCAGATTCCTCCTTTAGATATTATTTATATATAATATATAATATTATATATATAATATATATAATATATAATATTTATATATTACCCCACTTTCTCTTTGCCCCACCTTACCATTTTTCGCCCGACGAAATCAAATGTCAGTTCTTTACGTATTTACTTTTGAGAGACCCCTCTTCATTTAAGCAAGAGATTCAGGAGTCCAGGTCCTCCTAAATTTATAGAGAATGTTTTCTGCTGTTAGCGTGATTTCTGATGCTTTTCTTTTTTAAATTCTACTCTGTAGCTTGACTGCCCATAATATCTCTTACTTCATTTATGTTTCAGTGCACTATCTCCCTTCCTTCTCTACCTTCCCTATTACTGATTTTTTGTAACCAACTTCTTATATCTTGCATTTTCCCAGGTAATATTTCTGTTGCTTTCCATTTGTATTTCTGTGTTTCCTCTTATTGCGTTAAATCCAAGTCCCTCTTGTCTCTGTAACTTCTATCTAATCAATGTTCAGTATCAGTCCAGATTAGCCTATTGGTTTGTGTTCACATCTGTGATGAGGAAGGCAGTGGATGCAGCATCTCTCTCCTGTGCTTTGAAGCCAGATGCTCTGGTAATACTGTGTGATAATAACACATGCTGAAGGACTTGCCTGCTTTTGAAGAAGTCTATCCTTAGTGCTGTCCCTGGAATACTGACTGAATTTGGAAGCAAATACAGCAGTTGTTGGCTCCACTTGTAGTCACTGGAAAAAGCTATGTTGAGCTGTTTCTGAACTAAATATCAGCATTTTTTCCCATTTCCCTACTTCAGATCTACAGGAGGTTTACCCTACTCAGTTGTAAAGAGAGTGATGAGGAATAGTGAAGTGATGTCTTCTTGTTTTAATCTGTGCAAGCCCATAACATCGAAAGCTCCGTCACAAGTTGTCATTTGTGTATCTTGAAGGTGCATTATGGCCATATTGTACAGCTTGCACATAAGTCTCCTGTTCAGTGTGGTATGATGTTCTGGTGTAAGACTGCAATAGTGACAAATGAAAACTATATTTACTATCCATATGGAATGCATGATAAATAGCTAGTATGGAGGTGCAGTGTGGAGGAGCAGTACTCCTACCAGGAGCTCAAAGAGTTCGGATTTATCAGGGAGATAGTTTGGGAGTTCTGCAGGAGCTAATCTTTATGGTAGAAAACTGGCAAAATCCAGTATGTTTTGTTAAAAGGGAATTGAAATTGTGATTTGGTCATCGTCTAGTAATAACCATGTGAAGACTTATGATGTGAGAAGGCTCTTTTGTATGGATGCTATGGAAATAAAAAGATGCATTGGAAATAAGATAAAGAGAGAAGAATTTGAACAGGAAACTAAGTTTGTTATTTCACTAATATTCACAGCTATTTTAAAGCTGGCAAAAAAAAAAAAGTTTCGCCAGCTTTAAAATAGCTGTGAATATTAGCGAAATATTAGCGAAGTTGAGACAAGGAATTGTCCATTAGCTGAAATTTTTACAACTTTCTCAGATGAATTTCTAAAATACAGATTTCTTTCATTGTTTCAAAATTATGTTTAATGAAAGAATTGCATGTTTGAGTTTCAAAACTTGTGTTATTGAGGATACCCAGTTAGGTAACCTCTGTGTTTCTTGTTGGATTCGTGCTTATTAAGGCCTTCAGTTCAGGCTTTCATATACTCAGATTATTTAGTTCAAATGATGGTCATAGGTTTCTGGAGGACAGTTGCAACGCAGTATTTGCTGTGCAAGAAACTGAAGTAGTACAGTAATTTGTTCTGCTCCAAAGGTTAGCTCTTAAAACACACAGCTCACTTAAGAGCCCAGTAAGGATTGACCAGTGTTGAGAGTTTATTTGAATGGTTGGTACTGTTGGGAGTTTGGAAAAGTAATGTTATTTTGCTTTTTAATAAATTTTTCCTTGACCTTTCTCTGCAGTGAAATTCGCTGGCAGTATCACAGCAGGTCTAAATGCAACATTTTATTTATGGCATTAATTTTATAGAAGAGCAAATGGACTTTGGAGAAAAGAAGAAATGAACCACTCCTTCGCTTTTTTAGATGAATAACTTGCTGAATGTGAGTGAATGCAAATGCCACTGACTTGAACAAAGAGGTCAAATTAAATACCTTGAGCAAGTTCCACAATGTCTGTCTAAGAGGACTGCAACATTTGATCCCCCATGTTTTGACTATTACCATTCAGACAACAGTATAGCAGTGTATTACACAGGTAACATTTTTTGTACCTTTTAGGGTGTTCACTGCCATTAAATATTTCCTGTTCCAATGTATAAATAACCCTCTGTGATATGAATTCTAGGTAATGGAAACACCTTACATATTTCAGCGCCACAGTATAGCATTTGTTTTATTTAGGAGACCTGCAGATGTATTTAATCCTCCATTATAAGTTATTAAAATCATACAATACAAACATCTGGACTTGCCGCATAGCTAACTGTGCTGTGATTCAGAATAACTGAGCTGTTTCTTCCTTGCAAGGAAGACTTTTCTATGCTTGTTGTTGTCTTGTTCTTGGTTATTGAAATCAAGTTTATGTCCCTCTACAATAATCTTCAGAACTAATTATGTTCTGTGAATATCTTGCAACTTTTCACTGCCAGTGCACATTATATGGGGTGATTTCTTTTCCTGTATAACTAATTAAATTAGCTTGTTATTCTGTGTTGATTTTGCTTTTGAAGGCCATCTGAAAAATAGGTAAAAGAAAAATTATTTTTATTTTTCTGATCTCTTTGGCCAACACTTGGAAACATGGTTGCCTCTTTGTGAGATACTACACAATCAAGGAAAGTTTTAGATTCTTCCTGAGCTGGTGGTGAAATTTCATTTACACACAAATTTAGCTGTAAAGAATTAGTTATTTTAAAAAATAAACATTGTGGCTGTGTAGGACTCAGTTTTACCAAAGGATGTGGAAAATATTTTTGTAATTTTGAAAATAAAACCCCATTGTTTTTATATGTTCTTAGAGGAATGTGTTTTTGAAACTTGCTTTGTTACTGTAGCAAGTTTTTTAAGAATAATACCTTTCTGCCACCCATGTATTGTTTGGGAAAATTAGGCTTGTTTAGGAAATGATAAGTGACAGCACTGATATCTTAGCTCCTCATCTTGGGAAGTGCTCCCCTTATTTTCCTTTACCGTGCCCCTCTCCAGGAAGAAAAGCAATACAAAAGTGCAGATGTTGAAAGGCACGAAATTGTACTTAAAGTATTTTCCTTCTGTCTTGGAACAATGGTTGCTGACAGCAGAAGGCTTGCTTGCTTGTTAAAATTAGATTTGAATCATCAGTGTAATAGCAGTAGGAAATTGTAGGATGGAAAGGTGCCAGGAAGCCTATCTAGATCAGCCTTTTCAGAACATGTAAGGTGGGCCCCAAATGACTGCTGTCTCCTTGGTTGACTGAGCTTGCCTTATATGATAAGTACTGGTTAAGCATCTTTAAAACAAAATATTTTGCCCTTGGGCAGAGGCCGTTGAGGTGAGATCCCAAGAACACAGGCACATGGCTGTGCAAGATGGCTGTTACAACTTAGGCTTCCAGAGATTGTTTCTTATTTGTGCCTTACGTCACATTTAATCAGGCCCACTCATTACCTCTCACCATTTTCCTGGACGATTTCCTGGGTTAAAAAAAAAGTCTGTGTTTTGGGGCTTGTTTTACTGGATTTTATGATTGTAAAAACACTGGCAAATTTTTATAAGCTAGCTCTGAATAAATTAGAGGATGATGCCTTCTCTGAAGCTGCATCATTCTGTTTCTCCTCAGCTGTTTTAAGGCAGTCCAGTTCCTTAAAACAGTGCCCAGTTGCTTCCTTTGTGTAGTTATTATCTGTTGGCTTTGCAGTAACCCAAGCTATGGAAGGCAGTGACCTCTCTATGCACCTTACAACCATTCACAGAAATGGTTGTAATTCTGCTGATGCAGAAGGCAACTGCCCATTTAAATCTCTTTTTCTTACAGAGGGGCTGGTTATGTCTCTATGTCTCTGCTGTATACTGGCTTCTATTTAATTTCTAGTGAGGTTTTTGCACTATTTCCATAAGCAGCTTAGTTCCTGATTACTTCAGGGAGTGCTTTGCATGATATAATGGTAATTGATATCAGCTGAAATGCTAAAGCTACCAGTCCCCTAATTTAAATTAGTGCCAGTCGGAGGTGGGAGAGAGGAAAGCAGGATTGTGCATGGGAGAGGACTCTGCTTCTGAAAATTGTTTAGTTTGCTCTCATAACAGAGGAAGAATTTTCTGACCTTCAGGTCATGTGGTTATCCTTGTCCTGGGTGGCAAAGTAAAATCAAAGTGGTTGTGAAAGGATGATCAAGGAGGAATTTTAGTTAAAATGTTTAATGGTATTTAGTGCATTACTGTTCTCTTCATCAGTGCTATGAATGCAATCAAACATATTTTAAAATAAATCTACATAGATAGTTGGGTTATAATAATGCAGCATTGGTTTATATCTTTTTATATAATTTGTTTATATCTACTCCGTTTAACACTCTCTCTATTGTATGTATGTATGTATCCATCTATCTGTGTATATCTGGAGTTTATATATGTAATGTTTATTTTATGGAGAAATAAGCAATTCTACAGCTGGACTATATTGTTTATAGATATTATTTAACTGTTGGCAAATATTTGGAAGGCATGGGACCACCATAATTCCATGAGACTGCTGTAGCAAATTTAATGGTACCTAAGAGAATATTGAAAGGTTGCTTGAGCATGAGTGGCCATCTTGACTTGACCTGCTTGTGTTTTCAGCTTTTAGACTGCAGTCCCTCCTCCTGCACATGTACCAGCTGGAAGAACAGTGGGTTATGTGAAAGATTTTGCTGGAAGTCGCTGGTGTATCTGTGATTGAAAAAGTGGATAGATTTTGATCTGCCTTTTTCCCGAGAGTCCTTATAGGTCTGGCGGGATGTTGTACTGTCAGGTCGACTTCCGATCACTCAAATGATGGTGGTTTGTACTTGTTCTTTTCTGTATATTGATTATATTATTATTATTATTGATATTATCGATGATTTATTGTTATATTTTTGCTGATTAATTTAATTGCTTGTCCTATATCATATTTGTAGATAGTTATTTGCCACATTTCTCAAGACAAGGACATGAGTTGTCCCCTAAGTAGTCCAGGTACTTGTGTTATATAGATCCTTCTTGTAAGTGTTCTTCCGATATGTCTTGTAGGTGTCTATAAAAGTATGTAAATATAACCTAGAATATTAAGGGCTTTATGACCTTAATACTTACATTTTAGTTCAGTGCAATGCACTGTGATATTGCATGTACTCTTAATCATACTGTTAGCCAGTGTCATCTTTAAATATCTTCCATGTCCCTTTGATGTCTACCTACCATCTGTTAGTTTATCCCATTAGATTTCCACCAGATTCCCCATTTTTTCTCCAGCATACTGTGCTTAAAAAAACCCTTCTGATAGTTTCCCTCATTGATCTCCCAGTTTAGTGTGTATTACACAGCTAATCAGATTATGGTGACTTTTTCTATTTCTCACCTCCCTGTGCTTTCCAAAAGCCATGCACTGGGAGATGATTCTCTTCACTTCTGCACACAGGTATTTACATGAGTGTACAAGATTCTCCTAAGCACTTTGTTGTGTTCCATTCACTTTGCATGGTGGGTAGAAAGATTTATGTGGAGCCTAATTCTTCACAACTTCATCAACCTCTTGGCTTCTACTTCTTCCTGTGGACCAAGGGAATCCAACTCTTTGCAGCTGACCTGAGCCTATTCAAAAGCACTGGCTCCAAAGGGCCCATCCTGCCCTCCTTCCCGTTCTGCTGGGCCTGTGCTTCTCTTCCCAGGGTACTGGCAGCTCTGTTGTTTTGCTGAAAAATGTGAGGGGAGAATCCAGTTAGCTCAATAGTCTGATCCAGCCCCCGTCCCTGACACGTGGCAACAGGAGGTTCTTAAATAAGCTTAGGCTGATTGTTAATACACAGGGCTGAGTCACTACTGAAATGCTTTACTTTGCTGTGCACCTTTTTAAAGCCAACAACTGCTAGAGCTGGTCTGCCTAGGATGGCTGTAAATTGCTGTCCTGGGCCGTTGAATGATGAGCGACTCAGCTGTTTGTGTGGAGAGGTGAGGGTGGCGCCTGTGGAGAATTATCTCTGTGCCGCCCCTGTGCCTCTGCTACAGCATCATTGCCCAAACGAAAACCTGGGAAAATACTCTGCAGGCAGAAAAAGCAGCTTTCTGTTTTCTTTAAAACCTGTTAGAAATATTCTGGGAAGATGTATGAGAATTACTTACGAACTGGTGACAATTCCGAACAACTGAGAGACCATGTTTACTGATAACTGACATTAACCAACATTCCTGCGTGGGGGACCATTGTTTTATAGGGCAGGAAGGGATTCATTCATTCAATACTCATTTTTTGTATTGCTGGACAAAAGCTTGCCTTATAAAACAGCATGTTTTTGTGGCTAATGAGCTCAGTCAGCCCTTGGTTTCTGTCCATGTACTACAGGAAATAAACCGTATGGAATATTACTGTGGAATATTTAGGTTCATTTATAAATACAAAGATTCATGTGTACAAATTGGCTTCGGTCTTAATTGATTTAGGATACTTGATTAGACAACACAGCTGAGCCAACATAACTCTTGCTGCTGCTGTGAGAGGTGGTTCAGCCCTCGCTTTTGTCTTCCTGTCCTTTCTAGCCATATGGTGCTTCTCTGACTCCTCAATCCACTGCTGAACTCCTTTCTTCCTGGAAGAGATCAAGCCATTTTATCTAGTTTGATGGTATGAAACAGGTATAAGGAACTTCACACTTCATTTCTGGAAACAACATTTCAGCGCGAAAACCTCCAGTACCAAGAGGTATGAGCTAGATCAGCATGGGTTCATTTCTACTTACTGTTTGGATCAAGAAAATGAGTAGCCCTATTTTACATGTATCTTCTGTGATCCATATTTAGATGTTACCACCTGCAAATGGTATAATAGTCTTATGGCAAAAAAAAAAAAAAGAATGACATTTCTAGCACAGATGGCATGGTTAATAGAGCTGTGGTTTTACATACTTTAAATTTTAGTGGAGTGAGGAGACTTTCTACTCTTAAACTTATGCTATCCTGCATTTCAAAATAAAAGATATTAAAAAATGCCTTGGTGCATGTATACTTGGCAGAAAAACAAGACCTGTTACTTTACGCAGTAAAAATAAATGGCCACAGAACGAGAGTGTTCTTCACCAGCTAATCATGTAGAACAGGGCTATGTTCCAGTAGTTTTGGTGTCTGATGAGGACGTCACGTGTTTGAAGTATTGGTGCTGTACTTATGTTTATTCAGAATTCCTATCTTTCTGGGGTTCTACAAAACTGGTCAGAGTCACCTCTGGTGTCATGCAGTAATTTTGGGAAACAGTTACAGAGTTTGCAGCATTAGGAATGATGTGTTGGGGTACCATTTTCATTTAATAGCCTTAGCGAGCATGTGTGAAAGTTGATATGAAAAGGTTGCAGGGGCAAACTTAATTCTTGTGCTCAAGAGCTGGAGCAGGTACTGACTGGGGCAAGAAATATCTTGTTACTGTTGCCTGATTTCAGCTGCTGCTGTTTGCCCAGCATGGGTGCAGGGGTGGGTGGTGGTGGGAGCTGCCTATGGTTAGGATGGCAGGTGATATGAAGGGAGAGGTCAGAGCAAAATTGTGCTTCTGGCTGCAAAAAGCAAAGGAGAGATGATGCACTAGATTTCAACAGCTCAGGTATGCTTTTCTGATGTTTAGGTTTTCTGTGATCTTAATAGCATTTTCATTTGTGTGACATCTTCTTGGCTGTTCTACTGTTTTCTGTAGAGAAAGGAAGCTTCGTAGGTGTAGTGTTAAAAACACATGGTATTGACAGGATTCCTAGTTTTGGGGTTCCTGACCATTGGCACTGTGACAAAATTGCTTAACGCTGACCTAAATGATTACCTTAGGTAACGGGATTGTACTGCTATCTCTTGTGGACCAGCCACTGAAAAGAGATGTCTGAAGTTGGATGTAATTAATTAAATGTGCCAGCAGAGCCAAGCCAGGCAGGTCTGCCAGACACTCTGTGGGTTGAACTGGGCCAGAGGCACGGAGACTTTGATGGCTTCAGGGAATCACCTTCTGTTTGTGCAGCCTCTGTCCGCATGGAGAAGGAGCTCAGTGCAGCACTCTCCTGCCAGCCAAACAGAAGCTATCAGAAGTGGCCAAATGGGAGCATGTGTCCTCCGCTTACTGAACCTCCTGTGGGCCTGGCTGGGTGAGATGGCAGAGCAGCCTGCACACTGGGGTCTGGCTGGAGCCTGAATTTGTGTTGAAGCAAAGAGCCAGGGCAGCATGCACAGGGTAGTGGGGGACTTCAGCAAATGGATTGTAGTAGTCTCTGTTGGCAAAACTTAAGTGGCAAGTTTTTTTCTCCAGAGGCTTTGAGCATAGTTAAGTCTGAACACGTTTTACTGAAACTGAAAAGGTATCTCCCTGCACCCAGGACTTCTTGCTGCCCAGTTTCGAAACACTGCTGCAAAATAGGGAGGTTTACAAAACTGTCAAGGAAGTGGATTATAATAGAAGACAGAGGTAAATCTAAATGCCATGACTTCTTGCTTTACATCTAAGGACAGGCCTTTCTACTCTCAATCTATTACCAATCTTGAATATCCAGATTTGTACGCTGTAGAGCATCGGGGTGCTCAGTGGTTTTGACGGTCTGGTCCCCTAAAAAATTATTTCAGAGAGGTTACTTACATGTAAGAGAGCCTACTTACAGCCATGTTGCCTGTGAAAATTGCATCAGGTATGTATGGGCATACAGGTGTATGTATACCTGTTCCGAAGGCAATTAAAATCAATGTCTGCCCATACAGACCACAGGGTTTGGAGACATTTTCCACACAGAGCGGTATCTTGGACACACAGGTTCTGTAAAAGCAAAGTATTTTCTCACAGTGGCAGTTTATTTTTGGAAACACAAAACCGTGAGGAAGCAGTGTTATGTCACGTGTCCATGAGATTTTGCACAGATGAAGGGTAGCTCTGCCCAGGAATATGGATGTGTTCACATGGAGGCCTCCCCATCCCTCCCTTCCTCCCTCCCTCTCTTCCTCCCTCAGCCCCATCTGCGCTGCCTGCCCCGGCTCACAGCAGAGGTGGCTGTGGTTGTACCTGTTTGTGGGTGATGGGTTGTTTTTCCCCTGCGATCGCTGCAGGCACGGAAGAGAACAGCAGCTTATCAAGCACTTCAATCTGGTTTGCTGAATGTAACAGCTTATGAGAAAATGGCTGCCTTGTTTTCCAGCCGTGTCCCAGGGATGGCCACGCAGGAGGAAATGAGGATCTGAGCATGAGAAATCCCTCAGCAGTTTCCCAGGCCATTTAACATTTATAAATACACTATGAAGGATCCTTTTTCTTTCCAGGTAGCTGCCTCACTTCAGTCTTTGCAGGTTTGCCATTCAGCAAGGTGGGAGGAGGGGTGGGAGAGAGACATTCCAAACCCTAGCCAGTGCTCCTAGGTACCCTTCCCAGATAGGGGTGCTCCCTATATACATATATAAATGCATGTATATGCAAGGTGAGACTTTAAGCTTGAAATTTGTCTTCCAAGGAGTTGTAATACCTTTCTTTTTAGTGATTGTAATAATGAAGTCTTGTTTTCTTAAGTATTTAGTCCTTCTAAAAATGACTTCATTCATTCTCTCACCATTTGAGTGACACAGCATTGCATTATAAGCAGACATATGTGATGTGAAATAAAAATGCATACAGCTCTTAACACTGAAGTACGTCTAGGCTGAGAAGGTTTTAATATTAATAGAGAAATTATCTGCACAAAACAATTCCCCTTGAATAACCCACTACAAAATTCTCTGCTGTTTAAATGTTATCCCATTATTAAGTGGGATAATACAAATAATTTTTAACAAATTGCTCTGGCTTTTTGCAGCAGTTTGTTTCCTTCCATTCTTCAAATGATCTCAATGTTTTAATGAATTCATTTTCTCAGAATCCTCTTGGAAAAGGCAGAACTGGCATAAGGAATTAAAAATTCTTAAGGGAGCAAGAAAGTCACTTACTTGGAATATTATGGAAAGTGTTTTAAAAGGACTTTTAGCTCTTTTGGCATTTGGGCCTTTAACATAAACTACTGTTTCATAAACTCTGGTAGATTTAGCTGTGCTGGTTTGAGATGTGACAGTTATCTGTTGTATTCATCTGCTGAGCTTAATCCTTCATCAACTGCTCAAGCAAATGCAGTCTAACCTGTGTGCGCCTGTGTAAGCAGTGGCTCTGGGATCATGTAACCCCCTCTGCCTGGTAGGTCCTGCCTGGGGACCCTTTGGGCTGAAACTACCAGAGCTCTTAACAGCCAGGCTCTTAAACATCTGCATATGTTTATGGTAATAAGGAAGAGAAAAAAACAGTAGGAAAAAACCCAACCAACCAGAAATCCCAGTCAGAGCCAGGCATATTGTGTTTAGCTGTGGGCTTTCCTACCAGCTTCCAAGCAGTGTTCCAAAAGCATTGCTTTCAGGTAACTACTAGCAAATATCGGTATTGTGACACTGATGCACATAGGTTTCTTGTATGCCCTTGAATAGGCTTTTCCTGTTCTTTCCTGTCATCCCTTTAACACAGTAGTACAGTAAGCTTTTTCTGCAAGACGGATGTTGCTTTTGAGCATAATCACAATTTATGTAGTTCAAATCAGAGTTAAAGGCAAAAGTTAGTGTACTTGCTGCATTTTGTAATGAAGAACTGTAGAGAGAGAGATGTTTTCATAGAATCATAGAATGTTAAGAAGTTAGAATGGACCTTAAAGATCATCTAGTCCCAACCCACGCCCCCCCGCTATGGGCAGGGAGACCTCCCGCTAGACCAGGTTCCTCAAGGCCTTATCTAACCTGGCTTTGAATACTGCCAGGGTTGGGGCACCTTTTTTCTTGGTTGAACATAGCACCATGAGACCTATGCTAGAACACCTCTGTTTCTGTGAAAACTGCACTGCACATCGGTTGGAAACATGAGGGTGCCCATGTCGCTGTTTCCCTCTTTCAGAGGTCAGCTGTGCTACTTCAGTGTCACTGCAAGCCCAGGGAAAGCAGTTCACCCTGCAGCTGTACCAATATCAAACAGGAGATGTGTTCTTGTGAATCAAACTCTCACTGTCTTTTCTCTGTATTTTTTAGAGCTGCCCAGATAACCTTTTGTTTTTGGTTGGGGGGAAAAATGCTTTTTATAAGAAAAATAAAATCAAATTGTGTGTGTACCAAAGGAATAGGAGGAGTACTATTTGTAGGAGATACTACAGTTTGTTTCACATTTATTCTTCTGCTGTTCTTTCTTTTTTAACAACTGGAGCAGAGGAGTCTGAAAATGAAACTGGAAAGACAACTGCAGGTTTTGTTTTGAAAAGCCCTTTGGAAAGAATACCTGTTTCATACTGCTGTGCCAGCATGGAAGCTGGCAGAGCTGCTCCTTCCCTCTCAGCAAGGCTTCACTGCAGCGCTTTTTGGAGCGCTGTCATTACCCTGCTGTCATTATGTCCCTTGTTTTGGATGGGTCCCACAAGGTCTGTGACAACATGAATTTGGGCAGAGTGTGACAGGCTGGTCAGGTGTCTCTGTGAGGTATCCACTTTACAACAAAGAAGAACAAATTGTTGCATTGAAAATGCTGAGCAGTGTTTGTTTGTTGGCTATAACAGCATTGCACAGTGTGGGGTTTTGTACAGAAGCCCAAGTTAGCATGGTTAGCAAAACAGTGCAGCTTTTCTAGGGTGATGCTTTACCTGGGCCAGTCATACTTTACTACAGGAAAAATAGTGGAATGTAGCATGTCATGCAGTACTCAAGCTAGTAGGAGTGTGTCCTCTGCAGTGTGGCCTAGAGACATATTTGTTGTTTTGTTCTGCTTTTCATCTACCAGAATACATCCATCCCTTTATTTCTTTATCCATCCCTTTATTTTAAATTATACCTTCTGGGGACAAGGATAATTTTGTCTCTTTTTTCATCTGGATTCTTCTAGATTTTAATGTAATCTTGCATATAAGATTCATGTAGGCAGCAGTTAAATATAAATAACTATAGAATTGATTAAGGCTTTTTGTCTCCTGTTATATCTTGAAAACAGCTGGTTGGATTGGATGCTTCTGAGCCTTTTTGTACTGATATTCACTGGCTTGTAATTCTGAAGAGAAGAATAAATAATTCAGATGAGACTAGGAGTTTTTGTTTATTTTTTTTGAAAATGTTGTAACAAAGGGGTTTGAGCATTAGGCCATCTAGTGCAATTCCAAATATTTTAAAAATAGAAAACTTACAAGGTAATGTTATTGATGTTCTGTCTTGCTGAATAAATATTTCAATGGACTGATAATGTGGAGCTGATTTGGAGAGATCTCTACAGACATTTTTGTTACACAGTGTGAATGCTAGGCTGCAAATGTTAGGCTCTGAACCTGACCCACTGTAAAATGTTTACAATTTTGCATTCACTCTGTTTAAAAATGGAGCAGCTTTCACAGTCTTTTATTCTCATCTAGCTTCTCCCTTTCCACACAACCATACCTAGAAATCAGCAGCTTGCTTTGCTGGGCTGACATACATGCTGCTTCATTTTTCAATTTCATAAGTAACAGGCTTTTCCCATGTTGTAATAGTGCTCCACTGACATAATGATGGTTACTCCTTGTTCACACAAAAAATCTGGTGAAGTCTCTCTACAGATTTCAGTCTTTATGGTGGGATTATAGAAATGTATACCTTTATTCAGATTAATAGTTTTAATTTCTCAGCACTTTATTCTAGTTTTTCTTAGAGTATACATTTTCAGTGCTACTTTAGGGTATATTGAGTCTGATAGATACCTCCTCTGGCTTCTGTGTTAGCTGGACTGTGAAGTGATGGTATACTGGGTGCATTCTAACTTATACAGAGAGGGAAAGAGAAAAATAAAACTCTATCCAGGGCTGGTAAACTCTCTTCAAGAGTATCATGGTCAGAGAAAGTGTCATAAGAGGCCATGTCTGCCAAACTGTGAGTGCCTTTATCGTTCATTGTACCTTGTGCTGTTTGGTGGGCCCTTGATGGCAAAGCAGTACTTTCTATGTGTGTGTGCATGGCATCTCTGCCAGGCCTTTCTAATAGAGACAGGTCCTCATATCTGAAGGTGAATACCTTCTGGCCACCAGAGTTTAAGCTGAAGTGGATATGTTATTCCTCCTTGCCTGTCTATTTTGCCAGTGAAGTACCATCTGTCTGCATAATTTGCTTTGGTGGAAACGACTTTGCACGGCTGATACCTGTCCAAGGCTAAAGGTTCTTAACACCTTTTGGTCCCAGGAGCATATCCACATGGGCCTTATGTTGTTAGGAGCAGGTAGCTGTGGGCCTTTTGGTTCATAAGGTCGTAGTTTCAGATAGGAATATGCATTATTATATTGTTTGTGTACAGGCATAAAAATTTCATTTCAGAAGATGGAGTAAATCTACTTTAAGTAAAAAGAGGCCGCTTCTTTTATAATATGGCTACTCAAGGTGCTTTATTAATGCAAGCTCTTGGGAGAGATTTTGTTTGTTGGTACTTCTGTTCTGAACCCATGAGGAAATTAAACTGAATCGTATTTTTTTTCTTGGGTGTAGAGTTTTAAACTAAGGGCTGTAGTTGTCTCTTAAGGAGAAGAGAGCACCCAAGAAGGGAGCACCAAGTCAATGCTCTTGGTCAAAAGTGTGCTCTGACAAAAGTCAGAGGATCTGCAAAAGCTTAAAAAGTTTTATCAGTAAATTACACAATTGACATATAGAAGTTTGTCCCTGATCTCCTTAGTATGAGCACGTGGCAGTGAGTATGGATAAAGGGGTAGGGGAAAAGGGAAGATAGAGAGATGAATTAAAGAGGCGGAGAGAGAAAGAAAGGAGGAAAAGAAGGAAGAGAGATATCACCAGTCCTGGTACCAGCATCAATCCACCTGAGGGAATGTCCAGGGTTCTGGGGGGTACGTATACCTGGGCTTTGTTGGGGTGCTTTTTTATAGCTTAGTTTCCCTGCCCTGGATATGTTTCTCACTTTCTATGCAAATTAGTTATGATTGCAGTCTGTTGAACACCTTTCTGGAAATAGGTCAGGAGCTTCAGTGGTCTTTGGTGGTCTTGATCCTCCCTTGTGGTCCATGCCTGTTCCTGCACCTCATTCCTGTGCTTGCTCTGGACTACGTTGTGCTTATCTCCAGGAGCCAGAACAAGGACACTTGTCTCAGGAAAGTGCTGCCCTCCCCTTCTCCAGCAACATCCTGTNGAAAGTGCTACCCTACCTCTGTATAGTCCCCTTCTCCAGCAACATCCTGTTCTTCCTCACAGTATGTTATTACCAACAATCCTTGGTTGTTATTACCAACAATCCTTGGTTGGCTCCACAGCTATCTGGCTGTTGGTGTCTGAGACACACATGTTAGCCCTGTATCTTCTAGGCTTGTACAAGGACACATGAGCAAGCTACTCTAGGCTAACAAGTTATTTCACATTGAGGAAAGGGTGGTAAGTTAATTTGTGCAACTTTTTATGTTCCATGAGCTTAGAATACCTACACAAATACACCTCTGTCTTCCTACAAGTAATAAGTTACAGAATGTCTACAGACCTCAGTTACTAAGCCTTAAAATGCAGGTCTGTCTTGGGATCCAACTTAGGAAGTCATATTGATGTCGGTGACAATCACAACTGTACCCATGCAGAAAAGGTAAAGAACATACAACTTCCCAGTTGTGACAGGGAGCAGGATGAAATATTTTATCATGGATGTTCTGAGGAAAGATATCTGCCTGGTTTTCTGATAAATTAGGCAGTTAAAAGTTGCTTTTATTGTTAAATTGGACAAATTTGATCTAGAAGTAGCAGAACACAAAAAACATCAAGCACAATAATGTCACTAGAATTGGTTTTCACATTAAGACTCGCAGATGTGGATTTGTACCTCAAATTCACCAGTGAAAATCTGGAATAGCTTAATCTGTAATTCATTTGAGTGTCTCGAGACATACTTTTCTGGAACAGGGTGAAGCCTCAGCCAACCCACTCCAGGCTAAATTGTTCACCTGTTTATTCACCTATGAACGTGTTCGTCTACTCACCCACTGACACCGTTTCCTATGAAGCCAACAGACAGGGGCACATTTTGTAAAAACATGAAAATCTTGAAATTCACAACTTCTGACAGCCATGACAAATAAGCAGCCATATCCATTATCAGTCCCCAGAGTTATCTAGTATCCTTTCTTTATGTCCTTTCTTATAGTACTTTTTTTTTAGTCAATCTTCTTTTCACTTGTTATTTATTATTCATAGTATTAATAAGAGTTCACTACTTGGCTTTTATTTTCATTGGTGTCTTGAATATTTTAACACAGGGCTGTGCTTGCTTTGTTTTCTTGCTGAGGATGTTTTTGTGCCTTTTTTTCACCTTGTGTTTTCCAGTTTTATCATCTGGAAATATTAATAAAGATATTATATACCTTTTCTTCATCCAAAGAGATGATGCATCTGTTGACCTTCAGGGCATATTGCTGGGGCCATCTGGTTTTCAAGGGAAGTGGGGGTTGGCAAGGAATGGGGAAGGATTTAAGGCAGAAGGAGATATTAGGTTACTCATTTATTATTTGATTAAGGTTTTGCTTTGTTGAAGGGTAAGACTAATTGGTACTTTATTACAGTGTTAGTCTTTTTATAGTCTTTGGTTTTTCTTGTGTTTTGTTGTTGTTGTTGTTTTAAGTGGTGCTGGTCTGGGAAACCTCTTGTGTGCATGTGCTTGTCTTTATCAAAATAAACAAAATAATGTGGCCTCAAACTGCTAGGAGGTGTTAACCAGTGCTGGTGTTGTAGTCTATTAGTACCAGGATTAAATGACACTGTTTTGGGCACTGTTCCTAGCCTGTGTTCATCTCTTCAGTTGAAGAAAGGTTTAGTGACGAGTGAGGAATTAGCAGGATGAAGTATCAACTACATTTCAACCTGATGGTCTTCTCTTAGTGGCTGCATGGCAGTGTATAGGAGATGTCATTTCTGGTCTTGTCCTTCCAGAATAAGGGAGTCTGACGTGTGTGGGTGTTACTGGGGGCTGGAGGCAGAGCAGGAAAAGAAGGAATGTTATCAGCTCTTGGTGTTCTCTGTTTCCAATATGGCCATAGGAATTACTGTCCATTGGTTGTGATACATGGTTTAACATTGAAACCTTTGCTTTATTTTCCTTTTCTCTTTTCTATAGTACTGTTAAGAAAACACTGGGCAACATAGGATATAAATTGTTAATTTTTGCTTTTATTTTGTCAATGTGTGTCATAGATCATATTATGACATACACTGCAGTGCATAAAAAGCTTTGATTTTCATATGCTAAAAGCTGTTACAGTTAAGCTACCCAGATTCTTATACATGAAGTAAGAATATGGCACACTCTTTCTTAGGAGAAGAAAGAAAAATTCTTTTAAGTAAAGTTACAGGATAAAATATTATTTCAGCTGAAAATAAGAAACAGCTTCATTGTGAGAGAGAAGTTTAAGCTCACATGTTAGGAATCATCTTTTCTAAATTAACAAAGGCCTAATTTCAATTAAAGGAGAATTTCCTGCATCAAATTATTGTGTCTTCATATGTGTAAGTTCTGAGAGATCTGTGTAAAAGCCTGGAGGAGGGTGTATGCTCTGTGTTTGTGTGTGTGCATGTCTCAGCACTTCTCACTGTGTAATCTCCCATAACTGACCGCCTGTGAAACGAAATCTCCCCCAGTCCAACAGCTCCTGCCCACATGCAGGAGTATTCTGATAACCTGCAGCAAACCACAATTACGACTATATGGTGATCTTGTCATATGCTTTTGTATTTAATAATATCCACAACACTTACTAAATAAGTTCTTTGAGTCTATCTGCTCAAAGAATTTATTTCTCCATCTTGGCCACTATATTTTAGGAGGACATAAGCCGGTTGACATAAGCCAAATACCTTACATGATGAAGTATGATGAACAAAGAGTGGAAGAAACAATGCATCTTTGTAGTGTTTAATCAGTTCTGCCTGAATTTGGAGAAATGGATGAATGGGTGTGGGATGGACCCCTGACTTCTGTGAGGAAAGAGAAAACTAAGTAACATCATTAGGAAAGCTTGCTTAGTCCATTGTGGTTTTTGGGATATTTTGTGTTCAGCTGCATTATTGGTCTGAGTCTTGCTCTTAGACCTTTTCTCCAGTTTCTTTTAGATAAGCTGTAAGTTTGAGAGTGAGGCAAAAGAGCTTGCAGAAGAATGGTGCATATTTGATGTTTTCCTTGTGACCTGATGAAAGCACTGTAGAGGGTTACCTAAATAAAACTCTGATTGTGACCCAGTTCCCTGTATTTTGAGGAGGAGGATCAGTTAGCTAATCTTGATTTAGTGGAACAGCAGAGAATAAGAAGTGAGCAGGCTATTGTCTTTGTCCTGGGATTTCCAGTGGTCATAATAAAAAACCTTTCTCACAAAGTCACCCATGGGCTTGTAGAAATTCCACCCAGGGCTCCTAGCTGCCTGAGTTAGAAAGCTTTGAAGACTGTGTAGCTTTTCTTAGGAAAATACCTTAAAACATAAAACATCTGTCAAGAGAGCTTTTTGTTTGCAAAGCTTCTTGAAGCACGCCTTGGAATTTCCTTCCTTGGTGGTAGTGAGTTTTTGCAGTAAACATGAAATAACCAGCAGTGGTGTCACCTGATTTCAGCAGCTCAGAGGGATGTGAAGGTGCTTGAGAGACCAGGATTTCAAGGAGTTTCATTATACCATAAAACATAAAACTCTTATATAATTACAGGTTTTGCTTTTTTAACAACATACCATAAAATAAGACACAGTAAGAACATGATCAAGCAAGGAATGTGCTCAGGTGAGCATACAGTACAAAAAATTAAACATTTAGAATTTTATTTTACCAAACTCAAAGCCTGTACTTTAGATGACTTATTCCTCACTTATTCTGTGGATCAGATCCTCACATTCTTTGTCTTTTAATGTGGTGAATTCCTGTCTACTGCTTTTTTATTCATGCAGAATTGCTGACAGAATTGTAAATTAAATTATTTTCTGGATGAGACATCAACTAGATCATTAACTAAATTCCAAGTGTAGAGCCAAATCTTATCCTGGCTGCCTTTGTAATGTTCGATGGAATTGAAACAGGTGTGGTGGCAAAAATTTTTATTTGGAAAGTCTTGATTCCTTTAGTTAGCCATAACAGAGTAAGTCTGTTTGACTTTCAAGTCTTGAATAAATTTGCAGGATGTGAATCTGGAATAACAGTGGTACTCTGAACAGATTCAGTGATAAGTAACCAGAGTCCCTTAACTATAGCCATTCTTCTCATTCATTTTGAAGGCACGCCTGAAGGAATAAAACATCTCAAAATTTAATGGAATTTAGGAAGTAATTTTTTTTCTCATTAGAAAGCACATTTTGGTTTGCTTACCAAAGCAACATTTTTCTTAGAAAATTTTCATCTTTTCTAAAGTTCTGAAGAATGTGAAGGACTTTAGTGAAGTAGCTTGATGGATGTTTAAGAAAACATTTTCCCAGAAGAAGAGAAAACATGAAAAGAACATGCAGATTACCAGTTGGAAGTGTAGTAAGTAGACAAGGGCGCTAACATGCAAATACGATAAAGGAGGTTGGAGAAGGGCTGTGAAAGACTTTAAAAATAATAATAATAAAAAGGCACTGGAACATACTGTCCACTGTGGATGCCCCATGCCTGAAAGTGTTCAAGGCCAGGTTGGATGAGGCCCTGAGCAACCTGGTCCAGTGGAAGATGTCCTGGCCCATGGCACAGATTTGAAATTAGATGACCTTTAAGGTCCCTTCCAACCCAAACCATTCTATGATTCCATGATTCTGTAGAAAAGGTACTTATATAAATTTGGAGATCTTTCCAAATGTATAGGTTAAGGTAATGTTATCAAGGGTTGCAAGTCTGTGTGACAAACAAGATGACTGTGATGTTAACAGTAGTTAAGATTAGTAGCAGTTTACCAAAAGGGCTGCAGAGGAAAGGGAGAAAGAGTACTAAGTGTTCAAAATTATTTTGGAGAATAATCACATCAGAAATGGATAAGGATTCTGGTCATAAGTATAGAAGAGGCAAGTCTGGAGCACAGAGTATCTATTCATGGATGATAATTAAAATCAGTTTTGACTGAGATTTCCCTTGTGCATGGAGCATAAGAGAGTCAAAGACAGAGCTCAGTGGAATCCCCAAGTGAGGTGTAAAATGCAATTAACGGTGAACAGAAACATTTAAAACAAAAAGTAATCCCACGTACTTTAAGAAGAAGTATAAGAAATGAGCAGCTTCATTTTCAGTTGAAGCCATGGCTGTTTGCAACATTCATGTTTCAGTTAGTGGTTACTTTTGGTTTCTTTACAGTAGAATTGAATTCAAAAGTAGAAAAAACAGTATACTAGAGTACTTGAGGAAATGCTGGATATTGAGTAAAAAGCTCTTCCATCTGATGGACATTTTACATCTGCAGTTTGTGCTGATTGCAAAGGAAAAAAATGGTCATTTTGCCATTTATTAAGTGATACACTGAATAGAATTAAATCTCTCTTGAATAGGAATAAATTTTGAACAAATTGGTATATCTACATGAAAAGCTACATTAAACCCCACAGACAGTTAAACAGTATAAACATGCAAGAAGATTAATTTGGATTTTCAAGGTGATGCTGCCTAGCTTTGGGGGGGAAAAAAACCAGAACACACACACATACATACATTCATGAGAAAGAAACGTAGAAGATTGTATTTCTAGACTCCCAGTTGTATCCCTATTGCTTTTAACATAGCTTCTTTTGGGTGGGATTGTCTCACCTAGTTTCATGGGTTACACGGATATCAGGTAGCAGAGGTGTCTGTCTACCTTGGAGCCATCCCTGACCCAGGCTTGGGTGCTCCCAGCAAAGGGCCTCTGCTTCTGGGGTGGAGTCTCACCGATGAGCTGTATCATGCTCCAGAAGCATTTGTCTCCTGACTTGGAGAGGAGCCTTGCTTGGACACATGTCTGTATTGTACCTGTCAAAAAGACATCGACACAGCTATTAGCTTCTGCTACGTTTCACTAACCTAAATGATTACTCCTTACTGTCCCTTAAATACTTAGTTTAAAATATAGCTGAGCTTGCATTCATTTTATGTGTATTTTTATTCAACTATGCCAGCTGGCCAAGGCTTTTATTTGTCATAATTGATATTTGATGTTATGAGTTTTCTGAAATTAAAATAACCTGTTATAAGGTACTTGCTAAAAGAAGAAAGCTAAGGTGAATTTTAAAGCACAGAGAGAAGACATTGAAGAACATGGGTTCACTGTCAAAGATAGGCCAAAGCAAACAATGCTGGAAGGGTATTGAGCGAGGTCAGTAGGGAGGAGCTGAGTAACTCTAGGCATGTTTATAACTAATTTTTGAAATACTACAAGTGTAACTCACATTATAAATAACCATATGTTCATTAAATAACTGAAGAAGGAAAATCTGGAAAAAGTTTGTCCAGACATTTATAACTTTTTTTAGGGCAGCTGATCTTTTCCATATGATTTTCAGACTGAGAAACTATTTTCTTCTCTTGAGGCTGCTCATTGTTGAGAGCTGCAATAAAGGAAAAGAGCAAAGTTATCATCCAAGCTTAAATGCAAAACATGAAAACATTTGGGGTTTAAGATGACTGTTGGTTGCTTGATACAGCTTTTACTTTATAGTGGAGGTCTGAAGCAAATCTTCACTGAAAACTTAGTTTAGCTTTTTTTTCCCAAAGTGGTGGTTGAATGCCTGAACAGAATGAAGGAGAATATGCATTCTGCCTGCCAAAGTGAAGAGGAATTGTTCAGTACATATTATGCAATTCATCCCCATCATAAAGAATGTACTGTTTTTCTATTTCTGATTTCATGTTCAGTCATAATACAGATGTATACAAAACAAGGATAACATTTATATGAGGAGTATACAAAGAAAGTGAATTTATAAAGAAAGAGCAAGGGTAGTTCACAGTGGAAAAAATGGAATAGATACAGGTTACTCTGCAGACATTATTGTAAATGTCAAGTAGAGTTTGACAGCTGGTAAGTTGGAGACATAATTAAAAACAATTCCATACACGTACTGCAGATTGCCTTTTAGTGTGAAGAATTGGCACCCAGTGAAATAAGAAGGTGAGTGGCATATGGGGGATTAAGGCAGCTGAGTTCTAGCAGAATCTGGAAGCAAACAAATAGACCTTCAAGACCAAGACAACTATAGTGGTGGCACTGGTGTAATGTGTTTGTTGATTCATGGTATAGCAATCTATGCTGATTAAAGGAGGGTTCATCTCATGCAGTTTCTCATCCCAGGCAGAGCCTCTGTAATACAGAAAAGAGGAAGGTGTCAGAGGAAAACTTGTTGGGAGAGGCAAAGATTTCCATTTAACAGACTGGTCTGTGTGACAATCTGTTTTGATGGAAACTCTTTGTAAACTGAGCTAAATTGTTAGACTTATGGTCAACTGGGTTAGATAAAGGCAGTTAGGGGAGATCCAGTATTTAGCGAGAATTAGTATTTCTGTTAAACATAGTTTCTATAAATTACTTTGGATTTACACATCTCCTAAAGTTTTCATGGAAAATCAATTATATATATACTTGTGCTCTTCAAATATTACTTCTGTATATATTTATTTTTGGCTTCAGTTTAGATTACAAATGGAATGACACTTGGCTGTGGCCCTGCAGAAGGGGAGATTAGTTTGGTACTGTGAACTATTTCAGGAACTGAGCTATGCATTTATTTCTGTATCTTTGTCTTTACTCTTTTGCTTGGATTTCTCTGGATGTTTTCCTTATAGTTGTGCTTACCACTTCGATTTATTAAGACATGCTTTTTAATCATTGTTCTGCAAGTCTGGCAGTACTGCCTGACATGGTACTTCCACTAGAGACAATTGCTGTATCGGGAGAAGATTCTGTTGAATCAAATGCCAGTATGAATATCTTAAACAGAAAATATTTAATTGCTCACTAGAAACAGAACAGATTTTTTTGCAATTTAATATGAAATACAAAATCAGGACCTATAAGTCCTGTGCAAAGTTGGGAGCTACTAACTCCCGAATTATTATTTGCATTGATCTAATGAAAACAATACTCAGACAGTATTTGCTGCTGGACTTTTAGAGAAAGTAATTGACTCAATTGTGAGAAGACTAATTCTGTATCTGGATCTGGCCAATGCAGTAAACCCACATTTGGCAACTATAGCCTTTCCAGTAGGGGAAGGGCTTTTCTTAGTTTCTGCTTGTCAATTTAGCAAACAGCTTAAAGATGAGAAACTTCTTGGGAGATTACTGGTTAGGAAAGCCCCTACTTTCTCCCAATGAGTAACTTAATTAGAAAACCAAGAAAGAGAGCATGAGGTCTGTTAGTTTTGAAGTCTTGGAGGACATAGGGACCAGAAATACTCAGTTAATTTCTCTAGTTATAGATAATTTTTCTTGTATATGTTGAATTGGTTCAAAATGCAAAACTGTTTCATTTAATGTCGCGCTTGTCTTACATAAACATTTAACTGGTAAAACACTGTTTCAGAAGATCCTATTGTGTTTAAAACATGGATCTTTTTTCCTTCATTTCAATTGAAGTTTAATTTCCAGTTTTAAAAGAATATGACCTGATATATAAGAAGGGGTAATTCATTATTTTCTAGCTAAAAGGTGTGTAAAAAGAGGAAATGTAAGTTAGCACGCATTATTCCATAAGTATGTATGGAACACAACTTCATGGTAAGCAAATTGCAGTATTGAGTTGATGTAAAGATTGTATTTCAGTATGGAGTAATCATTGTGTACTAAGAAGCTCCAAAAAAAAAAAAAAAA